>OX578244.1:2400000-3000000 GCA_951216915.1 Tetheella fluctuosa | reverse complement strand
CTGTCTGTTTCTCCGCTTATCTTCTAAACTACGCAATGGATTTTGATACGGTAATAACTAATAGGAAGAGCGATAATCGAGGAGAGTTTGTATACATAGTCTGGCCATAAATACTGTTACAATTAAAAATAAGAAAGATATTACATTTGAATTTGGAATCTGTCATTTTTATACGATTGTTCATTGGGTTTTCTAATTTTGGCGCCAATACATTGGACAATATTTTGCGATATTAAAATGGAGTGGGTTGATAAAGAGAACCGAATCGCTGTGATTGCATTACACAAAGTTGGTATAGAGCCAAATGCAATTTTTAAAACTCTCCATACGCTTGGTATTAGTCAAATGTTTGTGTACCGGACTATTAATAGGTACAATGAGACCTCCTCTGCTTGTGACAGAAAAAGATCTGGCCGTCCACGTAGTGTTCGTACGAAAAAGGTGGTTAAAGCAGTAAGGGAAAGAATTCGAAGAAATCCTGTCCGAAAGCAAAAGATTTTATCTCGGGAGATGAAGATAGCACCCAGAACCATGTCGCGTATTTTAAAAGATGACTTAGGACTTGCAGCCTATAAGAGACGCACTGGTCATTTTTTAACTGATAATTTAATAAAGAATAGGGTGGTAAAATCGAAACAACTACTGAAGCGGTACGCAAAGGGAGGTCACAGAAAAATTTTGTTTACGGATGAGAAAATTTTTACAGTTGAGCAACATTTTAACAAACAAAATGATCGTATTTATGCTCAAAGCTCTAAGGAAGCTTCCCAATTAGTCGACAGAGTGCAACGTGGGCATTATCCGACTTCAGTGATGGTTTGGTGGGGTGTTAGCTATGAAGGAGTGACTGAGCCATATTTTTGTGAAAAAGGTATCAAAACATCGGCACAAGTGTATCAAGATACCATTCTTGAGAAGGTAGTTAAGCCCCTTAACAACACCATGTTCAATAACCAAGTATGGTCCTTCCAACAAGACTCGGCGCCGGGTCATAAAGCTCGGTCCACGCAGTCTTGGTTGGAAGTAAACGTTTCGGACTTCATCAGAGCTGAAGACTGGCCGTCGTCTAGTCCCGATCTTAATCCGCTGGATTATGATTTATGGTCAGTTTTAGAGAGTACGGCTTGCTCTAAACGCCATGATAATTTGGAGTCCCTAAAATAATCCATACGATTGGCAGTGAAGATTTTTTCCATGGAAAGAGTGCGTGCTTCTATTGATAACTGGCCTCAACGTTTAAAGGACTGTATTGCAGCCAATGGAGACCACTTCGAATAAGCTTTTTATATTTTAAATTGTTTTTTATTTATGTATTAAACTAACATACTGTAAAAGTAATAAATATTATTTGCAATAAAAAAAAATGTTTTTTCTTTGTGACAATATTTATGGCAAGACTAGGTATATAAATTGCATCCGTGCAAAGCCGGGGCGGGTCGCTAGTTACATTATAATAGCAAGTTTTGTTTCAGATGAAGCAAAATCGATACTAATATTATAAAGTTGAAGAGTTTGTTGGTTTGTTTGTTTGTTTGAACGCGCTAATCTCAGGAACTACTGGTTCCGTTTGAAAAATTATTTTAGTGTTGGATAACCCATTTAGCGAGGAAGGCTATAGGCTACTTTTTATCCCGGGAACGCGGGTGAAACCGCGTGAAAAAGCTAGTTATTCATAATAATGATGATATTATGTAACATATTTTTACCTTTAGACCGGTCTACATAAAAATTGATTTTGTATTGTAAGTACTTAATTTTTTTTTTCATTATTATTTATAAGGTCTGTGTTTCAATCTCATTATGGTAAGTGATGATTTGGCCGAAGGTGGTAAGCACACAGAGCCTAGAATGGGTCGGTGTTTGACGACAGATTTTCTACTTGAAAGTGGTAGCCAGCCAGGTGGGTTCCACAAAGTACCCTACCACCGTGCTATGGTTTCCTCACGATGTTTGCCTTCACCGAAAGCTCAAGCTCATTGTAGGATTCGAACCCATAACCTACGCCGCAGCATTCGATGTCACTACCACTGAGCAATACATTTTCAGTTAATGTCATTAAATCAGTCTTGGACTTCTCGAAATTCAACCTCTAAGGAGAAAGGGGGTGCAGAAGTTTGAATGGGAAAACGTAACATTTAATCGAGAGGGGAGAGTAGAGTAGGGAGATACACTTTGTTTGTACCGATTAGGGGGATTCTTATAAAGTAGGGATCAAAGAATCAAAGATTTTCCAAAATCCAACCCCTAAATATTAAAAATAATATGAAATCGCGGGTGAAACGTTAGTCAATCTATCTCGCCACAGGTCGTGGGCACGATTCCCAATCAGGACTGACATTTGTGCGTATGAACATGTCTGTTTGTCCTGAGTCTGGGTGTAATCTATATTAGTGTACAGGTATATGTATTTAGAAAAAAAATGTTTAGTATATAATAAGTAATATAGCAGTTATGTGGTTAAATGTATCACAATATATGTGAAGAAGTGAATGATGAATAAAAGTATTTTATAAAAGGCGTGGGTGGCACATCAGTGGGTTATTGAAAGAAAGAAATAAAGAAAACTCATTTATTTGATGATACACTACATTATCTGTACTAATATTAAATCTAAGGCTATGACAGCTCAGTGGTAGTGACGTAGGACGCCGCGGCGAAGGTCGTGGATTCGAATCCTACAATGAGCTTGAGCTTTCGGTGAAGGAAAACATCGTGAAGAAACCATAGCACGGTGGTAGGGTACTTTGTAGTAGGTACCCGCCTGGCTGGCTACCACCCTCAAGTTGAAAATCTGTCGCCAAACACCTATTGGTGTGTTCCGGCAGCTGCACTTGAGAGCCAGTTCCATCTATACTTTGTGTGCTTACCTTACCTTCGGCCACATCATCACTTACAATAGTGAGATTGTAGTCAAACACAAGCCTATACAAAGTATTAAAAAAGAAAAAAACTAATATCATTATCCTACTTAATACGGACGCTTTTTGTTAGTCGTGTGCTAATTAAATATTATAAAATCACTGTTCGATGTTGAACATCTAAATAAGTACGAAGTGCGAACGGGTGATGCCGTGATTTACAATATTTTGTTTATGGCAAACACTGAGCGCGGCAGCGGAGGTCGGCTTAAAACGAAAGAATTATTAGTAAGGAATTATCTTTAATGAGCTCCGTGAATTCCGTTTAGAAATGAAATGCCGATTGGATGAGCAAATTGAAAAGTATGTATTGCTCCAAAATAGATTTTTCAACACAGATACTGAGTTACACAATTTACGAAAAATAACAAAGGTACTTAGTTCAAGTAAAGGCAAACATAGTGATTTTTTTAGAAAACAAAATTAAAATTCTAATTGCAAGGAATGAATAAAAGCCCCATCACGGACAATACTGTTTCTATAGTTAACAAAAGCAAAAGGAGGTAATTAAAGATAAAACCCTGACAAAAGAATGTATGGCCACGAAATCGGCGAAAGAAGTGAGGAGGGAGGAAAACATACAGGTTGGAAATGATGGTAAAGAAATACGGAACGTGCTTAATGGTACTGAAAAAGAAAAGAAAGAACTAGAAGATGATGAAAATTGGACTGATATAAATAGGAAAAAAAATAGATACCCTGATGGTGAAGTGAAGAGAGGAAGAAGCAAGAGTGCAATTGAAATTCAGGGGACTGAACGGAAGAAATATCTACTTTTTTGAAAATTTTGAAAATATAAAGAGGTAAAGTTTATGAGTTTGTGAGGCTGTATGGGGTTATCTCTGGATCTACTGAACCGATTTTGAAAATTCTTTTAGTGTTTGATATCCCATTTATCGAGGAAGGTTATAGTCTATGTTTTATCCCGGGAAAACTTACTCGGGAACGCGGGTGAGACCGTGGGGCGGAAGTTAGTAACACATAAACAGAGTGCCTTGTACGAGTTTTTTACGTAAGCCAATGCTACAATCAGATAATTCTTGTTTCTGATTATATTTAAATGTTAGTTAAATACTAAAAGAATCTTAGTACTTAAGTTCATTTTATTTGGGGCCAGGGGGCCTCCACTCCTTTATTGCCCCGAGGCCTCCAAACCTCTAAATCCGGCCCTGGGAACGCGTGTGAAACCGCGGGCATGAAATTTGGCACAGAGATATAGTCAGGAATAGCACATAGGCTACATTTTATTCCGGGAAAACATAAGATACCTCGGGACCGTGGGTGAAACCGCGGGGCGGAAGCTAGTATTAATATAAAGCTAAGCTATAGGATTGCTCCTATGTACGGGCCTACACTCCTTGGATGTTTGTGGCTCAATCACGCATAAACGACTAAATGGATTTGGATGAAAATTGCACATAGATAGAACATACGCAATAACATATAGGGTACTTTTTATCCGGGAAACATAACATCCCTCGGGAACGCGGGTGAAACTGCAGAGCAGAAGCTAGCAATATCTCCTCTATTTCCATAATAATATCAATAATACTTATATAGAATAATAAATGACTACTATAACTCTTAATAAACAATTAACATTATGAACTTAGCATGTTTGATCAGGTGCCATCTTTTGAATGCATGAACACATGAACAAAAGCCACATTTGCCTTTACGCATTAATGTAGACAAACAGTATGAATAGGTATCTGCTGGCATCGTATGTAATTCCTTATTATTACATTATTTTATTGGTTAAGTCTTAGAGTATTAAGTCAATAATGTGAAATATCGTTTTTTGTTTTTCTTTTTTTATGTCAGAAGTCTGGCATTCAGGTAAGCGATCCACATTATGGTAAGTGACTACCGTCGCCTATGGATATTAGAAATACCAATGGGATTATCAATGTGTTGGCGACCTTTATGAAGCCTAGAAGTCATCAGGCTCTCAAGTGTACTTGCCGGAACACACCAATAAGTGCTTGGCGACATATTTTCAACTTTAAGGTGGTAGCCAGCCAGGCGAGTACTACAAAGTACCCTACCACCGTGCTATGGTTTCCTCAAGATGTTTTCCTTCACCGAAAGCTCAAGCTTGCTCACTCATTGTAGGATTCGAATCCACGACCTTCGCCGCGGCGTCCGACTGCCTACCACTGAGCTGTGATCACCATGATGCTGACAAAAAGATCAAATAGGTATAAACTTATTTATTGATATTGAGCATAAATATATATACACTTAGTAAAATTCTAAAGCGTATTTTTTGTGAAATTACCGTAGCGACATTGAGATGACACCTACCTATATCATAATAGTATTGGTTCAATAATACCACTGTCTATGTAACTCTTTCTTACAGTCGGCCAACGGACACGTCTATTCAGAGAAATCGTGCGGGGCTTACGGGGTGAGAGAGGGGCGGTATCAAGCTGCTATACACTCGCTTGGGACACAATGGAGCAATTACGAATGCCTATACAAAGCGGCATTTCGCGTGACTTCAAACGCGATAGACCACTGTATGTAATTACGCTGTGATATTAGTATGTTCGTAACATCATAAAATTTCAATGAGTACTTTCAGAGAAAATCAAGTCTCAAAAAAATTTGTTGAGTATATATTTATGCTCGTGACTGTACATAGTGTCCGACCTACCGAAGATAGATTTCTAGCCGAAGCCAAAACAGAATAATCGACTGTCGCCATAACCTTTGGCCGGAGCCGAAGTCTTAAAACCCTATGGAATTCAGTTCAAGATTGGCTAAAATCTATAATATAAATAATTTTAAATCTTTTAAATTCAAAAGATTTGATTGGCGATGGCGTCGGCCAGTGCAAGTCCACCATGCAGTGTGCCCCCTCGTGCGTCGCCACGTCCATCGCGCTCCCGATTCGTAACAGTTCGTTTAATTTCGGCGCTTGCTAGAAACCTTCGGCTTCAGCCAAAACTTCGACCCATTTTAGCTGAAGCTTCGGTCGGACTCTATTGATGTTTTTATGTTTTACTACCTTTGTGCAGGGCTTGGGAACCGGCAAAATCCTACGTACTGTCACTAACTTTAAACAGTGAAAGAAAACATGGTGAGGAAATCTACATGCACTCAATAAAAGTTACATTTAAAAGTCATGTAATGTGTACCAATGTGCACTGGGCCCTAGTAGGCCATGACCTCGATCTCCCTCGTTTAGGGAGGCTCGTGCCCCAGCAGTGCCCAGCAGTGGGGTCTAATATGAACGGTTGATGATGATGGTTAATAAATAATCGTTGTCAATATTGTTCAAGTTAATAAATAAAAACTCCCTACTCTTTAATAATAAAACACTGATCTACAGTGGTTTTGTTGCCCTAGATATGAAAATGATTTTGTAAGATTTGCTCTGATTTTATTTTAATCTTTATTTCAATTTTACATTACAAAAATCAAAAAACGAGAAACAAAATAACAGATATATAAGTATATAATAAATGTATAAGTAAAGAATATTTTCTTATATGATACACTAATATAATAAACTAACTAATATATACGTGTCTAGATATTTACAATTAAAAAGGGAAATAAAAACAAGAACAAAAAGAACACATCTTAATTTAAAACTATTTACAAAAAGAAAAGCTGATCTAAATCGCTGCCAGTTGGTAGTGTGCCCAGAACGCTAGCGGCATTGCCACGCTGTATGGCGATGCTAATCCTCTGGCCGAGGTATTCACCAGCCCTCTGGTCACGAGAAGCGTCGATCAGTCGCTTAGATATATCGCGAAACATTCGATGGGCTCCTGACCCCCACGGCCCCAGCGTCTCAACCCCAAACGGTTCAAAAATATAGCCCCCATCAAGGTTACTATATTTGCGCCGCTTGTGGTTTTCGGCACAGACAGCCGCGCCACCGGCCCTTTTGACAGTCTCTGGAAGGTGGGACGGTGCGAGAGTATCGACCAAGTTGCGTCCCATACTAAGGGACGCCCCAACTTCCAGGGCATCAAGGTCATTCCGTCGGGTCTCTTACCGTCATCCCGCATCAAGCCACTCGGTTCGCGAATAGCACGTGAGCACTGGCAAGAGCCCGGCGGATGATGTCATTGAGGTCAGAATGGCGCGGAATTCTGCCTGCGCTTTTTACGCACGATAGCCCATGGTGGCCAAGCTGATCGACAAAAGTGCCACACTGGCAGCGATGGGACATATAAATAGGTGCTCCAAGACGCAGACAAGATGCAAGCTGGAAAGTCGATGGATCGAGTAGAGTCCCAATGTTTTCTGACGGAAGCGCTCGCAACCAAAGGCCAGATTCCCATTCTGACACGGCAATGAGACAGGCGCGATCCACGTGGCTAGTTGTCGTTTCAATAAGTTTATTCCGTACTAGCTCGCAGAGCGGCCCGTCCCACTGCCTCTGTGAGGATGGGTTAGTGGGTAAATTAGAATTAGGGCAGGCTACTGTCCAAGCCATTTTTGCCTCAGTCAAATGCGCTATGTCAGGTGATGGAATCGACGTATTAAGGATGTCAAAGACCAGCAGGACAAAAAAGCTGGAAGTGATAAACTGGAAATTTTGCGAATACCCTGACCTCTTGGCCATCCAAAAAGGGAACGCTGCCAGCCTGTTGGGAACCTTGCCTATCGACAGCAGCGAAGGCTTTGAGGATGTTTTCTATATATCATAGTTTGTATTTTTTACTTTAATTGTAAATATGTAAATAAAATAAAATAATAATTATGCATATAACGAAAATCATCAAATATTGAGACATTTGTTGATTTGGCAGGCGTTCCGATGTCTCAATAACTGAACTGGTTGCTGGACTATCAGCAACCAGTTCAGCAAGTTCCCCCCTCATAGACCCAGCACGTGACCCTGTTTTCTGCAATAGTCCTTGCACTTAGCGGGTGCTGTCTTTACCTGTATCTCTTCAATAGTGCAGACAGAGATAGTATCGCTAGGTGTACACATCCCAACACATTAACATATCTTAATGGGGCCTCTACGTGTTGGATCTGTATCCCCACGCACGCCTTCAAAAAGGACCGGTCCTCGTGCCGTGATGTCAGAAAGATACATAATAAAGACAAAATAATAACAAAATAAAGCCTTTTATTTGTTCCATACAATTATTCAAATATCATAAAATTACAATTAATAAATTAGAAAAAAAATATGAATATATTAAATTAATTAAACCTCATTATTAATAGGAACCCCGGTGTGGGTAAAGGCCTCCTCCAGGCGTAGCCAATCGATGTTTGTGACTCAATCACGCATAAACGGCTGAATGGATTTGGATGAAACTCGGCACATAGATAGATCATACCTTGGAATAACATATAAGGTACTTTTTATCCTGGGAAAATATAAGATCCTTTGGAAACGCGGGTTTCATTCCGAGGGCGGAAACTAGAAAAAAATAAAACTTCATGTTGCAATATTTCATAAATGTAATCAAGCATACATAAATTCAATCAAAAACAAACAAATGTAAAGTGTTTTAAGCAATATAAGTATGTTAACAATATATATTAATCATCCGTCGGACTTTAACCAGCGTCAGTGTGGCCGCCACACTCGAGCCCCGTGGCCTCATGAGAGATGATGGTAAGAGGCCCGACGGAATGACTCTCATGCCCTGGAAGTTGGGACGACCCTTGGTTTGGGATGCCACCTGCGTTGATACCTTGGCGCCGTCTCATCTTCAAGGCACATCAGAGAGAGCCGGCTCCGCAGCAACATCAGCGGAGTGCCTCAAGCGGCGCAAATATGCACATCTCGACAGAGGGTACATGTTTGAGCCGTTTGGGGTAGAAACTCTCGGCCCGTGGGGGCCAGGGGTACATAAGGACACACAGTATATATAAGGACTTGGCGGAGCGGTTAAAAGAACACACGCGGGACCAGAACGCTGGCTTTTATTTCGGTCAACGGATAAGCTTAGCTATCCAACGTGGAAATGCAGCCAGCATTCTGGGCACGCTCCCATTTGGTGACGGTCTTCCTTTATAGTTGTAATTGTTTATATATTTATAATGTGTAGGTAATTAGTTATTTTTTTTTATTATTATAACAATGTAGACATCATTTAAGTTAATATAAATAGCTAATTTAATATTCGGTAAATTTAATATTAACAATCATAAAGAGAAATGGTACTGTGGTTATTGAATTAAAATCAGGAAAAAAAAAATGGTTGTCTGTAAATTCTGTTTACGGACGATAGTTTAACATGACAACGTCATAACAAAACATTACGAAATGATTCCATACTTTTGGTTGCTCTCGCTCCAATCGTAACGGGACAATGAGCGTAACGGGACAATGCGCCATCCTTTTTCGTGCGTGCAGCCGGCGTTCATCGAGTTATTAAACGTTGTCACGTCAAAAACATTAAGAAACAATACTTAATTTACAGACCTGTAAATTATTTTTATTGTGTTCATTGATTTATTAAACTTATGTACAGCTTTAATCGAGTAATCCTTTTTACAATAAGCATTTTTTCATCAAACTTTTCATAATCCTAATACGCCAGTTTGACATTTAATTAGATCCCTTAATTATTAAGAAAGACAATTGTTTGATTACCATCCTTTTTTTGCAGAAAAACAAACAATGGAGAATTTGGCGGTTGCTCGATAGCACGCTGTTCTTCTATTTGCTTCAATATTTCTGTTCCATTTTCAAGTTCGTTTAAATATAAGACCTGTGGTACTGTAGTTAAATCATCAGCGTTTGCACCACCTTGAAAATAATATTCTGTATCAGTATTATCAGCATTATCTATATAATCATCATTTTTAAAATTAATATAATACCTACTCTCACTATCATCATTAGCAACTCCTTTGTAATCTTTAAACTGTTTCTCATCTCCTGGTACATAAACGTTCATAAATTCACTACCATCTTCCTTATCATAGAATGCTTTCATCGTTTTTGGATTGTTATCTGGTGGATTGACGTATAGTTCTGCAGGTATTACAACCACTTGTGAGTTATCTTCAAGTGGAATTGATTCTACAAAAATATTATTGGTATAATCAGTAGTTACAACATCAATATCGCTCTCAATATTCTCTTCGTAATCATTGTAATTGTTAAACCTAACATCGCTTTCATCTGAAATTTCGTTTTGATCCGGACGTTTATTTTTTGCATTTTCGGTTGAATTATATTCTGAAGAACTTTCTTCTATTACAAGATAATCAATAGGGACGCTGTATTCTTCAAAACCTTCATAATTATTTCCATCTGAATTACTATTTTCTGGGTTACTTCTTATCTTCGGGATAGCTTGAGGTATGTTTTCATTAGGATAAGCTACGGTTGTACTATATCCTGTAACAGGCTCCTTTTGAACTTGTTTGCCATCTTCTTGTTTCTTTATTTCCACGTAATTGTATTGGCTAGTAAATCCTTGAATATCTTTTACATCAGCTTCTGTTGTACTGTTTATTTCTTTAAGTACATTATTCTTAGATGTATCTAAATTATTATTATTTTGTTGGGGCTGTTCATTGCTATATTGTTCCGTAGTGCTATATTCAGTGGAACTATAATTATTTGTATAAGTGGTTTGGTCAGTAGAACTTTCTTTTTTTGTAACATTGCTCTTATTGTCATCATAATTAACAGTTATAGGAATAATATCCTCATCAATGATATTATAATCTTGTGAATTTTCATTTCCTGGTGTCTGTTTGGTTTGAGATATCTTGCTTTTATATTTCCGAGTTTGTTGGTTATTTACTTGAGAATTTTGTTCAATTGTATATTCATTAGTTGTACTATATTCATTAGTAGTCGTTTCCGCGTTTACTTTATACTTATTTAAATTTTCATTTTGTGTAGTATTTTGGTCTGAAATTACTTCAGTGTTAGCTTCACTTGTAGTATCTTCAGTAGAATTATACTCTGTAAAACTTGATTCTTTTGGAACGTTATTATTATCAACAAAAATTTCATCTTCACTATCATCATAAATATTTTCTACTGCATTACTATTTTTATTAGTTTCAGTAGTATTATATTCGGTAGTATAATCTATGTCCCAGAATGTCCCAGAATATTCATCAAAACCTTCATAATCATTTCCATCTGAATTATTATTTTCTGGGTTACTTCTTTTCTTCGGGATAGCTTGAGGTATGTTTTCATTAGGATAAGCTACGGTTGTACTATATCCTGTAACAGGCTCCTTTTGAACTTTTTTGGCACCTTCTTGTTTCTTTATTTCCACGTAATTGTATTGGCTAGTAAATTCTTGAAAATCTTTTACATCAGCTTCTGTTGTACTGTTTATTTTTTTAAGTACATTATTCTCAGATGTATCTAAATTATTATTATTTTGTTGAGGCTGTTCATTGCTATATTGTTCCGTAGTGCTATATTCAGTGGAACTATAATTATTTGTATAAGTGGTTTGGTCAGTAGAACTTTCTTTTTTTGTAACATTGCTCTTATTGTCATCATAATTAACAGTTATAGGAATAATATCCTCATCAATGATATCATAATCTTGTGAATTTTCATTTCCTGGTGTCTGTTTGGTTTGAGATATCTTGCTTCTATATTTCCGAGTTTGTTGGTTATTTACTTGAGAATTTTGTTCAATTGTATATTCATTAGTTGTACTATATTCATTAGTAGTCGTTTCCGCGTTTACTTTATACTTATTAAAATTTTCATTTTGTGTAGTATTTTGGTCTGAAATTACTTCAGTGTTAGCTTCACTTGTAGTACCTTCAGTAGAATTATACTCTGTAAAACTTGATTCTTTTGGAACATTATTATTATCAACAGAAATTTCATCTTCACTATCATTATAAATATTTTCTTCTGCATTACTATTTTTATTAGTTTCAGTAGTACTATATTCGGTAGTATAATCTAAAGAGCTTGGTACAGTGTGATCTTCGGTGTTTTCCTCATTATTGTTTTTCGAAAGATTAATTTTGAGATATTTAGTTTGTTTCTTTTTAGTTTGACCCGTATAAGCTTCAGTATATTCACTATTATTTTTTCTAAGAATTGAACGAGATTTTTTCTGATTTGTAGTTTGTTTATTTTTGTATAATTTGGAATTTTCCTGAACTTCATCGATATCAATGTCTTTGTTTGAGTTTAATTGAGTTGTTTCTTCAGTATTATAATCTTGTGTTGCAATGTTTTCAGAACTTGACTGAATTATATGTTTTTTTTTTTTTTTAGGGTTTACTTGAGTTTTGTTTTTATTGGTATAAGATTCAGTAGTGCTAGATTCAGTGGTACTCGATTTATTCTGATTTTTTGTTTTGTTCAATTTGAAATTTTCATTTTCATAGTCATACACAATAAATGTAAGATCTTCATCCGAACTTTCAATATATTCAGAATCATTATTTTCTGTATAAGGTTTTGAATCATTTTGGTTTTCTTTTCCATATATGTTATTCGTCGAACTTCTTATTATTTTAACTTTTCTTCGAATTGAATTGGTGTTTATGTCTTCTTCAACATCAGAAACGTAAAAACCATAATCAGTTTCAGTTTTATTGTTTTTTATATAATTCTTTTCTGAAACAGTGTTTTTGTTTGCATTTGATGGTGTTGTTTCTTCACTAGTATATGCTTCTGTTGTAATATTTTCAGAACTTGATTCAGATTCATCATTATTATTTTTTGGTACGGAAGATTTGGTCCCTGGGTTACTATTTTGTGTGGAATTTATTTGAGTTGTTGTGTCAGTGGTACTAGATTTTCTTTGAATTTCAGTTTTATTGGATTTGGAATAATTATCATCATCATCATCTTCGGGAGCAATAAACCTAAAATCTGTTTCATCAGTTTCATTATATTCTTCATCTGAATCAAGTCCATTTTTAATATCTATAGCATTATTATCGGTTGCTTGGTTAGGTTTATCAGAGTAATCAGCGCAATCATTGATCATAACTTGAATTGTAGTCTCTTTATCACTAATTTCTTCATCAGAATGTTTCTCTATATTGAATCTTATGATTCTTAAGTCGAACTTTTCGTGTTCACGAGCAAGTGTGTCTATATATACTTTAAGCTTCTTCGTTATTATGTCGATTTCTTTTCTCTTCTCCTCTGACAATTCGATACAGCTTTCTTTAGACAACACATCTGAAATGAAATTAATATGAGGTTAGATTATTCTATGTAAACTTAATTTTGTATCCGCATATATCATGTCCGACGTTCATTTAAAATTAAGGCGTTAATACAATTTCTATATCTGATCAACTTAAACAGCTATACGACTCCAATCCTTAAAACTAAGGGGTTAAGGTTAAGGTGTACTCGCGTGCGCCGTGTATACCAATAGAATAACTCGTAACAGTATACCTAGTATTGTTTAAAAAAAGTCGGCGTAAATGCTCTGCTACCCGTGCGAAGCCGAGGCGGGTGGCTAGTAAAGTAAATAATAAAAAAATGTAATGTGCGGTCGGGGGACCCCTGTGGGCGTGGATGGCCAAATCCTAAGTATAACTAAAAGGAATAGCGAAAAATATTTTTCTGACAAATTCCGACAATTACACGAGTACAATACACGAGTGCGACTATTCTCTGACTCACTCATGAACTCCTGATTACCGAGTTTCGCGAGCGAGACAGAGAAAAGTCGCTTCAGAATTCACCGTCGAGTTTTAGTACAGAATAGCATAGCTGTATGACGCATGTGGCAGCCATCGCCCTCCTTGCACATATTATAGGGAAGTGAGCGACCCGCTACACGACGCCGCCGCAAGCAAAGACCTCAAAGCACAGAGGAAGTAAGGACTCTGTGCCCAAAGTGAACATGACTAACATAGAGTTAGGAATCAAACACAGGTGTCAGTCAAATAAAATAAATGCACTTCAAGAATTGTAGGACGTCTTGCGGCTGAGATGATGATGATGATGATATCCACAATATATAGGTAGCTGTAGAGGTGAGCGAGGATAATAGCGTCGTATAAAACAAAAACGTAATATAGTATGTTTACACAGTTGCTGTCGGGTGATTTATTATTTGAGACATTCAGACTTTTAAAAAATTATTGAGAAAAAATACCAAAGCCAAGCAAATTTTTTTTTTACCTCGTGTCGGCATAGGCTGCACGCTTTGCAGCATCTGTAAAAAAACAAATAGGTTTAAAAGTAGAAACATACTCATACAAATAATACTCAGTTTTTTATTTATTTAATTAGGCACAGGCACATAATTTAGATATAGAACATAAAATAGCATAAAACCAGCTATCGGTAGGTATGTTTCTACAGTTTACGCACTTCAGAGCCCAGTTCCCTTATAGACTTGTGTGCTTACCACCTTCGGCCATATCATCGCTTACCGTGGGGAATTGTGGTGAAATACCGGCTTTATTCATAAGAGTGAAGAGTACAGTAGGGATTGTAAAGAATTTATAAGTATTTTCTTCTCAACAAAAGCAACCGTGAATTAGAATCAGACTATTCATAAACAAGTGCTTGTGAAGACCTATAAATTTGAATAAAAAATATTTTAATTTCATTTCATTCACCGCGATTGCGTTTACAATATATAGGTAACTAGCTGTCCCGGCAGACCTTGTTCTGCCCTATTTCTCTAAAACAAACTAACATTGTTTTTTTTATGTTAATAGCTGCTCCGACAGATTTCGTTCTGTCTAACGCGCCTTTGTTTTGTTTTGATTGACGTCTAATGTTTGACAGCTGGGGACAGAGTGCTTTGTATTGGTAAAGAAAATTGTTGTTTATACTATTTTCCTCTTATTATTTACTTTTTTTCTCTCCATAATAACCTTAGACTTCATCAAACACAAAAAAAAATACGTATATATCACATTGCACCACGTGTTGTTGAAAAAGAAATTTCGAATTCCAACGTGGCGCCATCTATGAGAAGTTCACAATAGATGGTCCGACAGTTTTCTGTAAAAAATCTGATTTAAGGCGCCATCTGTTTGAGACTTATGAAACTTACGATTAATAACAAACATCAACATTGACAATCAGTTTATTGTTAATTATAAATTATTAAGACCATTAATCGAAATCAGGGAAAACTAACCTATGCTTACAATTTTTAAAAAAGAATAAATTTTGTTGTATTTTAATTTTTTTGTTCATATATTTTGTTGTATTAATGAAACTGCAATTTAGTAGTTGAAAAGGAATATTCAGAATTATATAGAGCACATGAAATTAAATGAGAAATAATCCAGAAAAAGCGATGTTACGTTATAGATCGATCAAAATATCACATTGCACCAAGTGTTGTTGAAAAAGAAATTTCGAATTCCAACGTGGCGCCATCTATGAGAAGTTCACAATAGATGGTCCGACAGTTTTCTGTAAAAAATCTGATTTAAGGCGCCATCTGTTTGAGACTTATGAAACTTACGACGTGGCGCCATCTATGAGAAGTTCACAATAGATGGTCCGACATTTTCTGTAAAAAATCTGATTTAAGAATCAGTTTATTGTTAATTATAAATTATTAAGACCATTAATCGAAATATAAACTATCCTATATCTCAAGTTAGACCGAATTACACATAAAATGCCAACTTTCATCGAAATCGGTTGACTTGGTGAAGAGTTCACTGGGAACATACATATGACACTGGATTTTTATATATTAAGATTAAGATTTAGCTTAAGGATATATGAATTACTAGCTTTCCGCCCCGCAATTTCACCTGCGATCCCCTATTTTACCACCTTAGGGGTGGAATTTTCAAAAATCCTTTCTTAACGGATGCCTACGTCATAATAGCTATCTGTATGCCAAATTTTAGCCCGATCCGTCCAGTGGTTTGAGCTGTGCGTTGATAGATCAGTCACCTTTTCTTTTTATATATACAGATTACTGGTAAATATATAAACTAAATCAAAGTAGTAAGTAGATACAGCTTTAATTTATCATTCAGTACCTGGACGACCGAGCTCTGCCCGGGTGAAAATAGAGAAAACGAAAGATATGAGATCTAGCTTTTTTTCTCTTTTTTTTATACCACTTTGTCGGCAAACAAGCATACGGCCCGCCTGATGCTAAGCGGTTACCTTAACCTATGAACGCCTGCAACACCAGACGTATCTCGTAACCGACCCTTCCCCCCACCCCGATGAGCTTTGGCGACCTTACTCACGCGCAGGAACACAACTATAAATTATTTGGCTGCGGTATTCTGTAAGGCGACGTCCCTCCCAGTCTCGTCCCGTTTAAACGCGGCCCGAGCTGCGGCACATTGAACTGAATTCAATTTCAAACTCTATCTCAGAAGAAACAAGATCGAAATTAATTTATTTCACGGGACTTCTTGATGACGAAAACTCTACGAGTATGACCACGCACGGACACATTATTTTTTTTTGACCTGTTTAGAAGGTCCAGGGGACCATCTTCCACCCTTACGCGGACTATACGGCGAGCGCTGAGGCTCTCAACCGTGGCTTAAAACTAAAATAAATTTAGGGCAAACGGTAGCGGAGGGTGCCCCCTGTGGGGCTCGACCTCGGCTCAGGACGTTGCCAGGGGAATACGGGAGGACTTTAGCATGCAAATAAATTAATTTATTTGGGGAACGGTCGGATTGCTAATGTGCAGCTCGGGCCGCTTAAACGGGACGAGACTGAGAGGGACGTCGCGACGGTCCTCGCCGGCGAGGACGAAATCTTGGTTGCCGGTTGTACATTTATGTTTGTTTTCGGGCTTCGTCAGCCTCGATTTGAGCTAAGGTGGTGGCATCGTCTGGTTCGCTGAGGGCGAACCTAGGCCTAAGATGCGGGAGATGAGGGACGGGGTGTATGTGACGGTCTGCACGATGAGTGGATTCGCGTGGTGCGCTGCGGCGTCAAAATATCGGCGTGAGGCGCGCTTAATGAATTGCTTTATAGTGGGGAGACCTAAGTCAAGGTGGAGGTTTTCATTACGCATGTACCACGGGGCGCCCGTGGCTTTGCGCATGAATCTATTCTGAATCACCTGAAGGGTGTGGAGGTGTATTGGAGCAGCGTGAGCGAACACGGTACTCGCATACGTCATGACGGGACGGATGCACGCGGTATAGAGTCTAAACTTGCTTTTTAGGGCAAGTTTAGACCGGGCGTTGATTAGAAAGTGGAGTCGTCCTGCCACAAAGGAGGCGCGGACCTTCCTTATGTGTGCAGCGAAGGATAGGCGATCATCGAGGGTCACACCGAGATATTTGGCTTGCCTCTCCTAAGGGATCGGCTCGCCGAATAATGTGACTGGCTTGGGAGCGGGAGGGCGTCTTTTTAGATCGGTTCTATAAAAGAGAACCACCTGACTTTTGGAGGGGTTGATCTCTATTCTCCATTTCCGAAACCATGCGAATAGGGCGTTGGCTGTGGTCTGGAGTTTTGGAGATCGCGGACAGGCTTCTGCCTGAGCAGTATACGGCAGTGTCTTCCGCAAAAAGGTCGAACTGCGTATTCGTGACTCTAGGGATGTCACTCGAGTAGAGCGTGAAAAGTAAGGGAGATAGTACCGAGCCCTGAGGGACACCGGCACTAATGGGGTGAGGGGAGGACAGGACGCCTTCGACCCGATATCGGAAATGGCGATTCGACAAGAAGTCTCGTAAGATGGTCACGAGTCTCGGTGGCACACCTAGAGTGTATCGTAAGATGATGAGGGAGGCTGGGAAGAGTTTGATCACTCTGTTGGTGATCTTGTCCGAGCCGGGGGCTTTGCGTGGGTGTAACTTCTTGATGATCGCTTTAACCTCGTCATGGGTCGCGGGTGGAAGTGGGTCGTCGTCTACGTTGCCGTCGTCAGTCAGGGTGGCGGCGGGAGGAGGTAACGGGAGAGCGGCTCTCCGTTCTACTTCTAAGGTGTCTGTCTCCAGATGACTCGGGTCGATAGAGAGAGAACTGGGCGTACATTGAGCCTCCAGACTTTCGGCGAGGCATTCGGTCTTTTCCACGTCCTCAAAGGCGGGAGGGAGGTCGCTTTAAAGGAGGCATAGGGGCAACGGTGGCCTTTGTCTGGGCACGTGAGAGTTGCCAGAAGGCAAGATGGGAGGGTTTGATTTCGCTTAGAGTCTGATCCCAGCAATTTTCACGATGCTCTGCGACACGTGCCTTGACGGCACGCTCGAGAGCACGTAATTGGACACGATTTTGCTCTGAAGGAGCTCTATCGTAGGCGCGAATGGCGGTTTTCTTCTCCCTCAACATGTCACGTATGTCTTCGGTAACTAACGATTGCACGTGGCTTGTGAGTGAGTCGATAGCGCCTACAGCGTCGTTTGCGGTGACTAGGCTGTCGGGAATACGGTCTAGGTGAACGGATGAGGTCGCCTTGAGGCTTTCGCCCAATTTGTCCCAATCCGTCACGACCTTGGTACGAGAGGGTTGACCTGAATCTGGGGGACCTACGCGCGGTGTAAACTCTAGGATTACAGGTCGGTGGCCGATTGGAGCTCGTGTAGCACTGCAAAGTCATGCAAACGTAGGTTTACATTACGCAGCAGTGCCACGTCGAGTATGTGTACGGACACAGTCAAGTTTTTTTTAATATACCTACCACTAAGGTATGGCAATGGCAAACAAAGCATATGCCGCCTCTAAGCAGTTACCATAGCCTATAAATAGGCGCTAGCAACACCAGGGGTATCACTCGTACGTTGACGACTCCTCTATAGACATAAAAGACGTGATATAGTTATTGCAAACTGTACTGCGGGCCACATAAGCATTATACTGAATACAGATATTATTCTTTCATACCAAAGTATGCCACGTTCCAAGAATTTAATAGAAGAATTTATAATTTCAAATAATTTAATACAACAGTTTTTTATAAAATTTAAATATAAAAGTAATTTAAAAATAAAAAAAAACTTACGAATATCACAGCAGCAATTAGAAGAGCTCTCATTGTGTCAATTGAACACTTTTAAGAGGCTGAATAGTCTACCGCCTTCTGCCACCAAATTAAAACTGTTTACTCATTAAATTGTAATTGCCAATAAAGGTTCCTAAAGTTTAACATTTGTTCAAATATAATAAAACAATGTGTTCGATATGTCACTTGTATGTTCGTCACGGTTTAAAAATAAATTTCTCAAACTTTTCTCAAAATTTCAAGATGGCATATTTTCGATACCTAACGTTTGTCATGCTCATCAACTTTTACTAAGAAATGCTTTAGTTATGTATCTAATGTAAAAATATGTCATGTAACTAACTAATTATAAACGCAAATGTGAGTTTGTTTGTTTGTTTGTTACTTTTTCACGCCTAAGCCGCTGAACCGATCGCGATGAAATTCGGTACGCAGATAGCCTGGATAGTATGGAGAAGGACAAGGCTACTTTTTTCTTGGCAACGCGGGTGAAACCGCGTGTATCTATACCTAGTAATGTATAAAAGTACGTCCTCCCACTGCAGTTTGAGAAACGGTGGTCAAAGTGAAAATTTTATTGTAAAGCCTCGTTTCAAACAATAGTTGTATTATATTCGGTGAACTTATTGCGTGGCAGACAAGTGCTCAATAATTCATAATTGCAAGTAATTTGCGTCAATTATTAATGTTTACATACTCAAGTAGGCAAATAAGTTTGGGTGCCACGTTTCACAGGAAAATGATTGTTGGCAAGAGACTAAATCGGAATACTAACCAACTGTTTTTTGCTGGAAATTTTATACTTTTTATGAAACTAGCCACGCGTGGCTAGTTTCTTATATTTTCCCAGGATAAAAAGCATCCTATATGTTAATCTAGAATATATTCTATATGTGTGCTAAATTTCATCAAAATCTGTTCTGTATCTTGCGTGAAAGGGTAACAGATCCATCCATCCATCCATCCATCCATCCTAGCAAAATTTCAGGATAGTATAGGATAGTAGGATGTAGTTGTAGATAGAACTTGTTATAATAAAAAAAGTAAAATTATTATCTTGGAAACAGTAGGTACAGTCAGCGGCAAAAGTAGCTTGGCATTTTAGCACCCTTTCATAATAATCTATTGACATTTTCTTGACAATTTGTATGAAAGTTATGAATTGTGTAATGTGACACGGCACTAAAGTCTCAAGATACTTTTGCCGCTGACTGTACCTACAGGCGACAAAAAAAAATGTAAACTTGCTGAGTTTCTTGCCGGTTCTTCTCAGTTGAAGGCTGATTTCCGAACCGGTGGTAACTTCAGTAAAGTGCCATCCTAGGGCCCAAACTGAATAAATGGCTTTGACTTTGACATGCTAGGTACAGTAATCAATTCTATTTGTCATTATTTTTGCCATTATTTGTGGCACGTACATTCAAAAGCTGGGAATGTGGCAAAATTAAGCTATATTAAAACTGAAATTCATAAGTGAAATGAGAGGTATCAGTTCTTTTAGATTATACATTATATACGCCAATATTCAAGTTCGACGAAGATTTCCAGTGGAACTTTAAACCAGAGGGCCCTACACCGAAAAACAATACAGGAAAGACCGAACATACTTCTATACTAATATTATAAAGAGGAAAGATTTGTATTTTTTATGTAACGAATAAATTCAAAAACTACTGTACCCCAAGTGTAAACAATTGACGTTAGAAAACGCTTACTATCACGTTAGCGTTTACGACATTTTTCTATAGGAATCGGCACAGCGCCTCTCGCGGAATACTCATGCAACTAATTTCTTCCATACACATTTTTAGTAAACGTAAACGTGATAGTAAGCGTTTATTTACGTAAAATCTTTACACTCAGGGTACTGGACTGATTTCAAAATTCTTTCACCATAAGAAAGCTACATTATCCCTGAGTAGCATGGGTTATAGTTTAGCCCGGGATCGCGGGTTAGCATGAACTACAATCCATTATATTATTACGTTAAACAAAACAGATGCAGCAATAAAAATTTAACTTAAACATGTTTGCTACTGTAATTATAACAGGCGCATTAAATATTTGGAACAATTTTACTAATGACAAAGACTACTACTTTTACTATTGCGGGTGAGATCGGAAATGTGCATATATAAAATGGTAAACTGACTGACTGTTGATATATCAACGCACAGCACAAACCGCTGGACCTAGACACTTGAAATTATGTAGGTGCCTTATATTACAATATAATATATATAGTGCGCATTGTAGATAGAAAATTTTACTGATAGAAGATTTCTTTTTTTAAAGTACAATTCTACGAATATAGACCTTTGAAAAATACCCGCAAGATGTGTTAAGAAAAGCATCGTATATTTTTAACCGATTTCACCATAGGATTTCATTATGATAGCGAACTCGTATAAGGATCAATTTATTTTAAATAAAACTAGCTGTTCCCCGCGGTTTCACCCGCGTTCCTGGTGTATTTTTTCTTTCATACAAACCTTGTTCTGACAATTACAAACACAACAAAAAAGAATTCGCCAAATAGGTGCAGTCATTCGGAAGTTTTGCGCGTACAAACATTTCGGTGATTCATTTTTATATAAGTAATATATAGATAGATACCATCTTTAATTAAAGAAAGGTGTATAATTTAAGTATTGTAATAAATAATCTAATAGGTACCTACCTACCATAATATCTATTTTTCTTTTTTTTCGTGGCTACTACTTTACGTTTTCTATATAAACTTATGGAAATCCATACGAAAACAATAAAGAGTTTCTAAGTACTACGTTAACCTTTTTTAACTCTAATCCTCGAGTAGACTTCTATACGCAAGTTATTTGTTGATTTTCCAAACATTTTCTATCCTCATTTCATTTGCTCATGCACACAACGCAATGCGGATTGCGGATCTGCTTTAAAACACTTTCTTTTAGACATTACATACTATATCTACGTACAGTAACTATGCAGTGAGAAGTGAAATAAAATAATCGAATAGGTTTTACAAGCTAGTATGTCAATTTATAACCAACTAGCTTTCCGCCCCGCGGTTTCACCCGCGTTCCCGTGGGATCTTATGTTTTTCTTTGCTATAAACCTCACGGAGCCCGAGACCTTTCCAACGAATGCAAAACCGTGGAAATCGGTTCGTGCATTCTGGAGTTATAGCGTCAGGAAGGAAAACCTGACTTATTTTTATATAGTAGACTATATTTATATTAGGGAAGATGCCTGTATTCAAAATAAAACATCAAACACTAAGCAATGTAGGTAAAAAATGGCCAAAATTACATTAAATAATGCATTCAACTACCGCGGGATAATCCAAATTCTTACTTAATATTATAAATGCGAAAGTGAGTTTGTTTTTTTATTTGTTTGTTTTTACCTTTTCACGCTTAAACCGCTGAACCGATCGCGATAAATTTAGCATTTCACTGTTTCTGGGTGGACTACGCGGGTTTATTTCTAATTAGAATAATGTTGTGAATTTTTATTATATATTGATTATGGCAAATATGAGTTACGGGTCAATTAATGGCAGTGCTTTGAGACAGTTTTACCTTTCGGAAAATTATGTCCACCTTTTTTTCCGATGAAAACGGAACTGCGCAAAACTGCGGTATACTCGATATTTAATACGATTTAAATGTAAACATTGTTTTCATGCCCGTAATAAAAAAAAAACTTAGATAGTTATACTTCAGGACCTTCCTCGACAGTGGCGCCAACTGGTGAGCACAAAAACGGTAGCCCCCATTGCATTTACTAAAATTTTGCATGGAAGAAATTAGTTGCATGAGTATTCCGCGAGAGGCGCTGTGCAAATTCCTATAGAGAAATGTCGATAGTAAGCGTTTATTAGAGTCCCCCCCCCCCCACCACTGAAGTCCGATAGGTCCACCTCTTTTAGAGAAGAAATAAGATCCATTTACATTAATTCCATCGGACTTCAGTGGTGGCGCGGACTCTACGTCACATGTTTACACTCAGGGTAATGTAGGTACCGCTGAGAGGTACCTATCGTAGTTAATGACATTTTTTTTGTGTTTTCCCTTATTTTGGGAAGGCAAATGGTTCTAGCCCATACAGACTAATCATGTAGGTATAGTATTTCTTCTTAGTTTTAAATCAATAAATTATGTCTGATATCATAGGCCAAAGTCAAAACTAGTATACATTATAGTCTAGTCAGTCAGGTTTTAGTAAAATGGTGGCTGTTTTACTAAAACTTTTCGTGTACTTATTATATTTGAGACAACATGAAAGTCACGATACACCCATTCATTTAATTTCGCTTCACTTGTGCAGTTATATTGATCTTTATTTTATTTCTTACGGCCCACCTGATGGTAACCGGTTACCGTAGCCTATAGACGCTCATAACACCACGGGCAAAGAAAATACAATTTCATATTTTCCCTGCCAGGCGCATCACACACGCGTTGCCAACCTTGAGACATGAAGTTGTTAAGTCTCCTGTGCCTGTAATTTCACCGGCTCCCATACCCTCCTAACCGAAACACAGTAATACAAGTGCATTACTATTTCACGGCGGCATTAGATTGGACAAAACGTCACCAATATGATTCAATAAAACTCAAAATACACCGATTTCATGAAAATAGACCGAACACGCAACGTCACTTCGCAAGTTCCCGCCAGTTATGACTTTATGAGCCTGTATTCCTTACATATAACAAGAAGACATCGAGATTTCTATTAGTTTTGTAAATCAAAGGTCATTGACTTTACATCTTTTATAGAATACTGTGACAATAATTTATTTTGTTTTGAAAATGAAATGAAAATGAAAATGAAAATGAAAACATTTATTTGCAGGGAATAACATCTTACAATACAAAGATCGGTCGGATTGTAGATCCCGCCTTATTATTAACAGGCATGCAAATATATAAAATGGTTATTACTAGGCCTACTTAAACTCATAAAATTAACAAGCGATAAACCGTCCAAAATAATTATAGATTCTAATATAAATTGAACATAAAATAATAGCACCACAATACAAAATTTATCAATCAATGTCAAGTTACAATTATTTAATCAGTGATCCAAAAATTCTTTTATTGTAAAGAAGCACCTTTCTTTTAGCCACTTACGTAATTTTACTATATACTGTTGAAATGGTAGCTCTCTTATTGCTCTTGGAATTTTATTGTAAATTTTTACTGACATAATTAGTGAATTTTTATGATGAAATGCACTTTTACATGTGAGCATTCTAAGTTTAGTTGGATCCCTCTGCTTAAATAAACTATTTTCACCTACTCTTTGGAACAGGTGCGATTGCTTTCTTACAAAAAGTCCGATCTCCAGTATATATAAGGAAGTCAGAGTTAATATCTTCATTTTTCTAAAAAGAGGTCTGCACGTTTCTAGTGGGCCTGTACCACAGATAGCTCTAACACACTTCTTTTGGGCTATAAAGGCTTTGTTGATGTGTGTTGAATTGCCCCAAAGAAGCAAGCCATATCTTAAAACTGAACTAACGTACCCATGATAAGCAGTAAGAGCAGCAGTTATACTCGCTGTCGTACGTAACCGTTTAATAGCAAATACAAATTTATTTATTTTTGTGCATACATGGCTGACATGAGATTTCCAGTTACAATATCTATCTATCGTTAATCCTAAAAATTTTGCTTCGTCTGTCTTTTGAATATGTTTTCCTCTATATTGTATATTTAGATTTTTAGGATGTAACTTATAATTCGAAAACTGAATGTAGTTGGTTTTGGACAAATTTATACAGAGATTATTTGATTCCAGCCAGTTTACTATATTACCTAACGTCTCATTGACTACAGTTTCATGATCCTTACTATCATTCCTATCGGGAACAATGACAGACACATCATCCGCAAACAAGACACACTGATAGTTTGTAATGTTAGGAAGATCATTTATATATAAAAGAAAGAGTAGTGGTCCTAGCACACTTCCCTGTGGAACCCCTGATAGATTTAGTTTATAATCTGATTCGTAGGATGTTAATATTAGGTTTGAATCTAGGCGATTAATTTCAACCATCTGCGTTCGGCTTTGAAGATAGTCTTTTATCCAGTCTAATGCCATTCCTCTAATGCCATATCCTTCACACTTATCCAAAAGAATGCGGTGATCCACAAAATCAAACGCCTTAGACATGTCAAATAAAATAGCCGTAACAGGAGTTTTTCCATCAATATGCTCAGTAACTGACCGAATAAATGTAAAAGAAGCTAGAGCTGTTGACTTATTCTTTTGAAAGCCATGTTGTTCCTTTTTTAAAACATTAAATTTTGTCAAAAAGCCAGTAAGACGAGAATGCATTACTTTTTCAAAAATTTTAGAAAATATTGGAATTAATGTTATAGGCCTATAATTGCTTAGTTCTAGTTTACTATCTTTTTTGTATACTGGTTTCACAATAGAAACTTTGAGTCTCTCTGGGAACTTTCCTTCAACAAATGATAGATTAATTAAATAACATAAAACTGGAGCAATTAATTCAGCACAAGATTTAATTATAGAAGTTGAAACCTTATCATAACCCACTGATTTCGTATTATTGAGATATTTTATTATTTTTTCTATTTCCGTTTCTGTACAAGGTGTTAAAAATATTGTTGATGTAACCTTGTGTATAGAATTATATTTACTTTGTTTATTATTTACAGTTTTATTTGAAATTGTAATGAAATAATCATTGAATGCATTTGCAATCTCTATTGGGTCTTTTAAAATATAACCATTTGCATTCACCATATCAATTTCATGACAGTGTTTCACACAGTCAACTTTCTGGTTAATTACATCCCATGAAGCTTTACATTTATTTTTCGACTTTTTTATATGTGAATTATTATTGTTTCGTTTTGAGTAATTAATGCAACATTTTAGTATTTTATCGTAACGCTTATAATTATATAAATTTTTATTTGATTTATATTTATGGCAATAGTATTTTAATTTTCTTTTGAATCTAGAAGACTTTCTTATACCTTTTGTAACCCACTTTGGGTCAGAGATTTTTAAATCTTGTTGTAAGTATAATCCATCCGATTATAGACCAGTGTCCGTTCTTCCAGCACTTAGTAAAATATTTGAAAAACTGTTACTCAATCAAATGTTAAAACACTTTAATGAACATGAGATACTGCATGGTCATCAGTTTGGTTTCACGAAGGGAAAATCTACTTCCGATGCAGCTGCAAAATTATTGAAATCCATTTATGAGGCTTGGGAGGGTTCACAGGATGCAATTGGTATATTCTGTGATCTATCCAAGGCCTTCGACTGTGTCGACCACCGTACACTGCTACTAAAGCTAGACTATTACGGAATTCGTGGAACTGCTTATGATCTTGTTCTATCTTATTTATCTAATCGTCAACAAAAGGTAGGGATTAGTAGTACAACATCTGAGGGCTCTTTAATCGAAATGGGGGTACCCCAGGGCTCAATACTAGGACCATTTTTGTTTTTAGTTTATTTAAATGATTTACCATCTATTGTAAATGGCCTCTCAGATATAGTCTTGTTTGCTGACGATACTTCGTTGATTTTTAAAGTTGATAGAAAAGACAAAGATCTTATAAGAGTAAATGATACCTTGTCAATAGTCTCCAAATGGTTTACTGCAAACAATTTGTTACTCAACTCTAAGAAGACTAAATGTTTAAGATTCTCTCTACCCAATGTAGCACAAGTAGATAGTCAAGTAATAATAGATAGCAGTAATTTGGACATGGTTAATAAAACTGTATTCTTAGGTTTAACATTTGATAATAAATTACAATGGGGTCCTCATATAGATTCTTTGGCAGGTAAATTAAGTCCTGCTGCATTTGCTGTAAGAAAAATTAAACAATTGACGAATGTCGAGACGGCTAAACTAGTATATTTTGCTTACTTTCACAGTCTGTTATCATACGGTATTTTATTATGGGGAGCAGCAGCCGATATTGAAACTATTTTTATACTACAAAAAAGGGCAATTCGTGCAATTTATAGTATGGGTCCTCGGGACTCATTAAAGCATTTATTTAAAGAAATAAATATAATGACTTTGCCTTCACTCTACATTTATGAAAATATAATGTTCATACGTAGAAATATAGGAATGTTTAAAACAAAAGTAGATGTCCATAATATAAATACAAGGCAAAGAGAGAAATTAGTTGTTCCATATTTTAGGTTAGCCAAAGTTAGCAAGTCATTCCTTGGTAATTGCGTTCGTTTTTATAATAAAATACCTAACTCGGTAACCAAGATGACCGATTTTAAATTCAAATTTTACGTGAAGAAAGTTTTGAAGGAAAAGGCTTATTACAAGGTAGCTCAATATATTGAAGATAGGGATGTTTGGAAATAGTTTCACTCTGCACAGGTGCACTTCGCATATTGTTTTTTTTTATTTTATTTTTTTAGTTTTAGCCATTATGTAGCGTATTTGCTATTATTTAATAAGAACTTGTTTGCGTTACATTTTATTATTTACTTGGTATTGGTATTTTTCTTTTTGATTTAATTGTATATTGTATTGTACATTTTGCTGTTATTGAAAAAATATAGCCAATAGTCAGATTATAAAAAAAAAGAAAAATATATATAAAAAATGTAACCTTGCTGAGTTTCTTGCCGGTTCTTCTCAGTTGAAGGCTGATTTCCGAAATTTTCTGGTGGTAGCTTCAGTAAATTCGACCTTCATAAGTGCCCTCCTAGGGCCTAAACTGAATAAATGGCTTTGACTTTGACTTTGAGATATTTGAACTAATTTTGGTTCTTTTTGTAGGGAAGCATAGTCCGTAAAACATTAAGAAACTATCGTGAAAAATATTATAAGCAGTATTCAAGTCCGGTTGATTATAAACTTCAGACCATGACAATCTTGACATACATTCCCTGAATTTGGAAATGTTTTCTTTACAATAATCCATTTTCTTAATGTACCAATGTGTCATCCTGCTTATGGGTTTAGTAGTAGGAAAGCTAAGGGTTTGACATGTGTTATGGTCAGATGTCTTTGAATAACAAAGTTCAATGCACCTTTAATAATTTATTGAGCTAATGCCGAAGTAGCTACTTTTGTATAGCGGATTATAATTCTTCGAAACAAAAGCAATGATGCCATTTAAAAATAAAATCGGTAATAAATCTACGCACGGGGGAGCGGGAGCGGGAGCGGAGTCTTCGTAGAGAGGGAGAATTATCAAGACCGAAATGGTTTAAAAAAAATATAAGTAAAGTGAGAAATATGTTTTATTTATTTTAATTATGTGGAGTAACATATTATTATTAGTAACGTAATAAACATTATGAATATTACGTATTATGAGAAAATAATGTAGGTACGTAGGTACACTATAAAACGTTAGTTGAGTCTTTACATTAGGTACTCACGAGCATTAAAACGTTAGGAGAAAAAATATAGTCGCTACTATCGATAGCAAGAACTGATAGTATGAAGCTAGTAATAAAATTACGTTACAATACAAATATAGTATCTTCCCTTCATTGTTAACGGTTGGCACAGAATATTACAATGTTACTTGTCTTGATTGTCTAATTTGGCAATGTACTATCGCTGCCACCCACAGACTACACATTTTTTCTCTAGTTCCGTTCTGTGACAATAGATGGCGTTACTCATAGCGTTGATGACTATTATGAAATAGTAAGAGCCAAAAGGCAGAGGTAACCTTATTACCAGATATTTTAGATGCGCCCTTGCCACACATAAGGCGCACGAAAATGTGTCATCGTTGGGTAGATTGAACTCACTCTTTCCGTCGTAGTCGCTTGTAGGAAGCAGTGAACCAAAGAGTATAGTAATGTACAGCAGTGAACGGTGCACGTTACGCGCAGTCATAAAACGTGGACTGTATTTGCAAGCGCATGGGCACATCTAATGATTTAAATCTTTGGTTATTACTATATTATAGATTTCCGGGCAAGTAAGTTTGTCTGAAAATGGTTGCGCAGTAGAATTTATTATAGTGGACAAATAAACAAGGTAAGTATTAGGTACTTGGCTACTCGCATACTTACAGATAACTTTTCGTTATGGAATTCCCCGCACGCGTCTAATTTTACAACTGTTTTAAAATAAGATTAAGTACCTATGTGGTACCTGTGTAATAATTAAGATCCTTGAATTTCACATTTTTAGGATACGTAAGTTTATTATGTATAGCATATTTATTATGCCGATTTGATGTCGACCTTGAATTTTTTTACGCCCATTTTGAATTTCCCCACATCGTACGCGCTGAGAAAAAACCATAATGAAGAGCTCATTCCACATCCTAATGGTCCGCCGTTGGAAAGTCCAACAGATCGTTGTGGACGATCGAGGCGACTCGAGGATATGACGATGAGCTCCACATCGCCGGCGAGCGGTACGATGGTAGAAAGGTGATGATGGCACCGCCCCTATTATAAAGATGGTAGAACACATAGAGAGAGACTATATATCTCCGAAGACTGAGAGGACTTGAGAGCCAGTTGCCACTAAAATTTAGCCTTTGCAAAAGTCAGCAACACCTTGGAAACCCCCCTGGTACCTTTTGGTATATCCATTGGTAACAGTAGCCACTTACTATCAGGTGGAAAGTGTACAGTCTGCTTACCATAAAAAAACACACAATTGTCACTTACCACGGTGTGATTGTGGTCAAACACAACAACACGCTTTTTCGAAGAAAAAAAGTATATGACGTGAGTACCTACCTAAGATTATGAAATATACAATTTACACAGTGTAAACATATCAGCGTTCTTATTACAACTAACCTTCAGATTTAATAATAGACAATCACAGTAAATTGTGTTAAATAATTAAATAAAGAAGGTTTTTTTATGACTACAAATTTGAATAATTCAACATGGCGGCCGGCGCCTGGCCGGTGCGCGCGGGAAATACCGTGCTCATTGCTGCGCCTTGGTGTACCTACCTATTTGGAATAACAATTTGTTAACAACCTTTTTTAGTTTGCATCTGGCTGAATGAAAAGCTATATTATGTTAAAAAATAGGGTTGTCATTGTGTGAGTTTCGTATAATAATTACCTATTATAAGTACCTACAAGGAGGACTTTTTGGCAGGAACTATCAAAGTGACTTTCGCTTTTAGGGTTGCGTAGCCAAATGGCAAAAAACGGAACGCTTATAGATTCGTCATGTCTGTCTGTCTGTCTGTCTGTCTGTCTGACCGTCTGTCTGTCCGTCCGTATGTATAAATTTAGGGGGTTCCCCATACGTAGAACTGAAACTCATTTTTTTTTTCATCCAACCCATAAGTGTGGGGTGTCTATGGATAGGTCTTTAAAAATGATATTGAGGCTTCTAACATCATTTTTTCTAAACTGAACAGTTTGCGTGAGAGACACATCCAAAGTGGTAAAATGTGTGTCCCCCCCCCTGTAACTTCTAAAATAAGAGAATGATAAAACTAAAAAAAATATATGACGTACTACATTACCATGCAAACTTCCACCGAAAATTGGTTTGAACGAGATCTAATTAGTAGTTTTTTTTTAATACGTCATAAATCGTAAACCGCAATTTACCTTTCATTCAAATATAAAAAAAATATTGGCAAAAAGCAAGGTCTTACAGCACAAATAAAGGAAAAATTCTAAAAAAAATCAAGTTGAAAATTAAAGGGTGTTCCCATACATACATATTTACGCCAATTAATAAAGACCTCTGAGTTGTATGGGCGCTCATACAATTTAGAGGTCTAGCTTAATTGGCACCAACCTCCAATAAGGTAAATAAATACAATTGTGCATTTCCCTTGATGGACGAACAATGGACGAAGTTTGTACGGAACCCTCGGTGCGCGAGTCCGACTCGCACTTGGCCGGTTTTTATTTTTAGAAAGCGTGAAAAAACAAGTGGCGGTTTGTCCAATGAAGATAATTAATTCTGCACTATTGAAGTGAAATGAAAACTAATTCGTTTGTTGTGACTTTTTTGGTTTTTTCAAAAAGTTCGTTAGTAGAATGGCCACCATTTTACTAAAACCTGACTGCCTTGCTAGAATATTGTATTTTAACTTGACATTGGTAAAATACCGAAGCCGTTTTATGTAAAAGTAATGCAGTCGGGGCACCCCCGCCAGGAACCATATACAGGGTGATTTTTTATCATCTGTATATGGGTATTATTGTAAAATAAAACGGTTGCTTCATACATTTCGGTCGAGTAGGTATTGAACTTTTGTATGGAACAACTGATATTTTTTTTTTCACAGTTCCATAATAAAAGTTGTTCATTTTGATGAGTATACCTACTTCCTAATATTTTGTATGTGAATGTTTCCAGGTCCTTCTAGGCTTTGAGTGCTTACCACCTTCGACCACAACATAACAATCCTATCCATATTTAAACAAAATTAAAAAGATGTCCCAGGATTTTTATTCGTAATTTTCTATTCTGTAAATGCACAACCCTCATTTATGTAATTACAACTCATGGTCAATAACAGGTTTTATTTATTAAAACTTGTCTTGATACGAGACTCTTAAAACATCAACCTGCTATGTTATTCTGTACTAAAACTCGACGGTGAATTCACCAAGTGACTATTCTCCGTCTCGCTCGTGAAACTCAGTAATCAGGAGTTCACGAGTGAGACAGAGAATAGTCACTTAGAGAATTCACTGTCGACTTTAAGTACAGTACACAAGAGAGTGTAAACAATTGACGTTAGAAAACGCTTACTATCACGTTAGCGTTTACGACATTTTTCTATAGGAATCGGCACAGCGCCTCTCGCGGAATACTCATGGAACTAATTTCATCCATACAAATTTTTAGTAAACGCAAACGTGATAGTAAGCGTTTATTTACGTAAATTCTTTACACTCAGGGTACAGAATAACATAGCTGATTACCGAGTTTCACGAGCGAGACAGACAATAGTCGCTTCGAGAATTCACTGTCGAATTTTAATACAGAATAGCATAACAGGAGTTCAAGAGTGAGACGGAGAATAGTCACTTGGAGAATTCACCGTCGAGTTTTAGTACAGAGTAGCATAACTGTTGTCGTTATCCCAGGGTTTTATTGCAAATTCATGGTTTTTCTAGGATGAAAGTAGTTTCTAGACTAAAATAGTCCCAACGAGTAGTCATGTAATCCAATGGATGGAAGGATATTGTGACGTAACGATAAAACGGTGATAGAGTATCACCAATGGCTTATAAAATAGGAATGAAAATTCCTAAAAGTGGGTAAGGGTAACCATGAGATCGCGGATGAATCGGCGGGGCGGAAACTAACAAAAAAGATCTTCACGTCCATACAATGTCCAAGTAAATTTTTACAATTAAGGGTACTATGGAGGAGCAAGGTGGTAGACTCCTCCATTGAAAAGGGATAAACATCGGCCAGGCTGGGTCATCGTGCCTGGGGACCACTGTCCAACTGTAGATGTTGGAATCTTGTATATTATGCTAAGTATTCGACAAACTTTGTCAGTGCGATGTAGAATCTTGTTGCGCTATCTATCCACGGATAGCGGAAGTCTTGATAGATGTCGCTACAGGCACTTATTAGGCGAAGCTTTAACACCAGAAATATAAACAGATAGAGATGATTAGTCCGAATGAACTAACTAACTACTAAAACTAAGGGATTCGGAATGTGACAGTCGAACATTGTCACCGTTTATCGAGCACAATAACACTTACAGACAGATACTAGTAATTTCACTTTGCAAGTTCCCGCCATAAAGTTCACCTACCTAAGTAATTTTTTTTTAAATACTCGGGCTCTATAAATGTATGTAGAATAATAAAATTATAAATTGTAAATACAGACATTTTACATCTAAAATTAAAAAGATTATAATACGTGTGGCAATTATAATATATATATTTTTATTATTTAGGCAGTTTTTTTTTCTTTGATATTAATAGATACCTATACACCTATATACATTCTCACAAACAGCTTCGCTTAACGTGTATGTATGTGTGTGTGGGAGGTGTTAGGTTTTTGCATTACGGTTTTTTTTTTTATCAAAATTTCTTGATTCGTTCGCCGCGCTCAAACCCCGAAGCCCGTGATAAAAGCTATATAATAGCTTAAAAACACTAAAATGATTTTAATATCAATACTTAGTTTCCTGTTTTAAAAATTAAACCATCCGAAGGCCCAGCAGCGTTGGGGCCTCACTACAACTTATTATTAAACAAAATCCACCGCCTCTGTCAGTCTGTAGGTACGCGATAAACACAAAAACTAGGTAAGTATTGAATGGATTTTCATACGGTTTTCACCAATGGACGGAGTCATTCATGAGGAAGGTTTAGGTATATAATTCATTAAAGGTTTTGTGTGAATTGGCTGAAATATGACGATGATTGTTGAAGATGTCGGATAAAAACATGGCGACAGGCTTTACTGGCGCGAACCGCTAATAGTTATGTTGCTTATTAAAAAAATGTAGGCGTTATATTGCTCTGCTACTGCTACCCGTGCGAGTACGGGGCGGGTGGCTAGTTAAATAATAATAATATGCATTATGACTGACCTAAAAAGGTTGATACAAAAACATTGTATATTTTTACTTTTTATGTTATCAAAATCTTGGATCTAAAATGCATTGATTTAGTCTGGTATAGTAACGATGATGAGAATAGGTAATTGAATGGTAGATATAATGTCGTGTCTTGATTACGGGAGACATCAAAATTTTAAGACTACCCTCAAGTTGATAATCTGTCCCCAAGCCCCAACCGGTCTGTTACGGCAGCTACACTTGAGACTCAGTTCCCTTCTAGGTTTTATGGACTTACCACTTTAGGGCAAATCATTAGGTACATCCACGGTGTGATTGTGGTAAAATAGACGTCTACCTACAGTAAACTAAAAAAAAATAAAAACAATCTATAAGGTCCTAATAAATGAAGTAAGTACGGTCCTTTTGAGGGATAGTATAGGTCATAAGATTTAAAACCATTAACAGCATAATCAGTGGTAAAATTATTTATAAAAAAAAAAAAAAACATTTACTTAATGGTTTTAATTAATGCTTAGTAGTGATGAAGTACAATTTCAGGTTTTTTTTTTCATTAAAATTACGACCGAATATTTTTATTTTATCATTTTCGGAATACTTATGACCAATACTATCATCCCTCAAAAGGACAATACTTCATTTATTAGGACCTTAAATAGGTAAAAAATATCATCTCTCTAAAATATGGACGATATTTCATTCTATTACTCTTCGACACTCTTCGTACCGTTTACACACACACAACATTTTTGATAAATATTTATAATTTGAAAAAAAAAAAAGAAAATCTACTTCGAAGTGGGTTTGCACTAAAAAAAAATAGTTTTAAAGTCAGCGAAAGGGAAGCACGTGTTCCAGAAACTCAAATTCTTTTCGACATTCGATCACAGCGATCGCGGGTCATTTGCTGTTTGTTATTGAAGAGTTCCATCGTCTATCTCCGAGGATCTTCATCAGATCCTAATATATTATTGCACTATAACCTTCCCTGAAAAAATATGCATTTAGTAGGTAACGAAAACCCGATCCAAATCGGATCAGTAGTTTTTGTGATAATCGTGGACATACAGACATAATACATACATACATACGGGTCAAATAGAGAACGTAATTTTTTTTTAAGTCAATTAAAAAATTGGACGTTTTGTGGCTGAGTTGATGATGACAGTAAATATACCAGGTAGTTTCATAATAAAAGCTTTATTGGGTTTGGGTTTAACAGCCTTTTCTCCGAGAAGATCCTTCATGCATTGAGTTGATAATAATATTTATTATAATCTTAACTACCACATAATATGTATATATAATTATCAGTTTATTTATGCTTTTACCAATCAGTTTTCCTTAAGCGCTCCATTGATGAAAACCCTAGTTTCAAACTTCCAGGTACCTATAAAAACGTTGTTCACAGACATTCGTAAACCAAATACCGCTTAAGGGACCCACCACCTTCTGTTCCTGCCAAAAAAAAAAAAAAACATTCGTAAATGTATTTGACAGCAATACTGGTTCAAAAGGTGATCTTCTTGCCGAGAATCTTACATTAAAACTTAAAAACAAACTCTAATTAAATAATAAAATTATAATTACGTATGTATATTGTACTATCGATAATATTAGGTACAAGACATTATTTTAAGTAAATAGTAATAAATCTAAAAAATCTTCTACATAACGTGTAGTAGTGTGTCCTCCTAGTGTGATATTCTTTCTCTTTCTACATTGCTATAAATTGTATATTGGTGTCTCTTTCATGCTCAATCACGAAAAAATGTTGCCACTTTAGTGTAAATGTACGCATTCATGAGGTTTATTTGCTTAATTGCGTTCCACTGTATTTATTTTTGTCTCCTTCTATCACTAGTAAAAACAAAACTGCCCATGTGCAGGTAAGTACATGCGCAATTTAGGATTCTGAAGCACATCTCTGATACTAATATAATTGCATTATTATACTGAACTAGCTTACCGCCCCGCGGTTTCACCCGCGAACCCATTTTACCACCTTAGGAGTGGAATTTTCAAAAATCCTTTCTTATCGGATCCCTACATCATAATAGCTATCTGTATGCCTTTTAGCCCGATCCGTCCAGTGGTTTGAGCGAGCTGTGCGTTGATAGATCAATCAGTCAGTCACCTTTTCCTTTTATATACTGAGTGATTTTTTAGTCACTGGACATACTTGCAGGGGTGGAAGTACTCATCAATATGGACCACTTTTATCATGGGACTAACTCTCGAGATCACAAAAAACTATCAGCTGTCCATACAAAAGTTCAATACCTACTCGACCAAAATGTATGAACGAACCATTTTATTTTTTGCGATATCAGAGTTGGTCCCATAATAAAAGTTGTACATTTTGACGAGTACTTCAACTCCTGCCAGTACGTCCAGTGACTAAAAAATCACCCTATATACAAAATTCTTCCATCAACTATTGCTCATAAACTAGTAAAGCCTACAAATCGATTATGCTTTTCTATAAAAAAAACATTACTATATACTATGATATTTTTAGATGTAGCAGTTTAGTGTGTAGCACATTTTAGTACAACCATTGACATCAAAAATATGAGTGTGCACAAGTTTTTAAAGTTTATTAATTTGTGTACTATGTATTTGTAGATACATTTATTCAGTGTAATAAAATAATGATAGCACTTGGCAACATTGTAATATACGTCGTCAATTGGAACGGTCAGCGGGCTCGCGCGTATGCGCATCTCGTAAGAAGCTATAAATTGCTTGTACAAATTTTAATCCCCGATTCATATCAAAACAAGATAATGCTAAAAAGCATTGCCTTTATTTGATAACGGGATCTAAAATATAGTGCTACGTATGACAGTGCATTTTTGGAATGCGGTGAAAGTGCTTTTGCAAAAAACTACGTGAAAAAAAGAATTGTATAGTGAACTGTGAAACTTGGATATCTTTTCGCTTGGTTATCTATCTATTTGTATGTCTGGCGAGACGAGGTGAGTGTCCTGCTTAAATAATAAGCCTTCTTTTTTTCGCTATACACGTTGAAGAGCTAAAAAGGCTAAATGACCTGCGTGTCTTGCTTGATCGGATCGATGCTCTTTAGGTACATACTTATGTACTTATTTATAATAAAGGATTTTATTTCTTTTATATTTTGATGTCCTAAAGATAAAAATAAAGTTTTAAAAAAGTTAGTTTTTATGAATTTAAATTGTAAGTTCTTTTTTAAATATAGGAAGATTCGAATATAGAAACGTTCACAGAAACTTTTTTGTTTTGTTTAGATTTAAGTTGGTGCTTACTTTATTGAGTTTATTAGAGTACCTAAATCTAAACAAAGCTCAATCAAAGTTGCACAATGAGCCATGGAGAGGGCTATGCTCGGGGTTTCTCTAGACAATCAAATCAGAAATTAGGAGATTCGTAGACGAACAAGGGTCACCAACACAGCCCAGCGGATTGGCAAGTGATCCTTAGGGGACGCCTATGTTCAGCAGTGGACATCTTGCGGCTGAGATGATGATGATGATTGAGTTTATTAAAACATTTCATGATTTGTTTTTTCACAAAGTAAACAACAAATTGCAAAAGGGTGTCTAAGGTTTAAAGTAGACATAAGATGGGTATCCCCTCTTTTAGGATCCGACCAAGTACCGGGTGATGATGCCGGGTACCCGGCAGTGCTAGGTATTTTAACGGCTAAAAAAAAATAACAAATAGCAGAGTCCAAATAGCATAGGAACAATATGGCTCTCATTATTTCAAAATGTAAAATGGGCAGTGATGTAAAAACCACCAGTTTTTCGGCACAATTGGCATCATTTTCATAAACTTATCTAAAAACAGGCATCAGTATGTTATGGTTCACAATATATTGACAGTTTACAATCTCAAGAGATAGATTAAAATGTAATGGTAATTATTATTGAATTCACATAGGTAGGTACCTATTGTTTTATCTAAACTTACAAGTTACAGTACAAACATCAGTAATTAAAAGTAGATGGTTATATATTAACACAGTGTAAAAAACATACAGTGGTCTATCACATTTGAAGTCACGCGAAATGCCGATTTGTATAGGCATTCGTCATTGCTGCATTGTGTCCCAAGCGAGTGTATGGCAGCTTGGACTCCCTACCTCTCAACCCGCAAGCGCCGCACAACTGCTCTGTCTAGACGTGTCCATAAGCAGACTGTAAGAGTTACATAGACTGTCAATAGAATTAGCAGCAATTACGCAGATTTAACTTACAGGATTTCGCAACTACATAGTAATGCTAAGTGCTAAAAGAATTCGTATGCTGATAATTAATGCTAATTTATCCATCACTAGTCTATAGATAGGGACTCCTTCGTCTTCGAATAAAGCCTGTTTATTCCACACGACACGATTTGATTAAAGCCATTTATTCAGTTTAGGCCCTCAGGAGGACTTATGAACGTAGAAGCTAGGTAATGAGGTTGTCGTTATACGTGAAAGTACCTACATAACATTAAAATTATAAAATAAATAGATGGTGTTTTCTATGGTTCATTTCTATATAAAAATTCCGTCAAGGGTTACGGTAGACTCGATTGAAATCTTACCTGAATAATAAAACATTAATAAAATAAAATCGAGTCGACAACATATGTCCGCAAAATTCGGATTGTCGAGTATTTTGTTAAATTCTAATGGTGCAAATGGCAGTCGCCATATTGGCCAAACACAGTACCGCCATATTTTCTTCTTCTTCTTCTTCTTCTTCTTCTTCTTCTTGATAGAATGGCGACTGAAGCCAATAGCACAATTCCGCCAATGTCACGTTAGTTAAAGATAAACGAAGGGGATTCTTTTACAAGAAAATTTTGTTATATATATATATATATATATATAAGGTGGCTAAAATCTTAACTTATTAGTATTTAAAAAATAGGACAAAATCAATATAAAGGGAGAATCAATATATGTTAGTAAACATTTAAAATTAATTGGACGGGGAATTTCTGGAGGGAGAATATCATAAAGAGACAACTGTAACCTGGGGCGAAACATGAAAACATGCAACCAACCAGGCCATCTGTTTGATGACTCTTCTATAAAATGCTTATCAGCCTGAGGAGAATCCTTATCAATCCCTATACCTAAAAGCACATTGGGATGATAAATCAAAGCATCATAGTTGGTGGCGAATAAAGGATGAATTCGAATTTTCGATATTGGATAAGGAAGACGAGAAAGGGAAACAAAGCTCCGAATGAGACAAGGAAGATTAACTAAACATCTATACCGGTCAGAAGAAGATTCAAAAAGCCTAGATAGTTTATGAAAAATAGGATGAGATGAATTTTGAATTTGTTTGAAAAGAAACCTGTCACAAAGGTATTGTCTACGCAGATGAAGAGGGGGGTCGACACATTCCACCTGCATCGCATTGATGGGAGAAGATTTCATTGCACCTAAAATTAAACGGAGACATCTGGACTGGACCCTATTTAACTTATCAATGCCAGATTTATTGCAATGATCAAAAAAGAATGCTCCATAGTCCATGAGACTTCGAACAAGTGCATTATAAACGAGTTTCTGAGTATAAGGATGGGCGCCCCACCACACACCAGATAAACAGCGAAGAACATTAATACCTCTTTCACATTTTTGAGAGATGTAAGAGAAATGAGGAACACCAGTCATTCTTGAATCTAGGATTACACCCAAAAACTTAACTTTATCTTCCAAGGGAATCTCCTTACCCTCAAAGTTGATATTAATTATAGGAATTATTCTTTTTTTCGTAAAAATTACTAATGAACATTTGGATACAGATAGAGAGAGACCATGATCAGCAAGCCAATCACTCAAATATTTGAGAGCGGAGTTTAATTTTAAAGATGCTTCTGAAGCTGAACTAGCTGAATTATAAAGGACAATATCATCGGCATATTGTAGGATCTGACAGAAAGAACTTACTGAACGCTCAAGGTCATTAGTGTAAATGTTATATAGGAGAGGACTTAAAACTGACCCTTGGGGAAGGCCTCTCCAGACATATCTAGCATGAGATGAACAGTTTTGGGATTTTACTATAACAGTTCTCTGCATGAATAGGTTGCAAATAAACCTGACCATCCTCTCAGGAATACTCAGCTGAAGAAGTTTATTCCTGAGTACCGGAAGAAGGACATTATCATAAGCAGATGCAACATCCAGAAAAGCTCCCACTAGAAACTTTTTTTTTGTAAATGCTAATTGTATGTCTGTGGTAAGGATGCTTAAACTATCTAAGGTGCTCAAGCCTTTCCTAAACCCAAATTGAGATTTGGCAAGTAAACTTCTACTTTCTATAAACCATTCTAATCGAATGCGAAGCAAATGTTCCATAATTTTAGCAAGTACCAATGACAAAGCGATAGGTCTTCTGGAGTTAGGATCAGAAGGATCCTTTCCAGGCTTTAGTAACGGAATCACAATTTGAGTTTTCCAAGATTCTGGAATCATGCCATGTTCAAAAAATTTATTAATAATATCCAAAAACAAAGATTTTGTCTTGTCACTGGCTCTACAGAGAAAAGAGTATGGGATACCATCAATGCCTGGAGAAGAATCCACTAGGCCATTCAGAACTCTATGGAGTTCATTGAATGAAAACAAAGAATCCATTTGACTATGGGATGGAAGAGGACAGAAAATATTAATGGGAATTGAATCCATAAACGGAACAGAAGGAGGGGCCAATTTATCCGTAAATGCTTCCAACCAAAGTGATGGATCGTTTGAGGAAATATTGTTTGTAGTCTGAGATCCTCTAAACCTACGAATCTGTTTCCATACTAAAGAAGGAGGGGATCGTGGAGATAAGGATTCACAAAACCGGATCCAACCCCCCTTTTTTTTTGAAGATAAAAGTTTACGCGCTCGAGCTGCTGTGTGTTGGTAGGTGAGGAAATTCTCCATGTTCATAGAAGAATTATAGCATCTTTCTGCTTCACAACGCTGATGAATGATGGCTGTACAATCAGAGTCCCACCAAGGAGGAGATAATTTAAAATTGACCTTCTTTTTCAATGGGATATTAGCATCTGCAGATGAAATTATAGCATTAATAAATTTTTCATATATAAATAGACAATTTGTAGATTCTAAACAAGGAACTGAATCTAAAGTATTATCTAAAGAATTAGAAAAAGCAGGCCAATCGGCTTTGGATAATCTATATTTTAAAAGAGGAGTATGACTATAAGAGGGTAAGGAACAATGAGAAAAGGATATAATAATTGGAAAATGATCACTTCCATAAGAAGTTGCAAGGATATCCCATGATAAAAGAGAAGATAAAGATGAAGAACATAGAGTAAGATCAACAGCACTTTTAGGATCTTGAGTGGGAAGTACTCTACGAGTTGGGGAGCCATCATTGATAACACAAAGACCATTATCATCCAAAATATCTAAAATAATTGAAGCAAATGAATCACTGTGACTGGAACCCCATGAAATATGATGGGCATTAAAATCACCCATTATGATAACAGGAGAAGGAAGAGAAGAGATGATAGATTGCAGAGCAGGCTCAAGTGAAGAATGAGGATGAGGTATATAAATAGAAAGGAATGTAACATTAAAAGCCCTTAATGCAACAGCATTAATGCTAGGATAACATACCGGAATATCAAATTTAGAAAATAAAGTACCATGTTTAATCAGCAGGGCACTACCACCATACCCATCATTTCTGTCATCCCGCACACAATAGTAACCAGGAACCCTGAATAGGGAACCTGGCACCAACCATGTTTCCAAGATGGCAGCAATGTCCGGCATATGATTATTTAATAAGTAAAGAAGTTCATGTTTTTTGCGACGAATACTATTAATGTTCCATTGAAGGATTCGAATGGGAGCCATTGGAATTGAATAATGATACAATTTGGGAAAGTTTTTCGGCAACGTGGGATGGTATATTATTAGAATGACTAATGAGGTTAATGATCAAAGAAAGAAGAGAATCCAGAAAGTTTTCATTGATAGACGAGGAAGGGGTTAAGGAAGGAGACTGGGACAAAGCATGCCCATTTGGAAGGGAAGAAGGAACATTCAACACTAAAGCTCTGTGAGCATCCCTATTATAGCCTTTACCAAGAGGAGAATGAGGGCGACGTTCACTGTATACAGTTTTTCTGTAAGATGAATGAGGAGAACCAGATTTATTTATAATAGAAGGGGAAATAGGTTGGGGAACAATAGTTTGTGCAATTTCAGCATATGATCTGCGGACAGGGGGAAAATGGGATGACGCTTCCTCATATGATACATTATCCTGGGACATGGACAATTTAATATTTTTTTGACGGTCATGCTCAGGACATTTTTTATATGTAGCAAAATGATTGCCAGAACAAAACAAACACGAAGCTAACTCCTCAGTCACATTACAACCATCTCCAGAATGAGGCTGAGAACAACGATAGCAACGAGGCTTGAAAGCACGACATTGGGTTTTAATATGGCCAAATCTACAACAATTATGGCATTGGATTGTTGGAAGACTATACATTTCGACTGGAAGTGATGTGTGAAAAGAAAAAACTCTAGGAGGGATGAATTGACCATGAAAAGTAAGAACTACACTCTGAGTTGGAATCCAAGATACTTTACCATCAACAACACTTTTCCTGTTCAGTCTTCGGGCCTTCAATATATACCCACAGCCATCAGGAAGAGACAATGATTCCACTAGCTCATCCATTGACCACTCAACCGGTATACTACGTATTAGACCCATGCGAGTAATATTATAGGTGGGAATATTCACCACATATTTATATTGAGGTAGCAACGAACAATCGAGAAAATTGTTTGCATCCACTGCTGACATAAACTCTACAGCAATCTTATTACGACCAACCTTTTTGATACCGTCTTTACAAATATTTTTAACTTTATTGGTAACTAAAAATTGACCGAATTTGATAGGTCTAATTGTAGTACCGGCAGAGGGATCAGGTTCAGACCTAGAGACATGTACGATAAAGGGACCTTTATCTTCCTTTTCGTAACATTTGAAGCCTATAGTTAAACTATGGTGCATATAAACCGATTGAATCGATGGGGATGAGGAACTCGGGTCAACTATCGTTTTCTTCGAAGTCGAGACCGACGAGTCATTTTCGTCAACAACCAAGCGGCGTTTACTGCCACTTAGAGAAAAAAGAGGAGGAGAAGCATCTACATTTACCTGTTTGTCCGGAGGATCAGGGGGATCAGGAGGAAAAGAATCAATGATAAGGAAGTTAACTTAATACAAACCAGTATTTGTTACCACCGCCAACACATACACAGCTAAATTCCGCCTAATTTAAAACAAAACAAAGAAATCAAAAACAGAAAATTGAAAGAAGCCCACTAACACGTGTATCATTCAACACTCGCGAAAACGGAATCCTCTTTATACACTATCAATTAGCCCAAATTAATATTAAATCTGACCGGAAAAATATTTATTGACGGATTGAGTTTTTAAACATGTGTCAAAAATCCGCCATATTTTCAATGAACGCATCCCTCACTGTCAGTCAGTGTCAGTTTTTTGTTTTGTTTTCCCTTATTTCGGGAAGGCAAAGGTTTCTAGCCCATACAGCCTAATCATGAGATGACAGTGTTCTCTGTGTGTAAATGAGCCTTTATTGACAGCCTATTATTTTTGTTTCCCGTTGTTTTTTTTATATAAATTGGAATTGGATTGAGCTGTCAGACAGTGTTGCCAGAAGGTTACATTTTTCGTAACTTTTGACCCCGCGTCACTTTCGCGTAACATGTAAGTAATTTTTATATTTAAGGCAATTTTCGTAACTTTGAACAACGAGATTTGTAATACTAGATTTTTATTCCACACAGTTTATGAACGTATCCAAATTGAACGCACCTAAAACTGGCGCCTTTAAGGCCGGGAATACACGTCAGTTTTTTTGATCCGATAGTATGATACGGCGAACCACTACCGATAACTACAAAAATATCTACCTACATTTTGTAAAAGATTGTGTATTATGAGTCACATTTCACCGAAGCCGGGTTTTCATCTAGTATTAATATAATTTAGAAAAAAAACGTTTCCAGAAATAGGTAATATATAAGAAAGTAAGTTCAGGGGAATATTCTAAGGTAAAAAAATATACGATATGCACAGAACGTCACGGAGGGACCATAGAGTAGGTATATAAAACTTCACTGAACGGGTCGGAACAGGCGGGCTGGTGTAGACCAGGTGCCCAGATGAAGTGGCCTCGGTTTAGGCCTGAGCACCCGGCTCAGGTAGACGAGATTCTCGGTGTAGGCCTGAGCACCCGGCTCAGGTAGACGAGGTTCAGCAACGGGACAGGTCCCAGGTGGGACCCCGGTTAGCGGCACACAGCTTGGCAACGCGAAAACTTATCACCAGACTCTTTAATAGACCATTGAGGATGATTTCTTCAACAAACTCCCCGTTGACACGTAATAAAAGAAATAAATATAGTTTAAGCCTTTTCTGAACCATATTCAAATACTACGAAGGTACAACCGCGGTTCGGAAGTAGACCTTCAACCAATAACAACCGTCATGAAACTGCAAAAATAAAAAATGTAACCACATTTTTTATTTTTTGGTAATTAATGGTAATATTACGAGTGATTAAATCAGTAAGTACCTAGATTCAACATACTTATCTACATATTGTTTTTTAATTTAACTCAATTTACATATAATTGAACTAGACTATATCGTAATCGTGTTCAAAACGTGTGAATTCGGCAGAACGATTATTACCTAATGCACTAACTAAGTAATAATATCCAAATTAAGGTGACGCCGCGTTAAGCTTAAAAATCTGAAATTCAACGTGCTGCGTCCCGCTCCCTACTATAGCGACCTCTCATAGAAAACCCGCGTAAACGGAACGGGCGTATGCGACAAAATGGTTTTTACGGGCCAGTTGGCGTGGTTGGTAAGATACCCTATCTATCACGCCGCAGGTCGTGGGTTCGATTCCCACTCAGGACAAACATTTGTGTGCATGAACATGTCTGTTTGTCCTACGTCTGGGTGTAATTATCTATATATGTATGTATTTACAAAAGAAAAGTAGTATATGTAGTATATCAGTTATCTGGCTTCCATAGTACAAGCTCTGCTTAGTTTGGGGTCAGATGGCCGTGTGCGAGGAATGTCCCAGAATGTCCCAGAATATATATATATATTATTTAATTTAAAAACTACAAATATATTTCATAAACCTAAGTACAATTTATAGTATCAGTTTCCATTAATATATGTAGAAATTTTGGAACCTCAAATCGATCCTCAATGCCGGTAAAATTGGAATCTCTTATTTTAAAGAGGTCTTTTTGATTAATTATTTTGTGTTATAAAAGTTAACCAATCGTGTTATGCAACGTACAAAATAAAGTCAAAGACATGATGAATTCTTACAATAAATTTCAGTTCGTTCGCTTCAGTCATTGTTGAGAAAAATCGGAATCCTTGCAACCAAAATCTTCAAGGCGTCGCCTTAAAAAAAAAACCAATATATATAATGTATAATGGAATAAAAATACACCCAAATCGTGGTAAATTTCGCTGCGCGGCTTAGGTAAATAATGCGCTGGAATGCACATAACAATATGTAGATAGAAAGGTTTAAAAATAAATAAAATACTCCACAACCAGATTTTTGAGCCGTAATACTACCTACTATAATCTGAAGGCTAACTCCTCTCTCATTTACCACAGTTAAATAAAAACTTCCTCACATAAAATACCTATAAAATGCCAAACCATGAATGAAACTAGCGGACTGGTATCAACTTTATTTTTGACGAGTTTAGTATTATAGTAGATTATAGGCAGAGGAACAGCTCCTTAAAAGCACAGCTAAAGGTGGGCACGCATCTATCCGCGCCGCACTCGCCACACGTACGCGCCGAATTTGATGACGGCGCGTGCGGCGCGTACTACGGCGCGTATAGGTGCGCGGCGTTGCATACTATTTGATACAAAGATTTGATACGAAGACGCGCGGAAAGGCGCGTCCACCTTAAGAGTGTCTATTATATTAGACAGTTAATTACAATTCATTGAAAAGTTGTATAATGTTTTACCAATTGTATAATGACTAGCTGTTCCCCGCGACTACCTTCCTCAAGAATTGGGCTATCAAATGCAAAAATATTTTTTCAAATCCGACTGGTAGTTCCAGAGATTAGCGCCATTAAACAAACAAACAAAAAACTCTTCTTTATTATAGTAGTTTAGATAAGTCAACGACATTAATTAAACATAAACAAGCAGCACGGCAGCAGCGGGGGGCGTGCGGGTGTACTCCCCTCCACATCGCATCGCTGTGAATGTAGTGAAGTCCTACCGCCGCGCGTTCTTAGGAGCTGTTTCTCTGTAGATTATATACAATGTGTTGGTATGACGCATGGTTAAAACCCAAGCCTAATCACTTATGCATTCGTCGTGACTCCTGCACACATATTTATGGTTGAACATTTTATTATACTTATAATAAAATTAGCTAATAAAAGTAGCCTACCTAAGTTACTCCTTATAACATCAGCTATCTGCCTATCTATTTTTTTTTTTTTTTAGAGATCCCGTCAAAACCGGTCCAGCCGTTTCGGAAATTGACCGGAACAAACATATAGGCCATGTGTTTTGTTTTAAGTACCTACCTTACCGTATATAAAACTACTATGGATGTACATATGTTTTGTGGTCCGAAATAAATGATTAGGTATTATTATTATTATATATTTTCATATGCATAATTTACTAAAAAGCTGTTATGTTGACATTACAAACAGACACTTCAATTTTATTTATTTGTATAGATTGCATTTCCAATCCAATTATCGTGCGCCGCCATGATGCACAACAAAAACAAAACGAAGAAGTCGTACGTTTTTTTTTTGTTTTTGAACGGACCAAACGGTTATTACCAAAGATGGTCTTGTCACCAGTATGGTGAGCTCTCAAATATGGGCACAGAATACCTAATAGTACCGCCCCCTGCGGAGCACGAACCTCGGCTCAGGGCGTTATCGGGGGACGAAGACTGCTCTGATTTCGCAAGGTGCGAATGACTAGGGGTCGGATACTGGGGCAGCAGCGGGCCGCTGAGGCCGTACGTTTGTCTGTTCATATCGTCATTTATGATGTGAGCTGGATGGCCGGCCACGACTTGGACGAAATGTCAACCAAGGGTCACGACACTAGTGCGTGATTCTGTAAGGTAAATGGTCTAAAGTCTCTAAACGGTAAACGTCACAAATTTTACGATTAATCAGCGCTGTCATTATATTCTCAGATACGCAGTCACGTGAGAGGCCCGCTTTTCGCGCCATCGTTGCATGGCCTCGTCGACGTTGTTTTTTTTAGAGAATGCAGGCACTGGTTTAAATTTCGACGTTCTATTATACGGACCTAAGACTGCTTTTCGCCAACATTTATGTAAACGATTTGAGAAGTTTTTATACGTTCACAATTAGTTGGTTTATATATAAACACCGCCCGGCCTAAATAGGCAGTTCAGTAAACTTGCGGTTTTATACATTCTGCGGTTAGATTAGATAATCTATTGTGTCTTAAGTACCTACTTATACTTTTTTTTTCTGCACGCCTGTTGAGAATCTATAATGAGGACGATAGTTTAGTTGTAACTTGTAAACTAGCTTTCGCTCCGCGGGATCACCCGTATTACAGAATTTTTCAATTCGAAAGAGTGGACGGATAGATTAGCATATTATAAATAGTCTGACTCTAACGCACGGTTTGGAAGATTGCCTTTGTTTGTTTTTTATTATAAAAAAATTCAAAAACGATAAACCAAAACAATCTTGAAATACTATACAGTATGATTTTTTAGTCGTTGCAATATTTGCAGGGGGAGAAGCACTCATCAATATGAACAGCTATGGGACCAACTCTGATATTGCGTAAAATAAAACAGTTGCTTTATACATTTTGGTCGAGTAGGTATTGAACTTTTGTATGGAACTGCTGATATTATTTACGAGATTTCACAGTTAATCCCATAGTAAAAGTTGTTCATATTGATGAGCACTGCCACCCCTGCAAGTAGGGCCAGTGACAAAAAAATCACCCATTATAACAAATAAACAGTTAGGCACTTATAAGTGAATCAAATAGATAGATAATGTATGTTTGTTGAAACCTCTGGTATCCAAGGTAAGAATTTATTTATTTTATGGAAACCCAAGCGCTCTTCGAATGAGCTCCCAATACGGTTTTCTCTCAGCGTTACGAGATAATGGGGTACTTCAACTAACTTTAGTGGTGGAAATGACTTGCTGACGGAAAAAGAAGCGTGTGGCGTTTGTTCTGGCTCGGAATAAGATTTGGAATCTCTATGCAACTCATATCGTTATATCTTCTTATACTCATATCTTTGATAGTGTTATATTTCCCCCTTCAGACCCATTCGGTTGTCATTCCGATCGGAAAGGATGATTTTATTGCGTTTAGGCTTATGCTGTGGTAGTCGCAGAATTCATTTGCCGCGATCAACTGCCTTATTCCAAATGGAAGTCTGAAATGAGAAAATAGGGGCCATCCTATTCAGTAGACTACTCTACTCAATCGGTTTGTCTACCCGATCGGGACTGCAACCGAGCAGGTCTGAATAAGAGGGTTAATTCAGCTCAATAGACTTCGTAACTTCGAAGTCCACCATTTTAAGTAACCAGAAAGTCAGTGAATGTAATGGATAAACAGGTGTTCTTAGAAAGCATTCAACTGGAACGCATGACGCATGTGCAGCAAAACCAGTTGACGTATGGCCTGTGTGCAAAGCGTAGTGTGTAGCGTATGACATTTCAAAATATTTGTTATGCAAATAGTCCTTCACAAGTAGTGACCGACTCTACTACCGGTCCAGAAAGTTTTGCTGAGAATAAATACGTGTGAAGTAATATCCCAGTATTTAGGACACTATCATCTTTTTCAGACTATTTGTGACAAGTGTTTTGGGCCCATGAACTCTATGCAAAAAATAAAAAAGGACGAACCAATCACTGTTTCGCATTTATAATAAGTAGGTATTTAATATCTGTGCATCGGATTATATGTAGCGTTGCATGACGTCATGCGTGCCTAAATGTTTATTGTTATAAGTGTATGCTTTGCCAACTTTAGTAAAATTGTAGATAAAGATGATTTTTTATTGAAATAAACACGCCTTTCTAACGCAAGGTTCGGAAGGTTGCATTTGCTGAGTAGAGCTGACAATACTCAGCAATTACTCTTTTCAAAACCAACTCAGATTTTACATAAAATTATGTATCTAATCACACTGTCAATATTTGTGTGTTATATCGAAAAAAGAAATCAAAATAATGAGTGACTTAGTAAATAAATAGATAGCAATCTCAAGCAGACCAGCCCCACAAGCAGCACCTGTTCGCAAGTACCGTAGAAGAAAAAAATAAATATTTACATGCAATAGAAACGTATTATAGTGACGAATATAAGTGTAAGAGTAACAGTAAATATAATACGAGAACTAAAACGAAGGGGACATTCGTTGTACCAAAGATTATTACGGCAAAAGAACTAGAAAATATGTAACTCCCAAACTATTTAACATATGTATCCTAAAATACTGCTAAATGTATAAGAAAGTATAATTAATAATATATAACGTATGTAATTGATAAGATAGATCATATATATAAATATGTAAAAGAGCGCAACGCCTACAAACTGCGTTAGTAGTTTGGCGATGTTAAATAATAACAATATGTATGTATGTATGTATTTTACTGAATAAAAAGTTATAAAAAAAAGTATGACGCACGTGGCAGCCATCGCCCTACTCGCACATATTATATAATATTATATTATATACTATAGATACTAATCAATCTCCCAAAACTTGGCTATGATAAATCATCACGCGGGAAAATCCCATTCTATAAATATCAAATTGCTCGCAACGATTAAAATGTCAAGTGAACAAAATAAATGAGACGATCAACTGACTAATTTGTAGCAACAATTATCATTGATATTTATTATTCGCGTTGAATTATTTAATAACTGTTATTTATAATGTTATAAACATCGATCGAATTTATTCTGCGAATTTTTTTGAACGCAGCTAATTTTCTATAATCTAAACTTGCGGCACCTATGATGACCGTTTTGACATGAGGTTATCTCTACTGTCTCGCTATGCTTGTCTCTTTCTGGTATATGTACGGATATGGGCTGAAAGGAGACGATGAATAATCGCTTCTATCCCTATATCCGTCGATCAAGTTAGCAGTCAGCGTCACGTCTTTTTACCCCTTTTCCCCCAGCAATTCTTCTTTACTTTGAAAATGTCTTCTCCTAACAAAAATGACAGTAATCTATAAGCAAACCAAGGTAAACATATTGTAGTGCCACAGCCTACTTTAACACTACGCAATGCAAAACGTGAATACCATACTTGAGGTGCAGTAAGTACAGGGTTGCCAAGTCATTTTATCGTTAGGCCGGACATGGCGAACTTTTCCAAACAAGTTACACAAGGGCAGCCTAAGTAGACGTTAAAAAATAGATTTATTTTCGTCGACAGTGGGGCATTTCATTCCTGTTTGAGCTGGCTACGCTCGTCAAATACTGGATACGCAAAAATTTGGCCGGACAAACAGGCTATGCAGCCTAAGGCTGATTTCACATTTAGGCGACTTTAGCAGCGCGACAGTTGCGCGACCGACATTTTGTTCGTAAAATGAGGTAAAATGTGAATGAATGTGCTTCTGCCGCGCTAACGTCCTAATGTGAAAGCGCTCTAACATAACCTGGCAAACCTAAGTAACAGAATCATGATAGTATAACCCACAGACCTTGTTTATAATGAAGTCTGTGGTATAACCTAAGTGTGACTTGAAGTTGACTGAGTCTGTGGCGAACCTAAGGCAACATTTATTTTATACATTAGCACTCTTCCTAAGCACCTACACTTCCTATTAGGTAATAAAAATATTTTTTATTATTTTACACATTAACCATAACGACAGATTAATGAATTATATTCTCGAATACTAAATAAATAAGGGCAGGCAATTAAAAAGTTTTTAACATAATGATTTGTTTTTAACATGACTATCGACAACGATTAGAGTCCGCGCCACCACTGAAGTCCGATGGAATTAATGAAAATGGATCTTATTTCTTCTACAATAGAGTTGGACCTATCGGACTTCAGTGGTGGCGCGGACTCTAAATATTCATTTGAAATAAGAAGACGCCATTTTGGCTATTCGTCCCTTTCCAATCTACTCGTAGTACGGACGCAACGAAAAATTTGTAGACGTGGCGTATTCCATAAAATATAACTTGTGTAGTACTTAATTTAAAAAAGTTTAGTGTTATGTTAAAAATTGAACTATCATAATTTCGTCCTGTTCGTCTGTCCGTAATAGGTCCGTATATCACAGCCATTTTACGCGGTAATTATTAGAACTATTGAAATGTTGTGTAGTTTTTAATGTATGGGATATTTGCGCTAACACGTTATTTTGAGTTTAGCGACAGCAGAAATAACTATGTTTTTCACAGAGAATTTTACTATGGCTGATCAATTTAACTTTGTAATCTGTAACTGTTTACACACTGGCCATTCTTTTTTAATTAATTTATCAAATTACAGAGAATATAAAACTAAAAATAATTTTAGTAGTTCTTAAAGGTGTTCTCAAAGTTATATCTGGATTAGTGTATCTATATCTATACTAATAAAGTCTATGATCTTAGCCTGTTCTTCGGAACGAAAAAAAGAAAACATAAGTTCCCTCGGGCGGGAACGCGGGTGAAACCGCGGGGCGGAAGCTAGTGTTAGATAAAACTTGATTTAGAATTAATTAATTTGATTTTCCTTCTAAATGTCATGCATGGGAAAAAAGAAAAATTGTATGCATGTGTTATGTATGTTACATACCGGTAATATATGTAGCACTGGCATTACACAAGGTCATATTTGAAAACGTTGCAGTATAAATATTTGTTTCTCTTTCTTCCTCATGTGTGATGAAAAAGACGGACGTATATTGATAAAGTGTAGTACTTTGATACGTATGGAATGTCACTGGGGCATTCACAGACCAACATGTGAAGTAAATAAATGACATGCTATGTTTTTGCTAATAGGGAAGATGCCTGTATTCAAAATAAATTATCAAACCCTAACCTATGTATAAAACTTGTAAAATTAAGGGGAAACCTCGATTATTCCATTTAATGTACTGTAATCTTTTTATGATTTTTAATTACCAATTTAGCCATAAAGAGTAGAACTTTTGATTCTATGCAAAAAAATTATGACATCATAATTTAATATTTAAAGTTCGCACCACCAGAGAAGTACCGAAGGTCCACCTCTATCGCAAAAGAAATAAGATCGATTTTCATTCATTCCACGGGACCTCATTAGTAGCGCGAACTCTAATACAAAACTCAATAATAAAATAACCTATCGATTTGACATTTCATAAAAAGTTGCTGATTTGATGTATCAGTCAGTCATCGTCCCAATTTCAATTAAGATCTCATTATTATTTTTAAACGACTTCAAAAAAGAAGGAGGTTTTCAATTCGTCGATTTCTTTTTTTATGTATGTGCCCTGATTACTCGGTGACGCTTGAACCGATTTGGAAAATTATTTTTTTTATTTAGAAATATTTTTTATGTAACTTTAAACATAGAACTGACTTTAAATGTCATCTTGGTATAAGGGTCACGGTCATACTCAGACTCGTAAACATTGCATTTATTGCGGATGATTTGTTGACAATGTCGATGACTATACCTTGACATTTATCTTGTGAAGAATGTCCCAGGTTATAATTATCATAATTAAATACTTAGCCGCATCAGCAGAGGACCTCTTTCCCATTCTCAATCACAGTTTTGTCAGGACTCCATTCAATCTGACATACATTAATTAGAATAGAATATAGACAGACCCTTCTTTCTTTGACTACAAGATTTGTCACAGTGGTCACGCATACCAACCTCTCGGTCATAATAACATGGCACACTATTCCTAGTGGCCCAAAGGTCAGCAAAGGGACCATCTACGGTAGGTCTTGCCGTCACATCATAAGTCATGGTACTCTGACGAGTGGCCTCGTGAGTTGCCCCACTAACATTTGTCCAGAATGGTGCCGGAGCTGTTAAAAGTCGCTCACTTCGCGAAGAATGGCTACTCAATCCTAGCTGAAGACGTCAGAGAAGCCAACTCCCATTTTTCCTGAATGATACCGGAGCTGTAAAGCCCGCTCACATCTCAATACAAGTCAATATTGACAGTAAGTATAGTATAGTTAATAAAGATTAGAAAATTTAAAAAATGTACTGCCAAAAAAGGTAAACGTTCAGTATATAATAGCTGCGGCCTAAAACCACAACGCTGATTTGCAGCGGCAACCATATTAAATTATTGTATTTAACTACGCAAATAAATAAATTACCTAATACATACTATTTCCATTATGAAGCATGAATGACGAATAGGAATGGCTGTGGTTTTATTCTCACTCATAGTATTTAGCTGTTTTTAACCTAGTTCATTGTTAAAAATGCAAGTCATGTTACACACGCACACTATTAACAAGGGCGGTGTTACAATTTTCACTCCTGGATTCGATTGAAGTCTACCAACAAATAGCCATGCATATAATTGAAGCATACATGCTCGCATGCTCACAGTGACAGTGAGCAACAGACGTGATAAAGTACATAATATAATTGTCATTTCTACGAGTTTCCTCCATGCCAAGCGCGTGAATTAGTTACATTTAATCAACAGTCAAACGTGTGGACGAGACGAGTACTAATATGAGGAAAGCAGCCCAATGTTTGTTCGGTAATATTCAGGAAAACCCAATAATAGACTATGCGGGAAATATAATTGGGATGATGACAGAATATCAAATCAGCAACTTTTTTATGAAATGTCAAAACGATAGGTTCATATGGTGTTTTGTATGAAATACTTAGTTGTGACGTCATAATTAAAAAGCATCATATTTCAACGCCACTGATATTATTCATTATAACTCAGAATACACAGATTTTATTTTTTTAAACGCAATGACACTTACAAGTTCCAAGATACTGGTGTGTTGCGGCAGCTGCAATAAACAGCCATTCTACTCTATGTATTTACCTTACACCTTCGCTTCGACAAGATGTAAAAGTTTGCTCTGCCTCTAAGCTGACATATTTGTCAACACTGCGAGCATGTTAGTCCGTGAATGCCATATTTAATCAACCAAGAGGCTGTATGTCGTCACTCGTGTGCCTATTTTTAGTTTTAAATAGTGTCAGTGGTAATCAACCTTTTAATTCACTTAGGTCATTGTTGCGAATTTTAATTAGGTAATTATTGGATTACATAAAATTTTGCAACTTATTAATAACTAGCTTCTGTCCCTCAGTTTCACTCGCGTTCCCGAGGCATCTTATGTTTTCCCGGAATAAAAAGTACCCTATAGGTTATGACTTATAATCTGTCTATGCGCCAAGTTTCATTCACTCAGCCGTTTATGTGCTGAGTCTGCTGGAGTTTATGAACGAACAAAACATTAATTTTTGTATAATATTACCTTATAATAATGTAGTATACCTATACAATGTATATAATGTGATCCCTTTTGGCTTTGCTGTGTTGTGAAGTAATAAAATAAAATAATCTATACTAATATTATAAAGCTGAAGAGTTTGTTTCTTTGTTTGTTTGTTTGAACGCGCTAATCTCAGGAACTACTGGTTCGATTTGAAAATTCTTTCAGTGTTGGATAGCCCATTTATCGAGGATTATCGAGGATTTACTTTTTATCCCGGGAAAACACAAGATCCCTCGGGAACGCGGGTGAAACCGCGAGGCGGAAGCTAGTTTATTATAATTTTATTTATCAACAAAATACTGTAAGCAACTGTTGAATACGAAAATTATTATTTAATCATATATTCGATGATATAAAAAAAATTACAATAATTCAAAGTAAATCATCGTTTCCGCCCATTGTTGGTGCGTATGCGACGCCGATAATACGATGACATCATCGCCAATAACAGTGTTGTTTACTTGTGATATGGTTGTCACTTCGATGCAGAACTTATTTATCTTAATTATACAGTTAAACTTTTGTAAAAAAATGATGAAACCTAGCACAAATGCAGCTCATACCTTGGACAAATGTACTATACTTTTTATCTAGGGTATTTACCCTTGGTTAAACTGCGACTTCATTTTAGATACAAAATATAGTATAATAAGTAAAAACAACCCATCGATTCTACTGGTGATACCAATAGAGTAGTTGCCTGTATTAAAAAAAAGAGTGTGTGTACTTATGTACACGCGTTAGATGTTATACTTCTTTGGCGTATGAAAAAAAATTAAGGTAACTAAAATGCAGTAGTGATCAACGATAAATATTAAAATGAATTAAAAAGAAATATGTCTATACAGTAAAAAAATTGCAGCTAACTTCATACTGTCGCTTTTTTGGAGCTAACTTCATACTGTCGCTGTTTTCTGTCGGTGTGCGTGCGCACTCTCATCATTTTTCCCAATCGCGCCAAAAGAAGTATAACTTCAATAAATTATCAAACACTAACCAATGTATAAAACATCTAAAAAAGGGGAATCACGATTGTGTATTAAATTTATCCCTTTTATGATTTTTAATGACCCATCTAACCTTAAAAAGTAAAACTTTTGATGTTATATAATTATGACGTCACAAGCAAGTATTTAATACAAAACTCCATATAAACCTATCGTTTTGACATTTCATAAAAAGTAGCTGATTTGATATGTCAGTCAACATCCCAATTTGAGCGACTGATTTCTAGTTAACTGTAAACTGACAGTTAAGTTGCACAACATTCGGCCACACTATCACTTACCAACCACACTGAAATTGTGGTCACACACAAGCAGAAAAACCTGCAATACCCTAACAAGATTTATGTTATGAAGCTGCAAAGATGTTTAATAATGTGCATAAAAAATAAACTAAGAATACGAGTTTTGCAAAAAATCTAATGGTATTGAACCTACACGTATTGTTTATACGGGTGACTTTACGGTATCTAAATATCTATAAATAAATTTATGTGGACTGGCTGTTTACTCCGAAGTAAATGCATTTAACTGACTAATTCAATTTAAAGTAAACTCTATGTCATATGTCCAGGATTTAAATTCGAATTGTTACAATTTCAATCGAGACTTGTTTTGAGAATCGTTCCATTATTTAAACGGTTTTATTTAACTTGCCCTGTACCCCGAGTGTAAACGATAGTAAGCGTTTATTTACGTAAATTCTTTACACTCAGGGTACTGCTTGTTTATTTAAATTAGTACGGCCCATTCGCGGTGTATCTTATCCAAAACATTTATATACTTATATTTTTTAATTGCTCATTGTAAACAAACATGCGTCATAAATTATTCAATCGATTTCTAAGAGCAGGTAAGTGTTGCCAATCAATTGTCTTTTTAATCGTTTTTTTTGCCGATGAATTAAAATGAAGGTATGAATCTGATACCGCTATATCGACGATATTTATTCGATAGTGTTACCTACTGGATTCGGAAACTACATTTTGGAAGTCACATCCGAGACTATTATCAATAGCAGGTTTCATCTAACCAGTTTTATAATCGCTTTTCCTTAAAGTTATATTTCCTAAATGAGAAGCTCAATTTATAACTTTTTTTTAATAACTTGTAGTTTTGGGAGAACCGTCCCATTCGGGGTAAATTTAGTATTTTCATTTAATTATAGTTCTAAATAAATTAATTAATAATATATTTTGTTTGTGTCTTGTTTAAAAAATACGCGTTCTTTTAATATATATCGCCCAAACTTTAATACTTATTTACTTATAATGATATTGTATCGACAGTTGCCTATCGACGCAGCCCATTAAAAAGTATTCGATGCGTATGCGCTCAAGATCAACTAAACTGTCGATGAGAAAGACATCCCATCACAAGTACTGATTAAAACTAAAGTCAAGTCTAAAGATTACATTGTGTTAATCGAAAATAAACCTAATGTCATATGTTCAACATTCAAATTCGATAAAACTTGACTATTCTCTTTGACCTAAGGAATAATTTAGTTTGCATGTCTTTCACTAGATGACAGCCTCTTTACCTTTCACGGAAGTTGTGATGTTGAAGCTATCATTAGTGTTGCCAGTAAACTCATTTTCGCCATAATAAACTACATCCTCCATAGCTGTTATAATTCTAGCATGTTAATTGTCATGTTTATGGTAATTAATTAATTCGTCGAATTTGGCTCTCGTTGTCTGTTATCTGTATCGAATATCAGACGAATCATTCAATGGTGGCCCATTGACTCGTCAAAATTATCGATTAAATTTATTGTATACCATTTTCCAACGAGGTAGCCTAGCCACGTTGTCTTACCCAATGTGTATTAGAATTCAAATGTCTTTCGTAAGCAACTGACCATTAACATTTTCATAAGATTGTTGTAATGCCTAATGGAATATTATAATTAGCTATTACTTACTCCAGTTAGGGGCCAGAACACAAGAAAAACAAGACTGCTTACTAAAAAAAAAAAACTTTGTGGTACCTACCTGGCTGGCTACCACCCTCATGTTGAAAATCCATCTATCTGTAGCCGTATACATAATATTATAAAGCTGAAGAGTTTGTTTTTCCGGGAAAACCTAAGATCCCTTGGGAATGCGGGTGAAACCGCGGGGTGGAAGCTAGTCATTAATATAATATTAGTCAATGCAGTTCTTGTGTTTCACTACGAAGCCTCCATCATCAGCACATGGCACGCCACTAACACCTACGTGTACCAGCAGCTGTACTTGATAGCCAGTTGTCTTCTAAACTTTTTAAAAGGCGGCAACACAACAGCAATGCCCCTCATCCGAAGGCGACTGGCCACTTACCGTTTGTCAGAAAAAAAAATGTAGCTAGCTCTCAAAATAAAATGTATTGTTAACCCAGTATTTATACAGGATTTTTTTGTCACTAACAATACTTGCAGGGGTGGAAGTTCTCATCTATATGAACAACTTTTACTATGGCACCAGCTCTGATATCGCTTGCTTCATACATTTTGGTCAAGTAGGTATTGAACTTTTGTAAGGAACAGTTGGTATTTTTTTTTGGATTTCACAGTTAGTCCCATAATAAAAGTAGTTCATATTGATGAGTACTTCCACCCCTGCAAAATATTGCCAGTTGCAGTGACTAAAAAATCACTCCGTATTATTGTTTAATGCAAGACTTGCAAATCTTAAAAATAGACTTGCATTAAAAAGCTTCTTACATCATATCCTGATAAGCTGACGTCTGTAACCAGTCTTTAGTTGACCCACTCCGATACAGATCCGTCTGTGGTTGCAATGAAGTGATTGTCCGGCCCAAAATATTATGTTGAGAAGCAAATGTATTTTTGGAGCAGATGACAACCATTGGAAAAAACGAATGAGTTCTCACATTAAATCTGTTGTTGTGTGTGGAAGATACAATAGAAAGGTACCTGAAGTCACAGTAAAAAGGTACTTAGGTGGGTACCTATTATTTACCGGTGTAGGGCCTTTGAAAGAGAGTCCTTCCAAGATTTGCGAGCTGTCCATTTTGGTTACATTGTCTCTTTACCATGGTCAAACTAAGCTATCTAGAGATCTTAAAAAATATGAACAATAACAACTTTTAGTTAAATTATGGATGTAAACAGCGCTTTAAATTTCAAAAAAGGAAACAAAGATTTATTATTCGTCGTGTTAACCTTGATGTCGAAAAACAAAATTAGAATAGAGATGATTTCAAAAACAGCCTCATTGAATTGACGACCTCTGCTCTGCATGTCAGATGCAAGACAAAATGGCGGATTGACGTCACGTACGCGGTACGTTACATTTAAATGTAAGTATTTATAACGCGATGCGCAGTGGCTTCTGTAATAAATTACTATATAGAATGTGCTATAAATATCCTGGCATGGATAAAAGCGAGGCGTGACTGTAATGAAAATTATGAAAACTAAATGTTCATGGTTGATAGTCTGTTCCACGCGATTCGTAATTTCTGGAATTATATATTTTTCAAATTGATTGATTTCTGGAAGCTATACTGACAGCCGGTTTCCGAGAAGCAAAATTATCTAAAAATTACGTGACAGGCTGCTAATCTCGGATTATTCATATTTTGGGTTGCTGAACGAGTCAAGTGACAGTCTGTCAACAGTTTATCATTCCAAGTGTCAAATCTCCAATTATTCGTCAATTATAACATTATTGAGTTTCCGAAATGCTTTTTCGTATGTCAACGTATTTTTAGATAATAGGGTATTTTACTCTATACAGGGTGATTTTGTTATCACTGGCAATACTTGCAGGGGTGGAAGTACTCATCAATGTGAACAACTTTTATTATAGGGCTAACTCTGATATCGCGTAAAATAATACGGTTGCTTCATACATTTTGGTCGAGTAGGTATTGAACTTTTGTATGGAACAGCTGATAATTTTTTCATGATTTCACAGTTAGTTTCATAATAAAAGTTGTTCATTTTGATGAGTACTTCCACCCCTGCAAGTATTGCCAGTGATAACAAAATCACCCAGTATGAGAAAAAATCTAAAAATGTACAATTTAGATAGCTTAGGCTATTAAGCAGTCGGAAAATGTTAGTTTTAGTTCATAAAATAACTTAATTAATTTTAAAATTCATTTCAGAGTTTTCAGTTTTTTTAATCTGTTTCTAAACAACCTAAACAGTAGCCGCCATTATAATGACGTCATACGGTGCTGTATGTAAACTGAAGTATTATTATTATTATTTTTACACTAGTATTCATGCATTCAGGAACAGCACACTAATAAAAAGGATAATAGCTCATTTTTAATTTGTAAAACTTATAAGTCCAATTGAGACCAATATCAGCGCATTTATTTACTTACAAGAGACCAAATACCGTCATGACCGTAGAGTAACATGACGTCCAGCGTTTTCATCAAACTACGCGCGAAAATTGAAAATGTAAAATTGAAATGCATTTTATGGCACTTATCGATTTAATAAAAAAATTGTGTTTATTTTTTGGTGGCTTATTAGCACCTTAGGATCGAATTGAGACACTTTTCAAAAATGGGTGTAATACCCTATTGGAGATACTCGACCAATTAATCGAATATCAAAGTATTTATTTTGATATTCTATGGGTTTTATAACTGTTAAAGCTGAATATTTATTGAATTTAAATCTTAAGGATTAAATTGTTCGTATATATTTCATATTATTTATAATTTTCAATTATTAGTTTATATGAAAAGATGTTACTTAGTAAAAGTTGTTTCATATCGACGAGTAACCCCTGCAAGTATTGCCAGTGACAAAAAAATCATCAGTATAGTATTTTTATTTTCTTTTATTCTCTATTAATTAGTATTTAGTTTGGTTTATATAACTACTTTTTTTCTGTGTAGGAAGTATTTAATACATCTCAAAGTATTATAATTTATAGTATTTATTTATTTCATATATTATACGTATAGATTATTTGGCATAGTTTATATAGAACTTATAGGTACATGCTACACCAGCCCGTATTGCCTGTTACCTGGTTGCCTGGAAGAGTTCTCTTTTAAGCGATAAGGCCCCTTGTATTGTAGTTTCTTCCTTATTTTGATGGTTCTTGTATGTATAAACTAAATAAAATACCCGGCCTTAGAATGCAGTTTCCTTGAATAATTTTGTTTTGACAAAAACTCCATATAGGTACCTACTTACCTTTTTTATTATGAAGATGACTATATTCAACCATTCACGATTGATATAACTTTATTAGCCTATTAAGGTGACGAAATACGCGGATAACCCTGTCCCGCACTAAACTAACGGGTGATTGGTTTGAACGAGATCTAATTAATAGTTTTTTTTAATACGTCATAAATCGTAAACCGCAATTTACCTTTCATTCAATCAACTCAAATATAAAAAATAAAATGGCTAAAAGCAAGGTCTTACAGCACAAATAAAGGAAAAATTCTAAAAAATTAAAAAGGTTGAAAATTAAAGGGTTGGGGACACCCTTTAATTTTACATACATAGTTACGCCAAATAATAAAGACCTCTGAGTTGCATCGGCGCTCATACAATTTAGAGGTCTTAATTGGCACCAACCTGAAATAAGGTAAATAAATAAAATTGTGCATTTCCCTTGATGGACGAACAATGGACGAAGTTTGTACGGAACCCTCGGTGCGTGAGTCCGACTCGCACTTGGCCGTTTTTTTTTTATTTGTCATCTAAAAAACAAAGAAGGAAAAAACTTGTCATCAACCTTGATCAAAATAATTTATGGGAAAAAAATAGCGATATCAAACTTGTTTTGAATATTATCATGACATATGGAAATATCCACCATAAACAATCGTTTTGGAATTTTGAATAAAACCTCATTGCTTTTGTACTTACGAAAGGCTGTGCGCATAGTTTCAGCGATGCAGTGACAAAACTCCCATAGAATACCTTTGAGATCACAACATAACCTCATAAAACATTGCTTTAATTATCCTGTTTGTCACAATAATTCAATCTTATTAATAGAATGAGGAATTTATGATTATTAATTTTATTTGCAGCATCCCTATTATCTAACTCCCAACACTTATCGAAATTGCTATAAATGACATAATTAGGCAACTCACGCCACGTTTTCTCTCGAATAAATTAGCTCTGTATGAAATAAGGTACTGTCAACCAAGATAAACTTTTATTATTCCAAGTTTAAAATAAAATTACATTAGGGAAAATCTCAAGGTGAAACAAAAAGTATTTATTTTAATTTTTTTACACTAATGTTATTTTTTAGGCACACATTGACACTCGGCTCAGTATAATGTTAGCAAATTAGCACTTTTATTACCGTAGTCACAAATTACTACATAAGTATTTGTATGTACTGAATTCATAAGAATTTTGCGTTTTATGTTTTACTTAAGGATTTTACCATCCTTTGTTTCTAACCCCGCCCGTCTGAAAGGTAATGTTGCACATAATACGGACACTGCGAAACTATCTTTGTTAACTTTAAACTAAGTGCCTGAAACTTATATAAGTATAAACTGAAAGATTGGTAACGGATTGAGGTCCAATATTGTATGCTTTTCGATTTTAAAAGAAATCAATAAGTATATCGTTTTTTACTTCACCTACAAAAAAATATGAATTGAGAACCTCTTTTTGAAGTCGTTTACTAACATAATCACCCTTGGAAAATTTAAAATTGTGTAAAAATAATGAGTCAAAAATCCGATCATAATTTCAAAACACGAATATGAAAATTTTTGTTGTTGAGCGCGCACTTTATTCACAGCACAACTATTTATCCTGAGTAGGTGCCGTTTAATGCTTTGCGTGGAGCGAGATATCAATATAACTAAGTTCATTAAAGGCGATAACTCGTTTCAATATAGCTTGTTGATTAGCTCGTTCAACCGATAGCTACCTACTTGCTATAGATACTACCCATATTATAGACATTAAGTTATCTTTTTCGCAAATAAACCTCAGTTTATATATAAATTCCATTGACAGGTGATCTCTGAAAACATCTGTGGATTGCTGCATAAGAGGGGCATAAGAAAGAGATAGGGATCTCTACTTGTATGTTGTCATGGTACTAAAATATGAACTCGACAATATCTAAATACAATTGTTTCGTACGAAAATACTATCGAACCTCTGAAAAGTTAAGTTATTGCAGTGATAAAGTGCGATGCGATTATAGATAAAATTTTTCGCGGAAAATTCCGCCATTAAACTTGACAGTTGAAATTATTGCCAGCGCATCGAACGCTTCTTGAAATCTATTTTTGTCTGATGAGTAAATCTATTTAAAACTTATTTAATATCCTTACTAGTAGCAGCTCTCACAGACTTATAAGTACGAATATTATGATATAACCTTCTCCTTCTATAGCTGTTCAATAAACTCGTTATATGTATGGTTGTTACGTATATGTTATAATTCTTATGTATGTATATGGTTGGACTAATAGATTAGGCAGTCACTACACTGTGCACAAGATTTAGTATAATTTTTGAAATTAGAATAGCTTACTATCAATGGCTTGATGCTTTTTTATGCAATCCTCTGAATACATATTCACACAAAACATATTCTAAGAAAAGAAACATGTAATAATGAAAGAGCGTGCGTAAAATTTTTGGCACGTAGATAACCTATGGTATGGAGTTAATAAAATAATAAATCAAAGCATTCAATAACAAATGACACACACATTGTTGCTGCAAAACATAATACTTATCATAACCAATGAGTATTCACTTTGTTACGTTACTTACATACCAGCTACTATTGTCTGTCTCGCTCGCGAAACTCGGTAATCAGGAGTTCACGAGTGAGATAGAGAATAGTCACTTCGTGTTTTCACTGTCGAGTTTGAGTACAGAATAGCATAGCTGTATGGTTTATTGGTTTTGGTACATAAATAATGCTGAAGAAATTTCGGAATGCTACAAATAATAACATGTACAAAAGTGATAAGTAATACGATTCGTTTTGACAGTGACTAAATGCCTAATTTAAGAAAATTACGTGGTGTGTCATACCAATCGAAGGTCGACCCGAAAGCCCGAAATGTCACCCCAAATGTCTAAGTATCGTCCCAAATGCCTTTGGTTACCGGTTTTCGAAATGTTGGACATCCCACCGCAAGGATGTATACATGCATTGTATTTTAAAACTAAAGCAATTAGGTAATTTTTAATAGGAATCGAGTGTATCTGTCACCGCTGTTTGACCCAGACCGTGGTTGGATGACAATTTTCTCAGAAAGATATATATATATATATATATACCTATATTGAACTCGTTTGCTATAAACACTCAATTTTGGATTATTGCCAAGATAACAACCTATGTATTTCACTACGTTATATTTATCGCGAATCATTGGTTGAAGAGCTCGAATAGTTTTGTGTGTGTATACCACTATTTTTTATCCACAGAGTGATAATACCTAGTCAATAAAAAATAACCGACCGAGTGCGGGTCGGACCACGCACTGTGTCTTCCATAGTATGTACATATGTAGCGAGTTATATTATGTATGTATTCTGTGGTTATAGTTTACAATAATTTATTTAATCGGTCTGTACCTATTGTGAAAATCAAAGTTATTTCTGCGATCGCTAAACTAAAAAGTTTAATATTTCATTCAAACCATTTTTTTATGTGTTCTAAGTTGTATTACCTTTTTTTTTTAAATATTCCACTCCATGAAAAGAAAAACCCCGCTTTTATAAGCGCATATTTAACCAACTGTTGATTTAAATAAAAGGTTCAAAAACTATATCATTAAAGATACCCCAGTCGAATAGGTTTTTGTGAAACTTGCTGACTTGTACAGGTGATTTTATGTGACTAGAATTATTATATTACTAGCTTTTCCGCGCGTTTTCACCCGCGTTCCCGGGGTAAAATATAGCCTATGTTACTCGGTGAAGATGTAGCTTACTAACGGTGGAAGAATTTTTAAAATCGGTCCAGTACTTTTTGAGCCAATTCGTTACAAACATACTTACTTACATACAAATCTTTCCTCTTTATAATATTATAGTATAGTTATAGATTAGTATAGATTATAACTTGACACTGGCAAAATACACTAGCCGTGTGATGCTATTATAAAAAAAATAAAGTCCCGACCAATATAGAAGAAAATCCAAAGCGACGTACAAGGACAATTTCTTAATATCATCTGCACCGCATAAAACTTTATTTATCAGAATAAAATCTTGGGTTTCGGTGTAAATGCGGCCGTGAATAATGTTCACAATGACATTATGTATTTGGGTTTCTCTGGCCACACATTTATGAACTTTTTCCTTTGGATAAATTCTTGATAATAATTCTATTCATTTGCCATCTTCCGCCCCGCGTGACACATTTTTTTTTAAATACTACATGTCGCAAATAAGTTTACGGCCCACCTGATAGTAAGCGGTTACCGTAGCCTATAGACGCTCATAACACCACGGGCAAAGAAAATACAATATAATATTTTCCCTGGCAGGGGTATCACTCACGCGTTGTCTCCTGTGCCTGTAATTTCACCGGCTCCCATACCCTCCTAACCGAAACAAAGTAATACAAGAACACAACTATTTCACGGCGGAAATAGATATGGATATTCCTACAAAGATTTTTCTATTGGAGATCTTAGGCCTCCCGCCTATGTCCAACAGTGGACGTCTTGCGGCTGAGATGATGATGATGATAACAAGCCGAAGTAACGTTTTCAGACTGATAATATATTCCTCTTTAAGTTTATGAATCCACTAATATTATATTTTTTTTAATAATAATATTATATTCTAGATTCCGCCCCGCGGTTTCACCCGCGTTCCCGATCTTGTGTTTTCCCGGGATAAAAAGTAGCCTATAGCCTTCCTTGATAAATGGGCTATCTAACATTGTAAAAAAAATTCAAATCGAACCAGTAGTTCCTGAGATTAGCGCTCAAACAAACTCTTCAGCTTTAAAATATTAGTATAGATATAAAAGATTGTGTACACGTATTGTTAAATGGATTTTGTTGAAATTTGGCACACAGATAGAATATATTCTGGATTAACACATAGAATACTTTTTATCCCGGGAAAATATCAGATTCCTCGGGAAATTGTCATAAGCAAAACAATAAACAGGCGTATTCACAATATACCTGTCTCTATCAATCCCCTACTACAATAAAAGCGAAAGAGTGTTTGTTGGTTTGGTTTAATTTCATTTCCTCACTTATATGGCTTGAACCTAATATGGAATAAAAAAAAAATAATGTATATCTCTTGTTACAGATGCACAATAACAAAAGAAGATAACAAACGAAGATAAAACTAATATGGGCAGTGCAAAATTGTCCAACGCGAAACCACAATTACCAATGGCGGAAAATACGGATAACAATTCGTTAATAAAAATATTTAAATCACTCTTCAACAAAGACAAAAAGAAGGACAAAACGAAGAAAGCGAAAGAACCAGAAATTATTAAAAACAAACCAGTTGTTACTGAGGCTCCTAATCCAGTTACATCACTACTAGAGAACCTAGAGAAGTTAGGGATCGAAAGTCGAGATAGTGTCGAAGACGATGAACTTCTCAACAACTTCTCAATTAAAGTGATAAAAGAAGAAGAAAGGACAAAGAGTATAGATTCTGAAGACAGTGGCTTTTCAGAAGTTAAAGAAGAGTTAAAAGACAATGAGACCGAAGTAGATGACATCGGTGAAGCTTTAGAGAATTTAGACATAAAAGATGGCAAGAAGAAGAAATTACAGACTGTTTTTAACCCTAGAGGGCCTAATAGACTGAAATGTAATAACTTTAAAGTCAAACCATACTCCAAAGGGCATGATTCTGATATTACTTATAGACAGGTTAGTGATTATTTTTATTTAATAACTAGGTATTAGTGTGTTCACTGGCAGATACCGCGGGGAACAGATAGAAAATTGCCTTGCCTATTGCATCTTGCCTTGATTCCATTACCTCCCATTTCTAGCTGAACTTTATACCGAAGCGAATTTACTTTAGAAAATAAATTGTTTCTTCATTACAACAAATCCTAAATAGGCAAAATTCAATATGCACGGTTCTTTTGAGTGAGAGGCAAATTGTCGCCGCCATTTTGATTCCAATACGTTACATTTAAAATATTGTAAGTATTTATAAATATAAGCGGAATTTAATACGTTCTTAATAATTATAAAGCTTCGATTCAATAAAATTGGTTTAATATACCATGCGGAAAACGCGTGCGCTCTTCAAGGATGTTTTAAATATTCAACTCGTGTATCACATACTACTATACTGTAGAATACATACTTCCTCTAGCTATATTCCCTGAAACTATAGCCACAGAACAGACAAAGCGGGCAGAACATCACAGAATTTGATCGTTGTAAGCGACACTGTGGGATAATACATTTTTTTAAAAATCAATGTTAGGAAATGTTTTTTTTTTAAACTGATCGACCCGAGACTCCTTTAAGCATTTCTCGCTACTCCGTATTGAGAAATTAATCCTGTATACATTTTGTTTGTATTTGGTTTTTTCCGCGGCTCCACTCGCATTTTCTAAAAGCTCATGAGAATCGGAAAAATCGTTCAAAATAAAAATTTACGCTCCTTTGGGCGCTTCATAACAAACATAGTATATAAAATGAGGAAATAATTGAATAGACTCCGGTAATAACCCACATCTTCATAAAGATAAGCAACAACTTACATAAAGATTGATTGCGACTAGTATGTCGCGTGCTGTAAGGTCGTAGTATCAATTATCATGTACCGAGCATCGTGTTTGGGTTTTTTGTTATGTAAAGGAAAACATCGCAAGGGTACCATAAAATATGCTATGTAGTACCCGCCTGGTTGACTACCAAACTCAAGTCGAAAACCTACCGGTGTGTTCCGTCTGCCAGTTCCGCTTGAAAGCTATTTAGTTCCCATTGTATGCTTAAATTGTCACTTTCCATAATGAGATTGTGGTCAAACAAAAGATCTATATATAAAAAATTAGAAGTCATGACTGACTGACAGGTGATAATCAACGTAGAGCCCTAAACAGATAGTCCTAAAAACGCAAAATTTTTAAGACATGTTCCTTTTATAACGTAGGAGTAGGAGAACTCGTTGTAAAAAGCTAGTAATAAATTACATGTTTCCTATTCCAGGTGAGTCTTAACAAGCAAGCCCTATCAGGAGGTGAGGTTATTGTCAACACCATACAGAACACTGACGATTTTGATCATTCAGAGGTGGTATTAGCTTGTAAAAGCGTCGAGAAAATCTCCCAAAATTCACAAAAAGAGAAACACTACTGGCAAGACGTCCTCGAATTTATTAACGAAGACACTAAACCGAAATATAACGCGCCAACACCGCAATCTGACGATATACTATCAGATTTCCATGTTGATTCTTCTCAGGAGACTTACGCTATCAATGTGGTACCCACAGAAGTGCCAGAACCAAATCCCGTGGAAGTTTTCTCTTATGCTAATCACTTAAATTACGAGGACAGTATCGAACTATCAAGTATTTTCGACGAAACAGCAATAACTGTGCAAGATGAGCATTCAAGAGTGGATTCATACATCTTTCCTACTCCACCTCGTTCAGTCCCCAGTCCAATGTATGGGTCTCCATCATCGTTTTACCCCCCAAACTCTGTCTATACACCATCCCCCGAGAGATATTCACCAACTTATAACAGTGACAACGAAAAATACCAAGATATATCCCAGTTTGCTGAATCCCCAAGCTTCGTTGAAGACGCAGACAAGGCTAAACCCAGGGAAAGAACAGCGTCCATTTGCTCAATGACTATGAAGAATTTCAAAGATATGCAGAAGGATATAGCGTTGAATTTCTCCAAGAAGGATTGCTGTCAAACTACAAGGAAAACTTGCAGGGAAATTTTCAAAGAACACATGCAGAACTTGAAAATGGTTGAAAGAAAGAATCTATGTTTTAAAGTCTCCAAATTGGATTTGAAGACTGCTTACGGGTAAGCATTTTTTTATTTATAAACCAATATTAATAGAGAATTTTTGCGTCTAAAATCCTTAGTCTAAAAGTTGCCTTTGTTTTATTCTTTGAAGCACAAGCAATTTTACACTTTAAGTTAATAGAAATAATGTATTATCGCGGTAAATCTTCATCAAATTCTTTAAATATAAAGGACAATGACACAAGGTTTAGCAAAATCGATATCGCCGCATTTATTCGACATCGATCGAAGGTTTCAGTCACAACGTTACCTTGTCTCTCTGGAGTCTTGTAAAGAAGCATTTACTGTTATTTTGCGTCAAAATTGAAGACGACAATACAATATATATGCCTACTAGGAGAGGAATAACAATACATTTAGTTCAAAATATAGACATTTGTTGTGACTTGTAGCAGCTTAGTATTTTGATGATTATCGATTGGTTGATGTCGACTGCAGTGTGGTGTGGTCTGATAAATTTATTAATTAAAATTAAAAAAAAATACTAACACGAATTCAAATTTTTCGCTAAATATGCAGATAAAGCAACTAATAAAGTATTATTAGAAGTTATTTACCCATAAATTTATCCTCAAATGATGGTATCAGACTTACATACAGTATGTAGGACATGACAGTGTGCACCTTTGTGTTCGTGGAGGAAAATCTACATATAGTTGTCTCTTTCTAACAAGTACTTGAAACCAGAAAAAAGATAAGTACAGTACTCTTTAAATGTAACAACAATGTACCTGAGCAGATGTATTTATATTTGGTAGACGCGAAAATATTTCAGCCGCTAAATACTCTACAAAAGTTATGTGCGAGATAGCATGCGTAGTTGGTGACTTGTTGTAATTCAAATATAAACTTATAGCAACAAGACATGTATTTCGTTGTTATCCACAATATTTTTAAGTCGGCGTTAGATTACTTTCAGCGCCCACTAATTTTCCCCCTTATCCAGACCCATTCGGTTGCCGTTCCGATCGGAAAGGACGATTTTCTTTCGTTAAAAGGCTGATGCTCTGTTAATACATTTGCCTCACGAGTATCATTTGCCTCTATCGACTGCCTCATTCCAAATGGAAGTCTGAAATGAGGAAATAGGAGCCATCCTATTCAGTAGACTATTCAATCGTTTTGTCTATCCGATCGGGACTGCAACCGAGCAATACTTATTCATGGCAAGACCCAAAAAATGTCTTAGAGGCTTTTCAATGTCTCCCAATGGATTTACATTACATTAACATTTACATGTAATATTTTCCTCAATTTTAGGGTACTCCATAACATTCTGCTGTCGCTATCCCGGGGCAAGGAACAGGAGGATCTCCAGTATGCCCTCTTCAGCCTCATATGTGAGAGGGTACTATCTGAGAAACCTTCGCTGTTTGTCGATGAATTCGGTGAGTTAATTCTCGCACAATATTATAAATAATAAGTAATAATTGACACTAATACCGCTTCGGAAGGTTCCTTTTCCTGAGACGCTGGCAATTTATCAAACTTAATTTTTACACCGGCTGGAAATCGGTACAGAATAGATTATTTCAATTGATAATAAACCCTTTGTAGTGGATTCAAGATTAAAATTCGACTCAAGATTTTTATCATGCTATGTTACAATCACGTATGTAATCTGGGCGTCATGTCAGTATTTTCTTTACTAAGCTCTAAAATGGAATATTTTGGTAAATAAAATCAAAAACTACCGCCTTTAAACTGAAATACAGACATTAGTACTTTCTGCAGTGCTAGTCTCTAAGGCTACAGCCTTGCGGGCTGCGCTGTTGCAGCCTCGAAATCTAGGTTTGGTATTCACAAAGTTATGAAAAGCTACACTAGCGCTCAAGGCTGTGACGGCTGTGAGTCGGAACTACTCGACGGCGAGCAAATTGACATTTTTTCATACATTTTGGTATTCCTTTAGAAAAAACAGCGTTGAGGACGCCGATAGCCTCGCCCACAGCCACGCTTTTATCTGTCAAATCTAAAAGCTACATTATACCATTATTAAGGTCTGCTTAAGTTTGCAATCCATTTGTTTACTAAGTTACTCATAATTTTGATATATTTTTTTCCTTACTGTAACACACACATATTGTCAGTGAGACTAGATAAATAATTTGATGTAATGAATCTAAGTTGGTTTTGAAATGAGTAATTGCTGAGTTTCTTGCCGGCTCTTCTCAGTAAAAGCAACCTTCCGAACCGTGCGTTAGAGTCAGACTATTCATAAGCGCTTGTGAAGGCCAATTTGAATAAAAAATATTTTCATTTTCATTTGATTAGTACCATTTGTATTGCCATCTATAGGTTCTGTAAGTACTTCCCTATTTAATATTTTAAAATGTCCTTACTCGTTAACCCTAATTAACTTATGTTTATATCCTCAAGTATTTATCGACCATCTTCCTGTATTGTTAATCAATGTCATGTTAGCCCGTTCAAACAAATATATAAATAGATAAATATCTTAAAATCATGTAATTTCTTGGTATTAAGGAAATGCTGGTAACAATAATGTTGATAACACGTTTTACGATACTGAAAATTTTATCTAGCTAACACTCGATAATGAATCATTTTTTGCAAACTGCCGATTTTTATTTTAGAATTTTTTATTTCTAATCTAGCAAAGAATTTAAAACGTCATTTCTCACGACTTTTATTTGACCACATATACACCACAGCTGGCTGTGTGGCCGAAGGTGGTAAGCACACACAGCCTAGAAGGAACTGTTTCTCAAGTGTAGCTGCCGGAACACACCGATAAGTGTTTGGCGACAGATTTTCTACTTGAGGGTGGTAGTTCACTCTGTGCTACTAAAAGAAAACACAAATGGCGCCACCGAAATACAGGTTGACTTTTTAGTCACTGGTAATACTTGCAGGGGCTCATTAATATGAACAACTTTTATTATGGGACCAACTCTGAGATCGCGTAAAATAAAATTCTTCATACATTTTGGTCGAATAGGTACCTATTGAACTATTGTATGGAACAGCTGATAATTTTTTCGTGATTTCACACTTAGTCTAATATTAAAAGTTGTTCATATTGATTTGTACTTCCACTCCTGCAAGTATTGCCAGTGACTAAAAAGTCACCCTGTATAATGGAAATGTGTCCAATATCGTAATTAAAATATATCTTGTACGTCATGTCACGTTACAATCTTGTTTATGCTTTAAATGATTTTTTTTTAATCATAAATCATTGCTTACGTAAATCAACCCGGACTTACCTAGGTGACATGTCATCGTGTTAGTATCCAAGTACTTATTTTCTAATAAATTTATGAACATTAACTGAGTTAATGTAATATAAAACCGCAAAATAAAACAATGGATGTATGATAGTGAATCAACTGAATATGAATTAAGTACGTATTATCTACCAATGAATGAATAACCATATATATACAGGGTTATTGGAAAAATATTAACAACCTTGCAGGACTGTAATACTAACATCATAAGCAACAACTTTTGTTCTATGACTTTTTACAAAACATTTACCAAAAACAAACTTTCAAGATTTCGTTGTTCTATCTAACACATTTCAACTCGATATTTTGTTGTACGCGTTCATCATAACTTGTCCCCTCGTTTAGATGTTGGTAGCCCTGTTATTCCATGATATTGTTGTCACATTATGGGTATGTTCCGATATACACTGGGAGCATTGTTCAGTGCTCTTACTGGGGAGAAATTCGTTCCGTTATGGACTGACAGTATACTGCCGCAGTATCCTAGGGAAACATAATGATGTCATAAACGCCGCCATTTTTGTACTGTGAGCACTGGCGTTTTTGAGGTAAGGTGCTCTCAGTGCTTTGATCACGTGATCAACAGCGTCCAGAATGACAGTATCCACAATGACATATACATACATAGATGACAGACAGTATACTGGACTGCGTTCCGTTTTAAACAGTACCCAGTATACCTAACTATAAAGGAACGGCTTCTCAGTACCTATACTAAATTGACGTCACACCTTACAGTACTCGCAGTGTATATCGGAACATACCCCATATTGTCAATCAATAGTGCCAACATAAAGGCTAGGCCTAGACAAGTTATGATGAACAGACTGTAAGCCTCCCGTACACTGTCACGCCTTTCTTTCCGACACGGAACGCAAATGTGCTAGTGTAGGCAATGCATAGTATTCCGATAATTCCCGAATAATCGGTAAAAGCTAAAAATACATTTGAAATAAAATAAAAAATCTGATAATATATATTATTGTCATATTATTTGAATAAAAAAATTAATTTTAGAAGAGTGGGACAGGTACAAATAATATTAAAAAAAAAAAATGCACTCCGGGAGTACCGACAGAAGTGAAAACTTTTTTTTTTTTAGAGATTGAGGTTAAACATCAAACTGCGTCTCGCTCGTAACGGTGTCGCGAGTACAGAGGTTTTACCTCATCTAAAAAGAAACTAAACGTCAAACTGCGTCTCATCATAACGGTGTCGCGTCTCAACGGTGTCGCGAGTCCAGAGGTTTTACCTCATCTAAAAATATGCGTACCGCGCTAAAAGATGTTTACACTTCAAAAACAGTGATAAACTCGGCAATTACTTTTTTAAAACTAACCAACTTAAAACCTAACCGAATAATTGCGTACTTTTGTGGCAATTAAAATAAACATTATAGAATAGCATTAATTCACATCGCGTGTGGCAGCCACCGCTTGCTTCGCTATACTATAAGGGAGTGAGTGACCAGCCACACTACACTGCCGTAAGAGCGAGCGTGTACTTACTTAATATTTAATTTCAGGTCTTAACCTCATAAAATCAGCTGCTCTCCGCTGCCCCCACCGACCGTTGTTCACGAGATATCTGGTGCAATGTATTCAAACTGCTTTACGTGTGGACCCCACCCTCGGGGCTGGCAAGGAGTACATATTTCATGAGGTATGTAAATATTAATAATACACAATTTTAACAATTGAATGTACATGTTTTTTGAACATTAAAGCACTATAACACAGTCAAAAACGATTTTAGAACAAAATAAAAAAATCAAAATTTTCAAAGAAAGTAAATAACGTAAATAAAATACAACATCATTTATAGTTACATCGTCACTAAAAATACCGTAAGAGGCGCGGTGCGGGCGATACGCTTTCTTCGTCTCACATATCGTGTTAGACAGAGACATGGAGGCAGCGCGTTTGCTCGGGTCATTGTCCGACCTACTACCATTGTGAATTTGTTTGACATCTACATGATGAGCAAAATTGATAAAACGAAAATTAATTACTGTGGCTAAACTACTCGATGGATTTGAATTATTTTTTGTATACGTTTTTAAAATAACGTGATAACGCTCTGATTTCATTAAATGATCGACCGTTTTCTCCACCTTGTGTATTTAGTTATTTTATGTAATGTTACAAAACTCGCAGGTGGACAGTCTCGGCGACAACCTGCTGATAGCGTGCGCGCGCGCCGGCGACGTGTGCGCGGACGTGCTCGCCGAGCTGGTGACGTCGCGCCCCGACACCGACCCCGCCCACCCCGCACACCCCGCCCACCCCGCCCACCCCGCTCACCCCGCCCACGCCACCCACCGCGCCCACACGCCGCTCTTCCGTCTGCAACACGCCAATGCTGATGGTGACTTATACATTATATACTATGTTATATACTGTACTGTATATGTATAGAGCATTTATTTAACTTTAACATTCTTTACAGGTTATACAGCATTGCACGTGGCTAGCAGCGAGCACAGCGCCGAGAAACCGCGACTACACACTGTACATGTGCTTCTGGAACACGGGGGCGCTGACCTCTGGAAAGGGGTAAGTCGAGCACCCTGTAGGTGATAAATTTACTTTCGCTAGAAAACTTATTTCTTTATAGGAAAATATTTATTAAAAAAATATAATAGTATCGTTTTTTTACCATTAAATTTAAAAAAAATGTTTTATTCTACATATATTAAAATTTATTATATTAGTTCTAATATTTTACTGTAATAAAATGTATCAAATTTTATCGAAATCGGTTCCGTTTTTACGACATTAAATTACGTAGAATGGTGACAGTTTCACTGACTCAATCACTGACCCCAAACCGTTTCAAAACTCATTTTTACTCATTCATTGTCAAAAAAAAATCAAACATTTCATACATTTTGATTGAGCAAGGTTGATCTTTTGTATGAAAAGTAATATTTTACTATTCTTTGACGTGACGTCTGGTGGCCCTGGGATCTTGGACCATAAAGCTTTTGATGCTATATAATTATGACGTCACAAGCTTGTATTTAAATACAAACCTTTTTGACATTTCATAAAAAGTTGCTGATATGATATGTCGTCAAGTCAACATCCCAATTAGAATCCACATATTTTGAACACGTTCTCATAACTGTTGTTTCTTCTAGGACATAAAGAGCGGCGACACAGCGCTCCACCAGGCAGTGAACTCTGCAAATTGCGACCTCCATCTAATAATGATCATTTTCAAACACATCGATCGTAAAATGTGGAAGAAACTTGCGCATTACCAGAATATGGGGTGAATATTTAATTTTGTTTAACTAGCTTTTCTTCCCCTTGCTTCGCTCACGCAGACTATAAAAGGTGAATGGGCAAAAATGTATGGGAATTCGTTCCTGTTCACCACCAACGCCATCTATCCCCACTTTACCATATATTTTCACCCCCATTATTATATGAAGAGGTAGGCAGAATTATTGAAACTAAAGCCCGCTTTTCATCAATGATATTTCCAATCTAATCTAAACCTAACAAAGTAGGGAGCAAAGTTGTAAAAAATAATTTTAATTGCGTGACGTCATATTCTATGTTGTAACGGTCGATATCATGATCATCATAATAATATTTATCCCGAGGATGTCCACTGCTGAAGACCCCCCAAGATATCAACAACGAACTGTTTTATTTATTTGAGCAATCAACAGCGATACAAATGAATTGAACACATACAATATTAAACATAAAGTAAGGCCAATTAGTTTTCTACAGAATTTCAAAATGTTTATGTATAAATTAAAAAAAAATTACAAAGAATAGCCTGCTCAAATCAATAATTTTAATTATAAAAGAAGCAAACATAATTTTAAAGTTTTGGGTCGCTTGCATCCTGCTCGCGGAAAATAACTATGGCGGCATAGACTTTGACGTCACAAGTAGATCGCTCCATAAAAACTAAATACAGTTATATTTCCTTGTTTATTGTTTGATTTTATTAATTCTTTCAAATTCTTCATACTTTTAATAAACACTGTCTTTTCGTTCGTGGCGACACGGTCATGTATAGTATGCTAAATGTTTCCATCTTTCTTCCACAGCGGCGTTACTCCATTGGAACTGGCACGTATAGCCATGAAATCTACGACCAGGCCTGACTACCCTCAGGAAGTACTGGATTTTCTCAAGAAATGCCGTTGATCACATATTCTTATGTATGTAATAATTGGTTACAGTACTCCATTGGATTCTAAATAAAATGGCCAAAAAACTGACCATTGAAATTGTGTTTTTTGATTTTGTCATTTTTTCTAGGACACTTTTATGTTTATCAATGATTTTCCTGCATTTTCTAAACTCATTAGAAACGTGTTTAAAATAAACATAAAAAGTGTTTTAAATAATTATTTATCTATTTTTTATAAACAGTGACGTCATAAGAGCAACAACATACCAGACAGAATTAAAATAATTCAATAAAATTACACATAATATTTTTTATATGAATAAAAAGAAATATCGTTAATATTTTTTTGTAGTTGTTATTTAAAAGTGGAACGTCCCGCTTTTTAGTCGATTAAGATAATTAAGATACTATATAGGTGCATATAATCGCCTTATTTTTGTTATTTCGCGAATGACATTTAAAAATAATAAATTTAAAAAGCGAATTAATTTATAAGTGCCTTGGTATTCATTCATAAATGCACATATATTATGACACGACTTTCTTAATTTCTTCATGATTCTTTATTCCACGTTACTAACAATGGTACCTATTTTTGGTATATATATCTTGATATAAATTACCCGAGATGGTAAATAAGATATGAGTATAAAAGAAAAAAGAGAAAATATAAACAAAAAAATAGTTTTGTAAATAATTTTGTTTTAGAACGAAATGTAGTTCTTAGATATCCGATCATAAAATGTGAGGCGTTTAATTTGAGTTTCTCTTAGACCCGATTTACACATTGATTAGTTAATTTTCCATGGTAAATTACTTATAGAATATGTAGACGTGTGTTGTTCACGACTTCATTCGCTACTTAACTAATTAATGTGTAAATGGGATCAAATAATCGAACTTATTTGAGACGAGAAATAAAAAAACTGAATTCTGTTACCCTTCATATATCACCCACTTAAAAAAAACGCATTAAAAAAAATAATGCACAGATACGCCGGTTCTACATATTTATTATATGTATAGATAGAGCCTCACGCCGATTTTGAGGCGTTATTTGCCAGGACGTATTTTATGTTGGCTGGCGTATAATCTAGAAAAATCTTCGAGAGATGGTTCACGTTTTTATTTGTTTATGCATTCATAAGATAACAATTATATGTAGAAATAAAGGTTGTGCGAATTAAAAATAAGTATTTTTATAAGTTTACTTTACTTTTTTAAACACGTTAATATATTTCAGTGAACAAAACTTGACTTCTTTCTATGGAGTTATTAAAGAATTCTCTATAACGTTTTACGTATTTTTATGCCCGATTTCTGTAATGTAACTTTTATGAAAGTATTTTTTTAAATGAATTTTCTCGTGATTTTAATGATGATGATACATTTTATGAATTTTAATATATTTTTTTTTATAAAATTATGTTGTACATTAATAACTTTTTACGACCGATTTTAAGTACATAATATTTTTGATGAATATTTTTTTTCGTCGAGTTTTTGTGTTAGATACAATAATGTATTGTGTGAGTACGACAAAATGAAATGGTAGGTATCATATGGTGATATGACACCTACATATTAAAAAGAATAAGAGCACTGTCTCACATTAAAAAAAAGTATTTTTTAATTAAAATTGTTTATATGACGCATGAAGTACACATTTCTAATTATTCTTGTAATTAATTATTTGATCTCTTTCCCTTTCTTTCAATTATAATTTAATTTTAGTTAAAACAGTTCTACGCAAATTAAAGTGTATCGAAAAGACATTTTGTTGTTTTTCTATGAATTTGCTTTGAATTGTTTTGTATGGTCGTTCTAGGATCAGATGTACCGTTTTAGTTAACATTTATAACAATATTTTAAGTTATTATAAGCGTGAGATAAAAAAAAAAGGATCGTATTTTTGACTTATTTTCAATTACAAAAAAAAACATTCTTAATTCAAAAATGGTTGGTGGTTCTTTTTATCTCACGAAATGTCACAATCGATTCAAATTGCATAAAATTAATCCCACCATTTTATTTTGTGTTCTTTGATTGGCGTGATTAAAGTTAATGTAATAAATTTTATTTGAATATGGTATTTTAGGTGGCTTTACACATGGCTGTACCAACACCATACATTTAACAAAAAAAAAACAATCGTCACTTTCTTTTATTTTCTAATCGTAAAAGTTCAATCTAGCCATGTATGGAGTTACCACAATTTTTTTTATCATAGCTTTTTTTTTGTAAATAGCGAGTATATTTACATTTGATTACCTTAAAAAAATATAATATGATTTGAATGCAAGTCAATGACAAGAAGATTTATATTCTATTACGTACCTTTTTGTTTTAATTGATGAAAACCATTAATTTTAAAGATATATATTTGTTTTAGTGACAATAAACCATATTTTGTTTCAATATTAATTTGTTTTATTTTAGTCAGATTTATCCAAAGACTTCTGAAATAACTTTTTTTTTACTTTTTAATTTGAATTAGCATAAATAACAAGAAACAATAGCCTGAATAATTTTATAATCATCATATAGTGAAGACAGTAGTGGTTTAGCAAGTACAGTCGACGTCAAAGATATATTTACAATTGAAAGTTACAAAAAGATCTTTACATTAAAATAAGTTGCCATGTAATGTGACAAGTACTTGTTTACGTGATATATTACAGTTTTATATTTTCACTCAATGTGCCCAAAATATGTTTACACTATTTAATTCATGGAATTTGCCACTTTTTCTGACTTATATTCGTTTACATAACAAGTTACAGAATAATATTTACACTCAATGTGTCAAACGTGATACACGTCAAGATAAATTTCATAAACAATATTAAATAAAATGTTTCGCATAGACGACCATACAAAGCACAAAATAATTACCATGCGTGAATATGGAGCTACGGTTACGGATATATCGGAAGAACTGGGGATTTCGGTAAGTAAACCTTCAAATGACGGTAATAAATATGGCCTTACGTCATAACATATTAAATTTTATGAGAAATATTAAATAGTGAATCTCATCACTCTCATCTTGTTTCAGCGACCAACGGTGTATCTGTGGATCAACAGATGGGGCAACGAGGGAACAGTGAAATGTCACTCATCTAAGGGCCGAAATAAAAAAACCTCTGAATACACTGACAGGGCATTAATAGAAAGTGTGATGGTCCAGCGATTTATAAGCGTACCTACATATGCACAACAATTAAATGTTAGTGCTAATACAATCAGAAGACGATTAAAGAGTGCAGGACTTCGTCGTAGAATCCCTGCGAGGAAACCGCAACTAACTGACCGGCACAAAGGTTTGCGGTTGAATTTTGCCAATAAATATCGATATTTCGACTTTGAAGACGCGGTTTTTATCGACGAAAAGGTCTTCACAACACGCCAAGATGGACGCGTGTCCCTATATCGCGTGGAAAACACGCGTTACGACGAACAAAATGTCTTGGCCGATAGAAGAAGTGGACGTCTGTCAATTGGTTTTTGGGGGTGGATTTCGAGTTCGGGTCCAGGTGAACTTGTGGAAATCACAACACGAATGAATGCCAACAATTATTTAGAAATCCTCAGAGATGTCTTACTACCAACACTTAAAGCTTCATTTGGTGATAAAAAAATATATTTGGTACAGGACAACTCATCGGTCCATAATTCCCGTATAGTCCAAGCATGGATCAATGAACAAGATAGCATAGAACTGATAAAGTTGTCACCAAAATCCCCGGACATGAATGTTATTGAAAACATGTGGGGTCTTATGGTCCAAAACTGGGACTCTTCGAAGGTAAAGACCAAACAAAATTTAAGAGAACATGTACACGAGCTGTGGGAATACTATCGCGGTATTGACTACTGCGAAAATTTAGTCCGCTCTATGGGCCAACGCTTACAAGACGTGCAGGATGCTTTTGGCGGCTACACACGATTTTAAAATGTTTAAACATTAAGATATTCACACGTTGTATGATTATTTATATAAGAAGTATTTTTTTTTAATAGAACTAGTATAGCACTTTTTTTAAAATTAAAACACCTAACTGTACTCATAAGTCTTTTAATCAAAAGGTATAGTAGAAACGAAAGTAGGTATGTCAGCTTTTGATCAACATAACAACAAAGCCACGTTCAAGAATAAAAGCCCCCTAAAGCTAAAAAGCACAACTTTAGGGCCAATTTTTATTCCTCAGATAGACATTTATCCATCAGATACCCATGACCATGACAATCCATACAGTTAGTCATCGAATCGGGCTTATCTTACGTAAGGAAGTTCGGCCTTAAATTCACTTTTATTTAAACTTAGTATTCTTCAGTATCTATGCATTTACAAAATAACCGGCCAAGGGCGAGTCGGATTCGTACATTAAGGGTTCCGTACAATTTTCAAAAAATCACATTTGTTGTACAAATAAACAGCTCGACTTAAATATTTATTTTATTCTGATTTTAGTATTTGTTATTCAACTTAGGGGCACAGAAATACATCGCCTGAAAGTTTTAATAGCCTAGTTATAACTGTTCGTGAGATAGGTACAGCCTGGTGAGAGACAGACAGACGAACGGACACTAGAGGTTTAGTAATTGGGTCTGTTTTAACCTCTGGGTACGGAACTCTGAAAATCAAAAATACTGAAAATGGTTTAAATGTAAACATCGGAATTAAATACTCGACATAGCATTGACGTCATCTAAACGAACGAGACCACGAAAACGAGACAAACAGACCATTTGACAGTATGGTACTCTTTTCGACGATTGTCAATATTTTAGACTGCTGCTTTCAATTGTTTGTAAAGGTATTTATTTACCAGGAAATATAAAACTGTTTATGTATGGTTGATTGTAAATATTAAAATTGAGCTTTACATGAAATTTAATTTGGTACATTAAGAGTAAATATTATTATGTAACTTGTCATGTAAACGAATATAAGTCAGAAAAAGTGGCATATTCCATGGATTAAATAGTGTATATATGTTTTGGGCACATTGAGTGAAAATATAAAACTGTAATATATCACGTAAACAAGCACTTGTCACATTACATGGCAACTTATTTTAATGTAAAGATCTTTTTGTAACTTTCAATTGTAAATATATCTTTGACGTCGACTGTACATATATATATTATGTACAGGTGAACTTGTCTCGATTGATAGATGCAGCTTCCAGACCTCTGCCTGTCTGTATAAAGAAAGAAAGAAAAACATTTATACATGACAACACACAACATTACATCAAATAGGTGAACTATACAGACAAACAATTTTTATATTATCAAAAAATAAACGGACATTAATTAATGTAATGTGCGATGCCAGGAATAGGTATTATTTTCCCATACCGCTTATGGGTGAAAATTTGTGTGAGTCATTGCCACAATCTCAGATGTGGCAGCTCACTGTTCAACCCTGTTCTTCTTATTTAATAGCCCATTTTATAAAAATGTATCTGAAAATTTCAGAAACAAAATAAAATCTGATTAATGAGAACAAATTTATAAACAAAAAATGCCTCCTTTTTTTAAAGTCGGTTATAAATAACACCATCTATATGGCGATAGCAACATTATAACAATGTTACCAATAAATAAATTCAAACAAGTTATTGGCTAATAAATGATAATAAAATAAAATGCTTTTATTTCAGACAACTTAGTTCATAACTGTTAGTACACATAATCTTACGAGCTATGTATTATCTCGTGAATATGAAGTGTAGCATCCTAAACCTGCTTAAAGTAGGACCATCATATCTCTCCGCAAACATCTTCAGGATGCTGTTGGAGCCTCCCCTCACCCTGAGCCAAATTGATGCCTCTTTCTTGCGCATTAGGGCATAAAAGTCATCTGTATGGGCATCCGCAAACATGCCTGATGCAAGTGAGGAGGAAGCCTCAACAGCGTCCTGAAGGAGTCTTTATATGCAGAACGTTGTGTTTTTTGGCGAAAATTCGCCCATAGACTGTTGGTGTAAAAAGTTTGGCAATATGCCAAACTAGCCTAAAGATACAAAGTAAAAAAAATACGTGTGGCACTCGGGGACTGCCGCGGTAAAGCTATTGCATAGCATTTTTAGGGTTCCGTAGCCAAATGGCAAAAAACGGAACCCTTATAGATTCGACATGTCTGTCTGTCCGTCCGTATGTCACAGCCACTTTTTTCCGAAACTATAAGAGCTATACTGTTGAAACTTGGTAAGTAGATGTATTCAGTGAACCGCATTAAGATTTTCACACAAAAATAGAAAAACAATAAATTTAAGGGGTTCCCCATACTTAGAACTGAAACTCAAAAATTTTTTTTCGTCAAACCCATAATTGTGGGGTATCTATGGATAGGTCTTCAAAAATGATATTGAAGATTCTAAAATCATGTTTTTCTAAACTGAATAAAGTAAAATGTTGGTCCCCCCCCCCTGTAACTTCTAAAATAAGAGAATGATAAAACTAAAAAAAATATATGATGTACATTACCATGCAAACTTCCAACGAAAATTGGTTTGAACGAGATCTAGTAAGTAGTTTTTTTTTAATACGTCATAAATCGTAAACCGCAATTTACCTTTCATTCAATCAACTCAAATATAAAAAAAAATGGCAAAAAGCAAGGTCTTACAGCACAATTAAGGAAAAATTCTAAAAAATAAAAAAGTTGAAAATTAAAGTGTCCCCATACATACATAGAACGCCAATTAATAAAGACCTCTGAGTTGTATGGGCGCTCATACAATTTAGAGTTCTAGCTTAATTGGCAATAACCTCAACCAACCGGTGCGCACTTGGCCGGTTTTTTATCAACTTATGCAATTATGATTATTTATTTAGGCAGTTTTTTTTTCTTTGATATTAATAGATACCAATACACCTATATACCTTCTCACAAACAGCATACAGTGTGGGAGGTGTTAGGTTTTTTCGTTTCGGAATTTTTTCGTTACGAAATTTCTTGATTCTGTCGCCGCGCTCAAACCCCGAAGCCCGCGATAAAAGCTATACAATAGCTTAGAAACCTTTATTCTTACCTCTAAATACCAACAGTTTACTCTTGTTCGGGTTTATATTTTAATCCATGGTCTACAACATAACCTTCATATATGGATAATAATTTCCTATTACTACCAATAGTTAGGTCTCAGCAACAACATGAGTGCCACTCAGCTTCCTGATAAGTTGATCTATTTAAATATTAAATAACATATGAGATGTCAGACCTCCCTGCCTTACACCACATTCTACTTTGTATGGATCAGACATTGCATTAGACCATTTCACATAATTAATTGATCTTATTTTAATAAATTTTTATACACTATTCAAAATGTAATTTTTTACACGTATTATACAGGGTGGCGACGACCTAATCACAATAACTGACACAGTAGCATCGACTAGTTTCTATAAAAGTATTAAAACAGAAAAATAAGAAATTCCAATAATTATAAAAAAATGCATTTTTCGAAAAAAAAAATAGCGTAAAAATTGACCTCAAATAAAACACCTTTATGCACGGCACGTGCCGCACCTTGTCAAAGGACGCCGCCGCAAAATCAAAGCTGTCACCGCGCCGACGCCGTCCGACAAAGGTCATTAACCGTACTTCTCAGCTGATCTCTTTACGCAGATACAGATTTATTGCAAAGTAAGAATCCTAAAAGACTGTCTGCAGTCTAAAATATTGGTCTTTTGATTGTTTTTTTTTTGCATAAATCATACTGTATAACTCTTTTTTTTTCTACCTACCTATGTCCGTTATATACTTTGAAACCATCCAACCGATGTGCCCCAAACCGGGGTCATTAGAAAGGCAATAATGAGATGTTTTTTTTAGAGTAGTAGCACACGCCGGGTATCAACTAATTTACACATAAAACATGTTAGTTAAATGAAATATGTACTGCTAATTTTCTTGTGTTTATTCAAAAACAGATATCTGTTATATCATCATTATTTAATTTTCTATTTACATTTGAAGAGGTAGATGGTTCTCCAATCGTATTTTGTAAATTTTGTTTACGTTTTCTTCTTTCCGCTTCACGTTGTTTCAGTTTTTCTCTGTTCTGCTCCCTGTATTTTTGTTGACGTTGTTTTTTTAACCGATTTCTTATATCGTCTACACTGAAAATATAAAAATGTCAATGAAAACTAAAATATCAGTATACTAGCTGTCCCCCGTGGTTTCACATGCGTTCTCAAGATAAATAGTACCCTAAAACTATCCTATACTCTTAAGTTTTTCCAACTTTTCTCTTCATAGGAAGGAACCTTCCATGTACTTTAACGAATATTTAGAAATTAGGCGAATTGTTACTCCTGTTCTCGAGTCTTGCCCTTAGCAACACATTTGGCCATTCATTTTTTATTTTAACTGGGTAATTTTTAGTCACTGACAATACTTGCAGGGGTGGAAGTACTCATCAATATGAACAACTTTTATTATTGGGACTAACCGTGAAATCCCGAAAAAAAAATCAGCTGTTCCATACAAAAGTTCAATACCTACTCTACCAAAATGTATGAAACAACCATTTTATTTTAGGTAATAACAGAGTTGGTCCCATAATAAAAGTTGTTCATATTGATGATTACTTCCATTTAATATTATAACTGTGAAAGAATCACGCCAGAATGAGTGAACGGATTTGGATGAAATTTGGCACAGACATAAATTATAGTCTGGAATAGCAAGCACATGGGCTACTTTTCATCCCGGGAAAACATAAGAACCCTCCGCGGATGAAACCGCGGGGCGGAAGCTAGTCATTATTCAATGTTGAAAATTGAAATACTTACTTCCATGATTTATTATCATATGGGTTATTCGCATCACTTGTTTCATCACTTGCACGGTCATCAGCTGTACTTGTCAGCGCACGACCCACTTGCCAGGTAGTCACGGAGCTAAACAAATTAAAAAAAATTAAGGACCAGCTATTCCATACATTTTGGTTGAATTTTTGTATGGAACAGCAGATTTTTCGCGCTTTCAGGGTTGGTTATATAGTAAAAGTTGTTTATAATACCTATTGAGTAATTTCAACCCTGAATGTTTCGCTAGCTAATTAAAATTAACCATTTTTTTTATTGATGTTATTTTTTTTACTTTGTATAGGCTTGTGTTTGACCACAATCTCACTATGATAAGTGATGATGTGGCCGAAGGTGGTAAGCACACAAAGCCTAGAAGGAACTGGCTCTCAAGTGCAGCTGCCGGAACACAACAGTCAGCCAGGTGGGTACTACAAAGTACCCTACCACCGTGCTATGGTTTCCTCACGATGCTTTCCTTCACCGAAAGCTCAAGCGCCTGATGTAGTCTAAAGCAAGTACTCAAAATCTTAAGTGAAAAGTGTAGGAGCTTTGCTTGGTGACAGATTTATTTTAAATCAATCCTAACAAATAATACAAATGCGAATGTGAGTTTATTTGTTTGTTACCTTTTCACGCCTAAACCGCTGAACCGATCGCGATGAAATTTGGCACGCAGATAGCCTATGGTATGGAGAAGGACATGGGCTACTTTTTTTCCGGGGAACGCGGGTGAAACCGCTGGGCGGAAGCTAGTATTTTAATAAAAATCTGTGGCAATTGAATAAATACCTTTGGTCATCTGACCCTAGGTCATGTTCTTCTGTCTTTACGAGTTGTGTCGTTTTTGATAGTGGTTGTACATCCGTAGCACTGCAACAAACAAACAAACACACAGTCATTCAATGCATACCATATTACATACAGGGTGATTTTTTTGTCACTGGCAATACTTGCAGGGGTGGAAGTACCTACTCATCAATATAATCAACTTTTATTATTGGGACTAACTGTGAAATCATGAAAAAAATATCAGCTGTTCCATACAAAAACTCGACCAAAATGTATGAAGCGAGCGTTTTATTTTACGCGATATCAGAGCTGGTCCCATAGTAAAAGTTGTTCATATTGATGAGAACTTCCACCCCTGCAAGTATTGCCAGTGACAAAAAAATCACCCAGTATATTAGTTTGTTCAGTATCACCAGTACCTAGAATAGATACCCATTTATTTCATACCATCTTAAATTGTAACATGACTAATTAAAAACAATAAAAAATGCACATTTCTATTTAGAAAACTAATTTTATAATCCTTATATTTCCGTAATTTATAAGTTAATATATTATTATAATGTATCTTTCTGACATCACGGCGCGAGGACCGGTCTTTTTTAAAGGCGTGCGTGGGGATACAGATCCAACACGTAGAAGCCCCTTTAAGATATGTTAATGTGTTGGGATGTGTAAACCTAGCGATACTATCTCTATCTGCACTATTGAGAGATACAGGTAAAGACAGCACCCGCTAAGTGCAAGGACTATTACAGAAAACAGAGAACTATACTGGGTCTATGGGGAGGAACGGGAGCGGGTTTCCCCGTTATTACGCAGATTGAGCACTTCCACCCTTTCGAGCATATAGCTCTCGCGCTCCACTACGGCCGGCCAGTGAAGGCAAGCCATATATTATATACTATTATTATTATTATTTATATACTTATATGAAAATTAATCCATATTTCCCTTGGTCACGCCATAACTTGAGAACAACTTTACCGATTTAATTCATCTTTTTTTAAAAGTTTTCTAACAGAAGGTTCTTACGGAAAGCAAAATTAAGAAAATTGCGCAGAAAATTGGAAATTCGATAAAAACTAAATGAATGGGATTTTTTAAGACTGTGATATTTTTCCTTTAGATAGACAGTTTATTGAGGAATATAGGCTACTTTATATGTTGAGAACGCAAGTGAAACCGCGGGGGACAGCTAGTGTTTCAATACAATTGAATACCTTTGATCACGTGACCCTAGGTCATGTTCTTCTGTCTTTACGAGTTGTGTCGTTTCTGATAGTGGTTGTACATCCGTAGCACTGCAACAAACAAACAAACAAACACACAGTCATTAAATGCATACCATATTACATATATTGGTTTTTATCAGTAGTAATAATAATAAATAAAACCATATATGAAAAAATATATTCTGTAACCCGCGTAGTTAAGGGGATTAGAAATGGCGGCGGTGTTATGATGTACGGTCAGCACAAAATAAAACCATTTTTATTGGTTTCATTTTTACGTAGGTATAGAATCTATAGTAGTGTAGCGACATCTATCAACACTTCCGCTATCCGTGGATAGATGGCGCAACAGGATTCTACATCGCGCTAACAAAGTTCTCTGAGTACTTGACATATACAATATGATATATTCCAACATCTACAGTTGGACCGCGGCACGATGACCTAACCTGGCGGAAGAACTTCCCTTTTCAATATAGCAGCCTACCACCTTGCTCCTACATAGTAATAAAGTAACAAAAAGAACACAATGGCAAACTGCAAGTCACAAATATCACATACAATTTAATCAATATTTATTTTCCACGTTTCCATACGGGCACTCATCATTATTATTTTTATATTATTCGCCAGAACAAAACAAGTCAACAAATATAACAGTATTCATTCCTACGCATTGAAATAACAAGGGAAGTGGGTATGTCTCGTCAGAAAAGAAAATGTCTGTGACTGGCCACGCCAATAATTTTTCTGCGCACGGTCCCGCTGTGTGCGAGCATAGACGAAAATATGATCTGAGCAGGACAGCATGAGAGAGGCCGCCATTTCTAATCCCATAATTTAACTACAATGGGTTTTATTAAATTTATTTACGATCTAGATACATACTTTTTAGTAGTATTTTTCTTTATTTTTCGACTTCCTCTTTTTTTTCTTCTGGCCGACATCCACAATCTGCATTTTCTGGACCTTCTTGGACGTCCGCCTGCAACGGCTGCAACATAGTACCTACAGATAGTTTATATCAGACTATGGCTAAGGTAATGGTAAGATATATACTGACAAGCGCCCGAGGAGCTGCATTTCAGATAATAAATAATTGTTGATATTGACTTTGTTCTTTGTAAGTATTTTTCTTGTACCTTATTACCCTTGATGATAAAACTATTTATTTGAATAAGAATGAATACTACGATACTAATGTAAGGAACTTTTGTTTCTATCGGCGATATTCTGCCTTTGCGAGGCATGCAAAAAATCTATTAATTTATTTAACATAACATTGGTTAATAATAATAAAAAAAACCGGAGTATATGCGAATGATGAACGATGAAGGCATGCGCGTATGATAAGACACACTATCCAGTGGATGAATTTTTCAATGATAAATATTTGTTTGTTTTTGTTTTTATCTTGTTTTTTTATTATTAACCTGTGGCGTCTACAGGCCGCACCAAATATTGATAGTCTGTGGGCCAACTCTAGCGCACAGACAAGAGACAGAGGATTTTGTCGGCTATGGTTAGACTCTGGTTTACTACGCGATAAGACTAGAATTTTGTTACTGCCTTTCCTTTTCTAGACTTAGATTATGGACTTGATGTGTAAAGGTGGAACTATTAAGTATTATTATTATAAGTGTCATTCTACAACGCTTGTTTAAATTATACGTCTCACGGTTCCCCAAAAACCCATTCTTATTCCCTATCTCTTTATCCTGGTTTCTTTTTGAGACTTGAGACCGCGGGTGAAACCGCGGGGCGGAAGCTATTACAAATATAGACGAGCATTATAACATATAGATGTAGAATTTTGTTCCACAACTATTTATGTAAGTTTAAAATAAATACCTACTCATCATACTTAGTTTGTTATAATTACTGACTTTTTTCTAAAATTATTTTCGACATTTGGCTATTCGGTAAAAAATAACTGAAAGGGAGAAATAAAAAAGTCTGGAGTCATACTTTGAATAATTTATTAACTTTAAAATAGACTGACAAAAACAAAATATAAAATACGATTAGTGTAAATTTTTAAAGTAACAAGACATCTCCAGGTTGGAGAAATTTTAAAAAATAATAAATTAAAAACAAAAAAAATAAAAAAATAAAAATTAATTTAAACGCTCTAAAAAGAAGAAGAGGTTTGTAAATAAACTAGTACCAATTTAATTATGTAAATTGATCTGCTAAATTTATTTTATTTTCAATTTAATTAAATACTGATAAGTAATTAAACCTCGCGACAAGCTTTTATGATCACATAAATTGTATACAATGAGGTTATAAGTTGATAGTTAAAAATTTTAAGGAAATAACTATTAAAGCATCATGAAACCGCGGGTAACAGCTAGTAAGCTATCGGTTTCTTGCCGGCTCTTCTCAGTAAAAGCAACCTTCCGAACCGAGCGTTAGAGTCAGACTATTCATAAGTGCTTGTGAAGGCCTATTTGAATAAAAAATATTTTCATTTTCATTTTTCATTTTCATAAGTAGATAAAACAAAAAAAGTGTGTGCGCTTAAGACCGCACGGCAGAAGTGAAAACTTTCATTTTCATTTTCATTTCATATTATTAGGGATCGTGTTCAATCCATCGTATGGTCAATTTTTTTATGCTAGAAAGTCGTTTCTTATCACGATATCTTTTAGAGCATTCCTTTGACAATTCTCTCCGTCGTGCTAACATATTTTGCTGTATTTGTTGATTATCGTATTTGGGTTCATTTTGAGAAACTAATTTCTGCTGCTGAGCATCTTCACGTTTTTTTTTACGATGTTTTTTTAAGCGTGCATTAGTTAATTTTCTCTTTCGGTTTAATTCGTCATCAAGTTTGTTGTTTTGATCCATCATCGATTTTCCAATCTGAAAAAGACAGTAACCAAACGTTCATATCTCATATTATTATAACTCATGAAAATAACTTGTGTTACAAACATATATATATATATTTGAATATGGGAAAGTAAAAGTTCACAGAAAATAAAAGTTAGGTTAAGTTTTAATTACATTACACATACATACATTTATATATACGCATATAATATAAACATGAGGTGACTTACTTATACGATCGAATCCCTTTATATAATATCAATAACAATAATTATGATTTGTGTAACGATTATTGTTTATAATTTTTTTTTCAATATATATTATTTTTTCAAAATGTATTATTTTTCAATATTACCAAACAGCTAAATACACACACTAACCACACAATGTAAATGAAAATGAAAATATTTTTTATTCAAATAGGCCTTCACAAGCACTTATGAATAGTCTGACTCTAACACACGGTTCGGAAGGTTGCTTTTACTGAGAAGAGCCGGCAAGAAACTCAGCAATTACTCTTTTCAAAACCATCTCAGATTTATTAAATCAGTAGTAAAACAGGTTATCATTACGTATCAATTATAACTATTAATTTAAAAGAGACAATTAAGACGTAAGAATTGATTATACGAAATACAGCGATACAACTGCGAAGAGCAGCTGACTGTATCTTTCTCGCTCGGGTACACTCGACGGTCCCGAGTTCACCCGATCGAGCGATTCACCTCAGAACATGTCGGATCAGCCTAACTTACTACCCACAAAAAATCTGTGTGCGCGCCTAAAAAAGTTTTCACTTCAAAAATGCATTTAAATTTTACATTTTCAATGTCCGCGCGTAGTTTGATGAAAACGCTGGACGCCATGTTACTCTACGGTCATGACGTTATTTGGTAAGTAAATAAATGCGCTGATATTGGTCTCAATTGAACTTATAAAATTATAAATTAAAAATGACCTATTATCCTTTTTATATGTGTGCTCTTCCTGGATGCATGAATACTAGTGTAAATAAAATAATAATAATACTTCAGTTGACTCTTTTTAGTTTACATACAGCACCGTATGATGTCATTATAATGGCGGCTACTGTTTCGCTTGTTTAGAAACAGATTAAAAAAAATAAAACTTTGGTATGAATTTTAAAATTAACTAAGTTATTTTATAAACTAAAACTAACATTTTCCGACTGCTTATTGCCTAACTAAGCTATCTAAATTGTACAATTTTATATTTTTTCTCATGTAGACTAAAATACCCTATTGTACTAGTAATATTGCTCGAGCATCCTTTATAGCCCCCCTGATCCTCAACATGATTAATTTAAGTCGAGCCTTCAGATTTTCGAAGGTATTTTTGTTGTACATTTCTCTGTCTAACACCACAGTTAACACGTTATGTGAGACGAAAAAGGCGCATCGCTCGCGAACACGCCGTGTTCAAGGTCACACCTCTTACAGGTCAGTGACGATGTAACTATAAATTTTGTTGTATTTTGTTTACGTTCCGAAGTTATTTACTTTGTTTGAAATTTTTAATTTTGTTCTAAAATCGTTTTGGAATATGTTATAGTGCTTTAATACTCTTGTTACGATAATGTTTAAATTTAATAATCGACCGTCATATCCACCTTGTATATACTTCAATCATATCCAAAAAAAAAAAATATTTATTGGTCTTTATATGGGGTACTCAGTTAACAGGGACTCTTAGGGCCTGTTTCACTGATTGCCGAAAGTTCTTTAATGCTTATCTGGTATTTCGAAAGAAAGAGACTTCATTAGGTATCAGATATCCGTCAGATAAGCTATACTAAACTTACCAGCAACAAGTGATCTTTACCTTCTTTCACCTCATTTCTTTGTAGATCAGCCATTTTAGCATTTAATTTTGTATCAACTGTTAGGTAGTTTTCTTCGGCACCACATTCAATATCTCCTATTATTGCATGGTCGGAAGATAAAGGATTCATTTCCTCCTTAACAAATACATCATATTCTTCATCTTCAATTAACCTATTGTCTTCATTTGTATCTATTTGAGCTTCTTCAGGCTCATATTTTAATGGTGTGGAAGCTTCTCCTGATGTTTCTAACGGATTAGCTTGAACATTAAGTCTGGGTACTTCGAAGACAACATCACCGCATGAGATATATATTGGTTTTACTGTTGAGAGATCTGATAAACTTTGTAATATGTTTAACTGAAATATACAAACATAAATGAATTCAAAGTTACTTGTTACAATCTACCACATTCAACATTATATTCTTCCACAAAAAATAATGTCTGTACTGATAGTCTTTTTAATCTATGCTGAGGCACAGTTAAAATTTACTTTATCGAAAAGACCCCAGAAGAAAGACAGAACTCTAAAAACTTAGCTAAGTTATTTTTATACTATTTTAGCAATCTATAAAAGTCCTGACTCACTCACTGACTGACTCATCATCAAGCAGCCCAAACCTTTGGACCTAGATAGCTGAAATTTTGCACAGAGTCCATTTATAATGTAGACAAGGAATAAGAGCGAAATTGAACCTAATGGGATAAATTAGGGGATTGAAGAAATTGCAGGGCGGCTACCTAGTTTGTTATAATATATATGGACCATGGAAACCTACTTTATTGCCTCGCTTAAATCGGATTCTCTTTATCCTGAGAAAATGGGTGAAACTATCAGATATTTTTAGTGTTACTGCAGGAAATAATCAAAGCAGCAATAAAACTCACTTCTCCACTATTGAGCACTTCTAGAAACATTGCTTGTGCTTTGTATGTTCTATTCTTAAATGCCATCAACTTTCTAGCCAAAGCCTTGCACTCCCAACATATTCTATCATGTTGTCCAAACTGTGAAATAATAATAAGACAAGAAATATAATAGTATAAATATAATAGTTTTGTCAACACAAATATCCAAAAATAAGGCTTACTTGTTATGACTAATTACTTACCCTTATATCAGGAAACAGATGTATTATCTCTTTCACCTCATACGCTGGATATAATCGTCTGTTTCTACTGAGACATGTTGTACAAACATAATTTTTAATATACAACCATGTTTTTGGTTCCATTTTACTTTATTGGGTGTCCTATGATGCGTGATAGTCTCTTAACATTTTTTTGAAAACACTGTTGTCACAAGATATATATAATATACAGTTCAGACACAAGTTTCAGATATATATAATATTCAGTTTAGATTCAATTCAAACCCTATCAATATAAAATAAGTATCTACCTAATTACCCACCCACCCAACATGACATTACAATGGGTACGTTCCGATATACAGTGCTAGAAGTGTATATCAATTTAGTATACTGAGAAGCCGTTCCTTTATAGTTAGCTATACTGGGTACTGTTTAAAACGAAACGCAGTACAGTATACTCATATACTGTCTGTCATCCATGTATATATCCTACTGGAATTCTGGACGCTGTTGATTACATGATCAAAGCACTGAAAGCACCTTACCTCAAATTCCCTAGAAGACTGCGGCAGTATACTGTTAGTCCATAACGGAACGTATTTCTCCCCAGTAAGAGCACTGTACGGTACTCCCAGTGTATATCGGAACATACATGCGTAGCATCTCTACTAAGTCTGTGGAACATACCTTTATTTATAATTTGCGTAGACTGAGCTCTCCTCAGTCTACGATAATTTGTGAACATGAACATGACAATGACAGCAGTAGTTGTATTCGTCCATTTCGGGACTGGCAAAGGTCTAATAAGCCATACAGCCAATTCTTATGTCTTCTGTTTTATTACGTTCTGTAAAGTATTTATAATCAATGTATAAAATACAAACTATGATATATAGAAAACATCCTCAAAGACCTATCAATAGCTTGAATATAAAGACCAAAGCCCTATCAATAGCTTGAATATAAAGACCAAAGCCAAATCTGAATAGCTAAGTCAGTCAGGTCACAGTCAAATGGTGCCTGTTTTACTAAACACTTTTTAGGTTTCAATCAAATATCAATGTAATGTATCAATAAAAATATATTTAGTTTATCGTACGTACTTATTATTTATTTATACATTTGCAACACTTACTTCATTCATACTTTGCATACTTTTGTTAAAAATTAATTATTATTATTGACTGGGAAAACGCATGGTAAAAAAACTATTACTATTTGTATAATTATTTAATTCTTCACTTTAGTGGGTTTCTTGCCGGGTTTTTTGCCGTGTTTTAACTTCTTATGTGTATACAACGCGGATTCGAAAGTGAAAGTGGCCGCACACAATTCGCACACGTACGGACGCCGTCCGAGATGAGAGTTCAGATGCTGTTCCAAGGTTACTTTATTCTGTCAATTATAAAATATACAGGTTTTGTCATTATACAATAGGCAATAGGCCTCATGAGTAGTGTTGCAGAACTATCGACAGTTCCGCTATCGAGTGATACACTTGACAATAAAAAAATATCAATAATATCGATATTTTTTGTGATTATCGATAGTATTTTACTTGATACTATTGATAGTATCGCGTCACTAGTATCAATTCTTTAATCTTTTGTTTTAGTAAGAAAATAAACGCGTATTTTCAAATCAATAAAAATACACCGGCTTAAAGACAGATTTGTCCCAAATAGAAATCGAACCCACGATCTATGGCATGGCAGTAAGGGTATCTAACCTCAATGCAAACCACTCTAAGAAGAAAATACTTACATAGAATGCTTTAGGGCATATTTCGCACACATGTCGCCTCTCCCTTTCTTTCCCCTCATGTTTTTCCCCAACGTGCCTCCGTAACAACTTTGCCGTTTTGAAAGCCTGCAAAAAAATACATCTATTATATACATAATATATATATATCTATAAGTACTAATATAATAAAGCAGAAGAGTTTTTTGTTTGTTTGTTTGAAAGCGCTAATCTCTGGAACTACCACTCGGTTTTTTTTTGGGATTTGATAGCCCAATTCTTGAGGATGGTTATAACCTACTTTTTGTAAGAATGCGGGTGAAACCGCGGGTACATATAGTCTATATATATAAAACAATGTCGTGGTAGTTACACCGATTTTTATGATGTTTGATTTGTTGAATTTGTCTCCGCCCCGAATAACAGAATAACTTAAATTAAAAAAAAATCGGAACGCGGATGAAAACGCGGTGACAGCTAGTATAATACTTTTAAGGTATGATCCACAAGCATGTAACAAAAACTCACACCTGTAAGTTAGTTAAGAATCGGCTACCAAGTCGATTTCAGCCATTTAAAACGAAATAAACACACCTCTTCGAAAACGAACCTTATTACAAGGGGGATAAAGTTTAACATGTACTCACCTGACTACAAAGTTCACATCCAAAGTTAGTGTCGTCCGTATGTACGAGCATATGTTCTGTGAGCCTCGCCTGCTTTATAAAACGTTTCTCGCAGTGCGGACATTGGAATCTTCAAAAAAAAAAAACTCAAAAAACTAAGAGAGCTTTCGGTGAAGAATGCCTATATTACGGTGGTTATAGGCATACATATAGGGTACTTTGTAATACCCGCCTGGCTGGCTACCACCCTCAAGATCTGTCGCCGAGTAACTACTGGTTTGTTACGGCAGTTGGACTTGAGAGCCAGTTCTTTCTAGGCTTTGTGTGCTTACCACCTTCAGCGACATCATCACTTACCATAGTGAGATTGTGGTCAAACATAATAAAAAAATTGTCAATAATATGCAGTCTTACTTCATATCCTCCGGAGCGACGTGTTTGAGACTATTCTTAAGATGCATTCTATATATGGTCATACTTTTAAATTGTATGCCACATGTATAACAAAATGCCTCTGTGTCTACCTGTAAAATTAAAAAATACTACTATAGATTACATATACAAGGTGGATATGACGGTCGATCATTAAATTAAAATTCAAGGCGCGACCTTGAACGCGGCGCGGGCGATACGCTTTCTTCATCTCACATAATACATAACGTGTTAGACAGAGAAATGGAGGCAGCGCGAGAATCATTGGTTTGCTCGGGTCATTGTCCGACCTATTTTAATTAACCTAGTGAATTTGATAGGCATCTACGTGATGAGAACAACGTGATAAAGCTCTGGTTTCATTTAATGATCGACCGTTTTCTCCACCTACTATATTACAAACGCTTTCTCAGTTAAAGGCTGTCCGAACCGAACCGGTGGTAACTTCAGTAGATTTGACCCTCAGAAGTGCCCGCCTTTGACAACTTAGGAAATTCTTAAAGAAAGGTTCATTGCACTGAACCGCAGGTAATCGCTTTACTGAACAATAACTTAACTATAAAGGCACTTTAATGTTATTTTATGACTGGTAATAAAAAAAAATCGCGAATATTTTTTCAACACTGTAATTGCTTAACAGATTTGGATATTATTTCACATTTACATAGATCGTGTAATGGTGATCTAAAGAGTAAAGATATACCTTTTCATCGTGTGTCTTTAGATGCGCTTTGAGTCCTGATTCACTGGTATACTTCTTATGACATATAGGACACTCGCTCAATGGCTTCTCCTGTAATTAATAAGGATCCATTAGATATGACTGAGAACAGAGATGATTAACAAATTATCGGTCAAATTATAAAAAATATCTTATTTATTACTTATATTGCAAATATTCAATTGTGCCTCTCAGCCGTCTTTGAAGCGAATTCCCTAAGAATGTATTTACTTCTTATAAATGTAAAGACGAGGAGTCGGTAAATATGGCATAATTTTGTAGTTTTACATACGGCCGGTATAGTAGAGTTTATGATTTTAATGTAAAAATCGTTGATCCCGAAGATCCTGATCAGGATAATGGGACAACTTTATCAATGCTCAGAGAAACCTTTACCAAGATGTCTGCCTCGAACAAATACATTTTTTTAATGTCATAAGGCTGAGCAAAGCAAGTCGGTCCACCTGATGGTAAATGGCTACCGTCGCCTATGGACATTAGCAATACCAGGTGGATTGCCAGTGTGCTGTCGACCTTTATAAAGCCTAGAAGGCAACTGGCTCTCAAGCGCAACTGCCGAAACACATCAGTAGGTGTTTGGCGACAGATTTTCAACTTGAGGGTGGTAGCCAGCGGGCGGGTACTACAAAGGACCCTACCACCGTGCTATGGTTTCATCAAGATGTTCTCATTCACCGAAAGCTCAAGGTTATCGTAGGATTCGATCCTACTACCACTGAGTTATAATATCATCGCTTTGTACTACTAATCGCGTTGGTGTTTGTCTGGTTTACCGCCCCTATCCAGAAGAGTACATAAGAGATATTCCCCCTTATTCAGACCCAGTCGGTTGCCTTTCTGATCGGAAAGGAAAAATTTTATTTAGTTAAATTAAGGCAGAATTCATTTGGCGCAATCGTGTACCGATCGACTGCCTCATTCCAAATGGAAGTCTGAAATGAGAAAATTGGAGCCCTCCTATTTAGTAGACTACTCAATCGGCTCGTCTACCGAATCGGGACCGCAACCGAGCAGGTCTGAATAAGGGGGATTAACGTTTAGCACTATGGTATAAGATGAAAAGTTGTCGCCAAGTGGCCGGTGTGTTCCGAACAGTTGAGAACCGTCCTTCAAGACTTTGTATGCTTACCTTTTGCTATTTATTTACTAAGTTACACAAATATTGTCAGTGAGACTAGATAAATAATTTTATAAAATAAATTAAGTTGCTTTTGAAAAGAGTAATTGCAGAGTTTCTTGCCGACACTTCTCAGCAAAACCAACCTTTCGAACTGTGCGTTAGAGTCACTATTCATAAATGCTTGTGAAGTAAAATATTTTCATTTTACCACTTTCAGTCACATCACCACATACCAAGATGAGATAGTTGTCAAGACAATATTTACCTTATCGTCATGTGAAAGCATATGCAACTTTAGACCGGATTCACTGCGGAGTTTCTTATGGCATTTGGAACACTCCAGTACCGGCAAGTCCTTGTGGAGGCTTCAGATATAATAATTGGTTAAGTGTTGTACAAACTTATATTTTACACTAGCTTTACGCCCCGCGGTTTCACCCGCGATCACTATTAAGGGGATGGAATTTTGTAAAGTACTTTCTTAGACGGGCCGGTTGCCGTAGTTGATAAGATACCCTATGTATCGCGCCACAGGTTGTGGGTTAGATTCCCACTCAGGACATGCATTTGTGTTCATGAACCTGACTGTTTGTTCTGAGTCTGGGTGTAATTATCTACATAAGTATATATTTACAAAAGAAAAGTAGTATACAGAGTGGTGGGGATAATACGACATTAATTGAAACCACATACTGGGTATAGCGTTAGTAGTAGGTACGTATACCAAAAGTTATAATAAACGGTTTAGTCGCAGGTTTTTTTACTTTAATAACTTTAAAGAGACCGCCAAATAAGTACTCATTTAATGAACGGGAGCGACGTTGTCGCTCTTACGTGCAGTGCCTACAGGTGAGGTTAGTAGACAATATTATAAAGGCTGTTGTGTTTAATCTAGATTATGTTAGGATTGTTAGTTTGAAAAATTAGATTTTTGGAATTTGGTGTAATAACTTATAAGATAATTTTAAAGTGTTTTGATTAACTAGTGGGGATCGTATTTTCATTTAGTGTCGTTATGTCGTCACCACTCTGTATGCAGTATATCAGTTATCTGACTTCCATAGCACAAGGTCTGCTTAGTTTGGGGCCGTAGTTGAGGAATCACCCAGGATATATTTATATATTTAGTACCCTTGTAACCTTGCTGAGTTTCTTGCCGGTTCTTCTCAGTTGAAGGCGAAGGCTGACTTCCGAACCGGTGGTAACTTCAGTAGCTTCATGTTTTTTCATATATACTTACTGGATTTCATATATATATACAGCGTTCCCCAGGGATCTTATGTTTTGCCGGGATAAAAAAAGTAGCCTATGTCCTTCTCCATACCATAGGCTATCTGCATACCAAATTTCATCGCGATCGGTTTAGGCGTGAAAAGGTAACAAACAAACAAACTCACTATCGCATTTTTAATATTATATACTCGCTTCCGCCCCGCGGTTTCACCCGCGGTACCGAGTCCCGTGCTTAGGATAGTTAGGATCTATATGTTTTCTTCCTTTCACCCGATATCAATGAAATAGTGTCTATGCAAAGTGCCAAGCCAAGCAATAACCTGTGGAAACTACTTGAAAATCCATTATAAATTGCTATGTAAATTTCTAACAGTATGAAAGAAAATTCCTGATAACTTTTTATTACTTACCGCATGTGTCTCTTGATATTAGAGGGGTCTTTGAACGTCTTCCCACATATTGGACAGTCTTTAGCTGCCCTGTGAACGTTACGCCTATGTAGTTTTAGTTGCTTAGCTGTTCTGAAGAAAAAAAAAAATGAGGATGGTCGTTTTTAGGGTTCCGTACTGAATCTTTATAGGATCAATTCGTTATCCGTCTGTATGTTTTTCTGTCAAGACCTTTAATCAGGAACAGGTGGAGGTATCAAGCCCCCCCCCCCCCCCCATCTAAAGAATCGGGGTCCACCCCTGACAAATCTCAAATTAAGCTATATATTTATCCTACCCTATCTTCAGCTGGGTCAAGCCCCTCACAAACCAAAACCCTGGATCCCCCACTGCCAAATCCAATTACAGTCAAGATGATTATCACTTACTGAAATGTTTCCGTACAAGAGTAGCACCCAATGGTCCGAGTGTGGTGATTGCGGTGATAATGATTCAATACGACCTCGAAATCTATGGACCTGTATGCGCAGGAGAGGCACTCGTAACACCTGAATTTGTACAAAAGTTCATAGATGAAAAGAGTTCATAGAAGTTCAAAGATATTAAAAGAACCGTCCAAGTGCGAGTCAGACTGGCGCACGAAGGGTTCCGTACCATTATCTATAAAGACGGCAAAAAAATCACGTTTGTTGTATGGGAGCCCCCTTAAATATTTATTTTATTCAGTATTTTATTATTCGTTGTTATAACGGTAACAGAAATACATCATCTGTGAAAATTTTAACTGTCTAACTATCACGGTTCATTAGATACAGTCTGGTGACAGACGGATAGACAGGCAGGCGGACGGACAGCGGAGTCTTAGTAATAGGGTCCCGTTTTACCCTTTGGGCACGGAACCCTAAAAAAGTAACATGCGGTTCGGGGACCCCCGCGAGAAAGGAGGTCAACAAAATCAATTTTCTTTATTTTCAATTTTTTAATCTCCATTACAAAATTGCAATTACCAGACAATGTAACTCACGTATGAATTAAAACAATAAAAAAAAAACTCGTATATAATAGAAAGAGACAGACAGAGAGAGAGAAAGTCTGAGGGGGCAAAACTGGTGACGTTTAAAAAAATGTAGTACCTATTATCAGTTATCTGGTTTCCATAGTACAAGCTCTGCTTAGTTTGGGGTCAGATGGCCGTGTGTGAGGAATAATTTATATTTATTGCTTTTAGCAAAATAGTAATTAATTATTATTGAAAAAAATATTTCTTAGATGGATGGCAAGAGGGTTGAATAGTTAACTTTCTTAAGTCACTATTGACGCTTAACCATTCATACATCAATAAAAAAATATAAATAAACTAGCTTTTCCTCGCGGTTTCCGGGATAAAATATAGCCCATGTTACTCAGGGATAGTGTAGCATTCTAATGGTGAAAGAATTTTTGAAATCGGTCCAGTAGTTTTTAAGTTTATTCGTTACATACAAAAATACAAATCTTTCCTATTTATAATATTAGTATAGATTATTACTCACCTAAAATGTAATTTGGTATGTTCAACCAACTCTTTTTTTGTTAACATTCTTTGTTTACAAATTTTGCATGAAAAATTGCCAGATTTCTGTGTAAAACAAATAAGGATGGCATTATGCATTCAATATTATTTCTGTATTATTAAATTACATGCGACAAATTAATGGCCAAACAAAAGCTCGTGCCACACGTAGCGTAGGTAACCTGCAGATGAACTACAACTTTAGTGCAATATAACCCTTCTATAACGTGCGTAAGATACAATTTTGGCTTACACCTTAGAGTATACATATGCAAGCTATAGAGCACGCCTTAAGTATGAACCGAAAGCACAAGTATGAACACAAAAGGGTCTCAAAGGGGGATGCGGGAGACGCGGGGCGGGTGTAGACGTTTCGTCATGCATGAAAGCGCTATACCATAGCTAAGTATCTTTAACACATTTGCTTACGATCGGCGCAACAGACCGGAGCGATACGGTTATTCTATAGCTTGCTTATGTATACTCTAAGGCTTACACATAACAAAGAACGTAAATATTTTTCGAATTTATTAAGGTTTCATAGACAGTGTAACTACTTTCACTTTTTTTTTTAAGAAAATCATTAAAAAAAAAAAAAAAAACAAATTAAAAAGAAAGAAAGAAAAATCACATAGCTTATGTAATCCTTGTTAATATTGTCAGTTGTGAAGAAAGACCCAGGTTACTAATTATTGATAAGGTTAATCTGTTCAATATAGGTATTGTCTGACTGTTGCAAATATTCAGCTAATATATATATATATAATCGACTATGGCGAAGCAAAAACTCATGTTAAGTAGTTACCGCACTGTGCTTTAAGTTATGTTCCTCCAAAGCATCGTCATCTCTAAATGCTTCCAAGCAATCCAAACATTTGAATGCAGACCTTTGCGAGCCAGCTTTCTTCAATCTCAACTCTTCTAATTCACTTTTAGTTACAGTTATTTCTTTCAGAAATTCACTGTAAAGTTTCCCTGTCTTTGAATCAAAGTCTTTTAAGTTGATGATTTTAGTTTCTGCAAATTAAATTTGTATTCCTATTAATATTATTGATCTCTGTTTTGGAATATGCATAGCAGGCTTTGCAATGGGGGCTATCGCGTGTGTATTCGCCGCTAGAGGCGCTAGTGTAGCGTGAGGACTTCGAAATGTCAAACTTCACTGTTTCTGGGTTTATTTCTAATTAGAATAATGTTTTGCAATACCTGAGATTAATTATGACAAATATGAGTTACGGGTCAATTAATGACAGTGCTTTGAGACAGTTTTATCTTTGGGAAAATGATGTCCTCCTTTTTTTCGAACAAAACGGAACTACGCAGAACATTTCTACCGAGCATGCGTCATCTTTATGATTTAAATGTAAAGATTGTTAGCCTAGCCCCCATTAACACGATAAATAAGCCACTCTCAATTCAACAAAATTAAACTTACCAGTCTTTGTTTTCGAAGGAGTTCCATCCTCCATACACAATTCTGTTATCTCCTCATCTAGTTGCATATAATCTTCAATTCTGGTTTGACTCTCTTTGTTTACTTTCAATACTGGGCACATATCTATGTCATCAGAGTCAATAACAACAGTGGGAGGCTCAGGCTCAACTTTAGGTTCCTTAAAGAGGGTGACTCCTTCTTCTATATTGTCGGTGTTATAGTGTAAATCCAAACCAATCTCAATATTTACTGGTATTTCTTCTTTTATGGTTTCTAATTTAACCTCTGTTGTGTTAGAATTACCGTAGGATAGTATATCGGTGTCTAATATTGTTAGGTTTGATAAACTCTTGACTTGGTCCAACTGTAATATAAGTCTAATAAGAGGGCAGAATGACAAGTTTAACTCAAAACTCTTTAGACGCAAAAGCTCTCTATTTCAGCAACATTGGTATTTTTTTTACAGCCATTAAAGAAAAATATTTACTTGCATTTTGACAAACATGGAGAAAGGTTTTGTCTACATTTCTTACCATTATTTATCAATAAGAAACCAACATATATATTTATTTATTTTCTTTTTATGTGCTTGCATTTGCCCACAATCTCACTATGGTAAGTACAGTGGCGGATTTAGGCATAGGCCCGTGAGGTCCGGGCTTAGGGCGGCAAATTTTGAGGGGCGCCAAATTTTTTAAAATTAATCAGGCAAGTACTAAAATCTGAAATATCTAACAAAAAGATTTTAAAAACTTTTTTTTTAATGTTAGCATATTATTTATTTACGAAATTAGTTTTTTTTCATATTTTACGAAAGAAAAAGGTTGCCATATTGTCTCGGGCCTAGGGCGCCCTCAAACCTAAATCCTGCCCTGGGTAAGTATGTGGTTTTAACAAGTTTTAAAAGCATAATAAATAGATACAATAATTAAAAGTCCTGCAGCTCATGCACTATTCACAAAATTACATCCCATAAGCACCTAAGATTTATGAAAAACATGAGATAAATTGTATTATGAACTTACCCCGCCTCGATTGGTAATTTCAAGAAATAGCACTTGTGCCTTATATATTCTACTCTTAAACGCCATAATTTTCTTCACCATTGCCTTACATTCCCAACAAATTTTATCATTTTTTCCAAACTGCAAATTAATCAAAGACTCTTATTTTATATTTATTTATTTTATTTCATACCTATATTTATTTTCATCTCTACTTCTATACATATAAAGTTCATTTCAGTTGTCATACAAAACAACAAGAGAATGATTTTATAATAATTGAAGTTATACTCATCCACCTATTACTATTTACTAGCTTCCGGCCTGCAGTTTTACCCGTGTTCCCGAGGGATCTTGTGTTTTCCCAGGATAAAAAGTAGCCTATAGCCTTCCTCGATAAATGGTCCATGTCTATCCAACACTGAAATAATTTTTCAAATCGAACCAGTAGTTCTTGAGGTTAGGATTTTACACAGCTACTTACCTTTAAATCTGGAAATACTTTTTTCAATTGTCCTATTTCATTTGCGAGAAATAGATTTCTATTTCTACTAAGGCATGTTGTACATACAGATTTTTTTAACTTTATCAATTCTTTTTTATCCATTGCCATTCCACTATGAATCGAGTTTATCTACTATATAAATAATATAAATACGAACTTATGATTTCTTGAATGAATGTAGATAGGTAAACAATTGTTTATAAAAGGACTATAAACGAGTTTTACTAAAATAAATAAAGGCTACTCTCTCTCTGACCATCCGCTTTTTCAAAAGTGTGTAAAATAGGTAATGTAATACATTTTACTATAATAATTCCTATATTTAAACTTTCTCCTTTTTGTACATGCATAGGTATTGATTTTTAACTATTATATTATAGAAAACGTATAGTTTCTGACAGAAGATGTGTTGCCAAATGTTAAAAATGAAAAAGTGGAATTAGATCTACAGAAACGCGGATTTTCAACCAAAAAAGCGGAATTTATAATTTATATTTTTTTTACGTTAACATCGATTTACATTCAATTTATATTAAATGTTTCAAATAATTTATTAGTTGAACATAAATTATAAAAGATTGTCATCAAAAATAATAAGTATCGTTATGTTTTAACATGCGTTGGCGTTGTTACGGAGGCAAGGGATCAGATTTTGGCCAAAAAAAGAGGAATAATCCTTTTAGTTCAATTTTATTACGATTTATATGAAATAACGCCAATAATTAAATTGCGTAAATTATTACTGTCACAATAATTTTGCAAGCGCGTGCTACGACAACCTGGGCCGAAGGCAAGATTAGAATACATACCTTTGTAACCGAGCGTTCGTGCGAAAACATGCTCGTGACGCAGTCGGTAGGGATGGTATAACTCAATCGGGTAACCTGTGCGCTGAACATCGGCAAAAAAGCGGAAAAGAAGTGTATCTGGCAACACTGATTGTCAGCTGTTCAACTCAATCCAAATGAAGTGGATTTATTGGCGGGAACTTGCGATGTGAGTTGTGACATTGGCGACGTTCGGTTGCGTTTTCTCGGTGTGTATTTTGATTTTGATTTTATCTAGCCTATTCGTCCCCAAAAAAATCTGTTGATGCTTTTTCTTGTTATTTTTATCATTTTCGCTATTTTTTTATGGACAACCTCATCAGGACCAACATTACAAGCGACTGAAGAAACTGTTATATGTATGTACCTACCGCTGCCCCTCGCGCTGCCGGCAATAATAATAATTTATATTTTTACTGTGTTTTTACCCGCGACGGAACGGAGACTGTATATGCGTTTGGGGTGAGAGGATGTTGTTTGTTTGTGCAAATCAATGTTGCCATTTTTCTCCAAAACGACTAGTCCGATTTTGATGCAGTTTTCAGTTATGGGTTCGGGTTTGATTGGTGCATATTCTTAGATAGATTTTACGGTGTCAACTCAACAGGGGGCGCTGCAGCAAACATTATTTGTGCAAATCAATGTTGCCATTTTTCTCCTAAACTACTAGTCCGATTTTGATGCAATTTTCAGTTATGGGTTTGGGTTTGATAGGCGATAATCTTAGATAGGTGTTATGCTGTTAATTCGCCAGGGGGCGCTGTAATCAATATTTTTCTTCATGATTTATTGTTGTACCTATATAAACTGCTGAGGGCCTGTGAAAGGTTTGTAATACATTGGTGATGGGTCTTAGATAGGTGTTATGGTGCTAACTTGCCAGAGGGCGCGGTATTCAAAATAAATTATCCAACACTAACGAATGTATAAAACATCCAAAAAAAAGGGGAAACCACGATTATTTCATTAAATTTATCCTTATTATGATTTTTAATGACCAATCTAACCATAAAGAGTATGCTATATAATGATGACGTCACATGCTTGAATTTCATACAAAACTCCATATAAACCTATCGTTTTGACATTTCATAAAAAGTTGCTGATTTGAATGTCAGTCAAATACCCTATTATCTCTAAAACGGTTTGAGCTGCCCCAGGTTACAGTTGTCTCTTTATGATATTCTCCCTCCAGAAATTCCCCGTCCAATTAATTTTAAATGTTTACTAACATATATTGATTCTCCCTTTATATTGATTTTGTCCTACTTTTTAAATACTAATAAGTTAAGATTTTAGTCACCTTATATATATATAATAATTCAGCTTTAATTCCTCCTCCTATCAAAACTAACAACTTTTCTTGTAAAAGAATCCCCTTCGTTTATCTTTAACTAACGTGACATTGGCGGAATTGTGCTATTGGCTTCAGTCGCCATTCTATCAAGAAGAAGAAGAAGAAGAAACGGTTTGAGCGATTTCGATGTGTGGCCCTTCCTGGCAGGGCCACCACCACGGATTTGAATTCAAAGTCTGTCGCTATTTTGTCCCTAATTTGTCAAATTTTGTCCTCGAATATCAGATTTTGTCGCACCCTGGTTCAAAAGTTATAAGGGCTTTTAGGTGGCCCTGCCAGGGCCACCTCGTATCTCAAGAACCAGACCACCTAGCGAAGATCTGTTTGCTCCCAGAATTTTCTAATTTTGTCACTAAGTATCAGATCTTGTACCTCTCTGGTTCAAAAGTTATAAGGGTTTTTAGGTGGCCCTGCCAGGACGGGCTCTTTCTGGCAGGGCCACCACCGTATCTCAAGAACTAGTGCCCTAGCGAAGATCTGTTTGCTTTCAGAATTTGTCCTTAATTTGTCAAATTTTGTCACCAAGTATCAGATTTTGTCGCACCCTGGATCGAAAGTTATAAGGGCACCTAGCGAAGTTCTGTTTGCTCCCAGAATTTGTCTAATTTTGTCACCAAGTATCAGATTCTGTCGCACCCTGGTTCAAAAGTTATAAGGGTTCTTAGGTGGCCCTGCCAGGACGGGCTCTTCCTGTCATGGCCACCACCGTATCTCAAGAACTAGGGCACCTAGCGAAGATCTGTTTGCTCCCAGAATTTGTCCATAATTTGTCAAATTTTGTCCCCGAATACCAGATTTAGTCGCGACCTGGTTCAAAAGTTATTGATGAATCTAAATTTCTCGATACTCGTGTACAGGCGAGTAGAACATGTTTTTGATATCTTTATTTAATTGCTTTAAAACTTTGACTGTCTAATATATTACATAATTCTAAATATTCTATTCTATGTTGGAAAAAATGCGTATTAGTACCATGGGATTAAATTTTTTGTCTATAATTTTGGTACTTGCTTTTATAATACCATAAATAAAATAAAACACAGAAATAAGAATCCCAACATTTTTTTATTCTCTTTCGATTCGAGATTTCAATATTTTTTTTACTTTTACCACAATACATGCAAACCGCTAACAAAGTATCACAATTCGAAGGAAAATGTAATATATTTGCCAACGGCTTTATTCACACACACTACGATAATACAAAATTGATTTAAATGCAGAAAATTACGAATAAACAATTTGTATTTTGTATTCCGTGGAGATATGTTGTAGATATTGAGTGAAGTTCACCAAAACATAAAAATTATAAATAAAACAAATTGTTGATTCGTCTAAACACAAACGTTGGAAATCTGTGGATGAAAATTATATTTTTTAATTCATATGTCAAAAAACTGTTGACCTAACATTATTATGATGAACCTAAGTAATTTAGCCAACTTGTTAGAAAAATCTTATTATCTGTTTTATTATGAGCAAAGAGTTATTAAAACTGTTTTTATTTTTTTTTGTTAAAAAAGATCTTAAAATATACCTATCACAGAGTTTTATGTACACATTTGTAAAAGTCCAAGGTTTTTTTTTTTTTTTTTAAAAAAACGTAACTTCAGAAAAATGCATGTTAAACCATGGATATATATTTTTTTAAATTAATATCATTTTAATTCAATATTTACCAATGATATACATTGACTATGAAAACAAACATAACCTGAGATCACTTTTTTTGATATTTTTTCAGAGATTTGTATTTTTTTTGTCATTTATTTCGTTTATATCTAGATAATATAATTAAGAAATAAGTATCAAATATTAGAATTACTACTAAAAATAATAAGTAAATGAAATGTAATAATGCCGACGGTAGTTTTTTTAGAAATTTATCTTGATTTTTTTTAAACTCCCTTTTTAGAGTTAGTCAAAAATAATAAATGGGGAAAATATATTAATTACTATTACATACTTTATACATTATTATAATACTTAATTTATCTATAGACGTAAATTTTATGAAAAAAAACTTCGGTGGACTTTTTCTGTATGTATAAAAAATGAAAATCCATTCACGCAAATTAAATGTGACTCAAATATTACTTAAATTACTGAATTGTTACTTAATATCTAGGAAGTGTGGAATTGTTTTTTTTTTTTACGCACTTTTTCTCTTATAAAAAAATCACAGTAAGAAAGCTATGGATAACGGTCGACGCACTGTCACACAATACTTATAAGTGTACATTTTTACGTGAAAATCGTTTACATAACGTATCCTTACATAGACATTAAAGGTACATAGTTCGTGAGCGATAATTGCATAAAATGTACACTCCAAATCCAAATTAATCTAAAATACACACAAATAAACGTAGTAAAGCTGAACCATAGTAACTGAGAGACATAGAGTCGACCGTAATGCAAAAAGGGCAAAAATCTTTTACTCACTCCAATCGCATTGAATTTATAATAAGAACATAATAATACTCCAAATGGTTTGTCTAAGAATTTCGAATTTTAAATTGCACCATTCAAATTATTTTTAAAACAGAATAATTTTTTATACTTTTTTTTATTTTCGTTTTCGTTAAAATTAACCTAAAAACTAAATTAAAATCTAACATGAGTGGACATGTTTTAACATTAACTATACAATACAAAGCTAATGTTAATACATGGAACCTCACTCCCGCAAATCCTGGCATCTTAAACCCCTCGGGATGATTTTGATCACGATGTTTTGACTATTCAAAAGTAGGATCGCTTATCATAACAATTTCGAACATTTCATGTGATTTTTCAATCAACATACTTTCTGTAGAAGTAATGTTGCTATACTTGCCATGTAAAATTTACACCGAAATATGGTTTATTTATATTAATACTGACAAAAATGCAACTGTCGGTTCATAAACTATTTTAACTTAGTATATAATGATATTGCTTCTCCAAAAAGCATGTTCATTGAATAATATTTAGCCCTCACACAAAACCATCGACATTAGCTGCCATTTCTATTAAAAATAAAGTATAAAAACTAGGATTTTAGGCTGATGTATGTTTTGAATGCCGAATATAAAATCACTCTTATTGAGATACATAGACTAAGGCACATAGCTGTACAGCCTAGTCTCACACCATATACATACATTCATTTTTTTTTCAGTATTTCTGGCACAAGACAAACATTCAGCCTAGTTTTTATCGGGCAGTGGAAAAGAGTCTTTTAGCCTAATTAACTAATGGTTTGTAATTTTTGTACAGCTAATTTCTTCGGTGTTGCGTTGGTTTTAGAAGACATGTTGCAGTGATTCCGTTGTTATTGTTGTGGGGTTCAATTATCGCAGTAGACTGGTAGAACGGGACTGCGCGGCCAATCCGATGTGTCTTCGCTGCTTTCGCTGCCTGATCTATTGATGATAAAGGATCAAAAATATAAGGAACGTTGTTAAGTCCAATCCCTAGTCAAAAATAGTCTGACGGACATATGGAATTTAAGAAAATACTGCCTTGTATGTAGAACACGTATGCAATATAAAGTATGGCGTAATAATATTGTAATCCTCTCAAACAAACTGAATCTAGGTTATAAGATTAAGATATCTTGTTCAAAGATATTGGGCGATAAGCATGTGTTATATTTACCTAGTTTTCCTGGGTGGCGTGGCGTCGACGGCGAAGTGTTGCTCCTCGATAGTCGGCAGCAGTGACGTCAGACGATCCGTGGGACGAAGCACCTGTCAAATACATAAATACATTAATGAAGCGAAGTATCATAACGCGCACGAGATGGGGACCAAAATAGACGACAAAATAGACGTACGTAACTCGATTTTATGTCTATTTCGCTGCTATCGGGTGTCCCACGACACCTGAAGTCTTTATATTATAACTATATCAATAGTAAAACACTAATGGATATTAGCAGAATATTTATTTTATACCACTAAAGCTAAGCGCACATTATCGGCGGGCCGCATCGCAACGGCCATAGGTCGAAAAAGGCTAGAAGTAGTACTATCCCTCTCTTACGTATGGACCGTTGCGATGCGGCCCGCTGCGACCCGCCATAATGTGCGCTTAGCTCAAGGTGGCAGACAAACATACGGCCCGCCTGATCGTAAACGGTTACCATTACCTATGGGCAAGTAAAAAAAATGCGATTGAAAGACGTGAGGTTATACAGGCCCAATATGATTGATCAAGTATTTTTTATTGTCAATTTTAAAAGTATTAAGTTCATTGATAGCTAATATAGCTAACTAGCATAATACTAATATATTTAAGCTTTACCAAGCATTTACAATTATCTGAGCTTTGGCTCCATCTTTGCAGTTTTAGGAACCCTAGAACAAAGTTAAACATGAGCTAATTGTGAGGCGTGCTTACCTTGAGCGTACGTTCAGAGAGTTTCCAAACTAAGCGCTGTCGTTGCGGCTGCGCACGACGCGCTTCGTACTGTGACACTACGCGGCGCACGCGGTTGCGTACCGACACTATCGACGCGTCCGACATCTGTAGTGTAAAACAAAATAATGTATCTAATTCATGTAATAAATATGCAAAGAAAAAATAGTCAAGTACTTTTTACTCTTCCGTTTGTGAATCGTTTTTTTTTTTCAATATATTTTTTTTTGGTAAACCTTATATTATTATAATTACTCTGAAATCTACACATTATACAAGAATTTCGCATTACAGGCACTCTCACAGAGATGTTATTTTATTAAATAGAATGCAAGTAAAACCGCGGGGAATATAATAGTTGTAATAACTCACGTGGCAGTGTAATTGCAGCTGGGTGGCGAAGTCGTAAAGGTAGTACGCATGTTCCGGGACCGGCGCCCCGCCTTCAGCCGCCGCACGAGTCCAATATGCTATCTGTTGTTCTGTAAAAAAAAAAATTATATAAACTACCTGTTCCCCGCGGATTCACCCGTATTACTGGGATAAAAAATAGCCTATAATCTTCCTCGAGAATTGGACTATCAAATGCAAAAAGAATGTTTCAAAACCAACTGGCAGTTCCAAAGACATACAATAAAAAAATACGTGTGGCACTCGGGGACTGCTGCGGTAAAGCTATTGTATTGCATAGCATTTTTTTTATTAACTTATGCAATTATAATTTATTTATTTTTCTTTGATACCTATACACCTATATACCTTCTCACAAACAGCATACACACACATACATACATACATATTATGTGTGTGTGGGTGGTACGTATAGATAATACTAAGAGGCATCGTTATCTTGTTACTATAATATAATGCAGCTGCCGGCACGTATGTACCTGGCAACAGTTTCAACTTACAAAATACCACTGTGCCATAGTACCAAAACGTTTTCATTCACTGGAAGCTCAAGCTCTTTTTTTTTATCCAACATTGTTGGCATACATGCATACGACCCGCCTGATGGTAAGCGGTTACCGTAGCCTATGGACGCTTGCAACAGACTTAACACTCGCGCGTTGCCGACCCTTCCACCCTCCCCGATGAGCTCTGGCGACCTTACTCACGCGCAGGAACACAACCATAAGTTATTTGGCTGCGGTAATCTGTAAGGTGGAGGTACTTCCCCCGTCGAGCTGCTCTTTGAGCAACATATCGCCATGCTCTACCTCTCTTATATCTTTCATTGTAGTCTTTACCCACCCACTACTATTTCGCTACGTTATTCGATGTCACTACCATTCGTGCTATCATCGCCTTAAAATCCAGAGTAGAATATATCTTCAACTAGCTTCTGCTAATTCTTGTTTTCCCGGGATAAAAACTACCCTATGTTATTCCAGGGTAAGATCTATCTATGTGGCGAGTTTTATGCGTGATTGAGTCCCAAACATAAAATTTTCACATTTATAATATTGGATAATCACCTGGTGTCATAGATGATATTATTTAGTATATCCTAGATATTACATACCTAGCTTATGGAAGAGCAGCACTAGCGCCAGTTCACTGGTGCGAGCGTTGGCACACATGGCGTCGCACATCACTATCTCCAGTAGATTCACCAACTCGGATTCCTGAACAGAAAATAAGAACAGTGGGTTAGTCATCTATACATATAAATAAAAAATGAACCGTCGAAAAGTATGTACGCGCATAACTTCTACGACGGCACCTATTTGGCTTTACCTAGCTAATTATTTTTTGTTGTTTTTGTATTTGTCAGGACAAGATTGGTATTCTTTTATACTGGGTGACTTTTTAGTCACTAGCAATACTTGCAGGGGTGGACGTACTCATCAATATGAACTTTTATTATGAGACTAACTGTGAAATCACGAAAAAAATATCAGCTGTTCCATACAAAAGTTCAATACCTATGTATGTTTGTTACTCTTTCACGCAAAAACTACTGAACGGCTGTGGATGAAATTTGGCACAGATTATAGTCTGGAATAACACATGGCTTTTATCTCGGGAAAACATAAGATCCCTCGGGAATCCGGGTGAAATCGAGGGGCGGAAGCTAGTTTATGTATAAAAAGATTTGTACTTTGCTAAAAGGAAATTTCATAGAAAAAAAGATGTTACCTGACAAGCGGGCTGCACCTGCAGCTGCAGCTGCACGAGGAGCCTCCGCAGCAGCCGGAGCCAGTGCAGCGCGGTGATGCCGGCCGCGCCGCCCAGCCCCAGCTTGTCGACGATCACGCGCGACATGCGCGCCACGTCGCCCGCCGTGCACGCCGACTGGGATATTGACACTGGAAATTACACAAAACAAATTAATTAATTAAACATTATAACCTCACACGCGGCCATCTGACCCCAAACTAAGCAGAGCTTGTGCTATGGAAGCCATATAACTGATTTATTACATATACTACTTTTTTCTTGTAAATATACTGGGTGATTTTTTAGTCACTGGCCATACTTGCAGGGGTGGAAGTACTCATCAATATGAACAACTTTTATCATGGGACTAACTCTGAGATCACAAAAAAATTATCAGCTGTCATACATACATACATACTGTTATCTTTTCACGCCTAAACCGTTTAACCGATCGCGATGAAATTTGGTGTGCAGATAACCTATGATATGGAGGCTTATATAAATTGGCCTATGTTCTTAGGCCAATTTATATAAGCCTAGTAGAACCGAACGACCTTCACCACGTCTTTCGGTTCTACTATGCTTCAAGCATATAACATACTATGTAGACATGGTTTAAGGCAAATCTGAAGATTTAAAAAGCACCACTCACCCAATTCCTCGACAGTGACGTTCCGTTTCACGTTATTATCTGCAGCGTACTCATCCAAAGCTATGTTCATGCAGGACACAGTGATGCATGGCACGTGGCATGGCCGGACTTTCATCTTAGTTAGGAACCTGGAAAATTTAACCATATGTTATAGACATGATGACTGAATATGCCTTGTTTTGAAGATGACAAAATTAACTCCAACTACATGACCATAGGAAATTGAACTGTATTTAAAAGTAGGTGAGACTCATTATGCTTTGTGGTTAAATGATTTCATCTGTATAAGGAACCTCTCAGCCGGAAAGATAATGGGGAGTGTTAATTTTAATTTATATATCCCCGATCGTCCACACAATGATTTAGTCGGACATTCCTTCTGCGGAACATTAGGATGTGGAATGAGCTCCCCATTAAGGTTTTCCCTCAGCGCGATCTTCAAAATAGGCGTAAAAAGTGCTCTTCAAGGTCGGCAATCCTTCTGGGATTGCAAATGTCCATAGGCGGCGGTATAGAAACATAGGAATTTAAGTCTTGTTCCAGTGTCTTGAAGACATAAAATCACCCATGTTATTTATGGCTTACCTATCGAACAAGTTGATAGCATTGATGAGAACATCAGCGGGGAGGTCGTACCACACTTTGAGACTGCGCAGCACATGGGCGGCACCATCACGAGCGCCTATTGTAACTTCTCCGTTCTGTCAATAAAATGAATTTAATTAATATCTATACTAATATTATAAAGCTGAAGAGTTTGTTTGTTTGAACACGCTAATCTCAGGAGCTACTGGTTCGAATTGAAAAATTATTTTAGTGCTGGATAGCCCATTTATCGAGGAAGGTTATAGGCTACTTTTTATCCCGGTAAAACACAAGATCCCTCGGGAACGGGGGTGAAACCGCGGGGCGGAAGCTAGTCCTACTATATTATTATTTATTATTGTAAAAGAGGTTTACCCCCTTTATAAAATCTCAATGAAACAGTTAATTCGAAGCGCCAAGCTAAGCTTAATTAACCTATGAAAACCCCATGAACATACATTCAATGGTTTCGGAGAAAGTGTTCAAACACTGTTTGTCTGTCTGTGAATGATCTCATCTTCTTCATCCTACATCACCAACACTCTATTTCTTGGAATTGACATTTAGGTCAGGATGCCTAACCTCCACACAGCAATCCCATCTTGTATCTTTGTTTTATAATTAGCAACCTTATAGGCACCAAGTGTAAGACTCTCTTTAGCGCTGGTGTAGCAGTAGCATGTAGCGTTAAAAATACTAGATTGTTCGTCGATCCAATAACAACGCATACAAAGTAATGTACATTCAGTAAACTATTGTCTAAATCGCTAATATTCAGCAACGAATTAACATCAGCCGAAGGTCAGAACTGGTTCTTGCTTGACAAACATAAAATATGGTACCATTCAAGCTAATTTGAGTCCTATTTCAACATAACAAGTGTGATAATACCGCGATGATATAGTTGTTTATTTTCTTATGTGAATATACTTGCGTCAATATTTTATATGACTACTAGGTCAGATGTGAGAAAATATTTGAATTTGACGTCTGGAATTATTTATATACATATACTGGGTGACTTTTTAGTCATTGGCAATACTTGCAGGGGTGGAAGTACTCATATGTACGACCTTGTAAAGGTCGTCGGAAAACGCTGGATGCAGACCGCCCAAGACCGGTCCTATGGGAGATCCTTAGGGTAGGCTTATGTCCAACTGCGGACGTCTTGCGGCTAAGATGATGATAAAGGCATTTACCCTAAAGTTATCTAAATCCTTACTAATATTATAAACGCGAGAGTTTGTATGTATCTTTGTTACTATTTCACGCCAGAACGGGTGAACGGATCTGGATGAAATTTGGCACAGAGATTATATGTAGTCTGGAATAGCACATAGGATACTTTTTATCCCTCGGTAACGCGGGTGAAACTGCGGGGCGGAAGCCAGTACAGATATAAAGTTTGTATAACATACCTCCGAATCAGCGGGCAGGCACAATTTCGGTTGGAATTTGATCTCAAGCATCAGGTACTCGTTAAGCGTCGCGTACAATTGTTGGGCATCCACCTCGTCGTCCGGCTGGCGGGACGTAGACGTCGATGCGATGGGGGATGGACATGTGTCCGCATCCGGGTGCCTCGCGCCCGCTCTCGACATGATCGGGCTTATTTGCGCGAGCGGCGGGTGAATCGGCACCTATACGACCGAGAATTTATGTTATGTACTTAGTATTTGATGTTAGTTAAGGACTGGGAACCAATGAAGTCTTAACATCACATTTTGGAATAAAAGGGGGAGGGAAGTCCAATATAGTTTCAAGACTGTCAATACAAAAACAAAAGAAAGACTAGTTTTGAATAAAGAACAGTGACTGGAAGCACTTTATGTCACATCAAATACAAAATGTAGAGTTAATGGAAGTATAAGTCCAATATTGGAGCGAAAATATGAATATAAAAGATTAGGAGAATCGAAAATAGTGGATCGTTTTATAAGATACTTGTCTGGTTGTGGAATGAAATTCCGATGATGATGGTCTAAAAGACGAAATGGGAAAAGTGACTGCAGAAAATAAACTACCGTTAAAATTTAGAGGGTCGTTACGTTGTAACAGTAGAAAACTAGAAACACCCAAAATCTCTGGTAAATTTATGGTTACTAGGGACAGCAATCAAAACTGATAGGAATTATTGTGAACGATCCTTATTGACGTCATTATTATAATGATGTTTTCGACATATACATCACTTGAAGTGAATTCGATTCGATTGTAGTAAATTATGTGCATAAACAATTAGCATGCTCCATAATCAGTATTGTTCTACTTCTTAATGTTTAAAGGAAATGCATACCTTTCGCTTTGTAAACAAATTAAAATGTGTCAATAGGATGTATAAAAAATATATGTTATTACAGTTATTCATGTATAGTCTCTATTATCAAGCTGTACCAGTGTAAGCAATAAGGATGTTGCCTGTATAAAAAAACAACTATCAAACACTAACACTAACCAATGATAAATTATCTGATAAAAATACACGGAAACAACGAATTTTGTAAAAAAAAAAAGTTTTTAGGATTTTTAATTACCATTCTTACCACAAAGAGTAGGTCTTTGTAGTACAATTATGTCGTCACAAGTTGATATTTAATATAAAACTCCATATAAACATATCGTTATGACATTTCATCCCTAGTTGCGCTGAATTTGATGGTCTCATATCAGTCTTAAAGCGTCATCCCATTGCGGCACACGGATACATAAATTATAATCTTTACAAAGTTACATGTTACTGTTAAATTAAATGATCTGAATAAATAAGATAATTTTAAGAGTCAATGCACAGTACAGCGTATACCGCAGTGGGATACCTTTAAATTAAACTATAAACCTTAAAATGAAGTGTTGAAAACACAAACTTACCTAAGCGTGCGCAAGAGCAAGCAGCGGCTGTGTCGTTGTATTTGCCCGCACCGATCCCCCCACAGCTCGTCGACCCGACGGTTCGAGCGACCGGGCGCGAAGGCCCTAGTACCTGACCAAGAGAGCGCTTTGTTCAACACACTGCGACCTGACAGGCCACTGTGCGCTGATTTAGGTTTAGAGGAATGTGCTCGGGATAAATAAAAGACAACACTAGAATATCGTCTAGGTAGATAAATTTGGATTCGGGTATTATTTATCTTGCGAGTGTTTTTGCTTATTTGAGAGTTTAATAGGAAAGGAAAAGTAAACTTCTGTTTTCAAATCAAATTTGATGAGGATTTAATTTCAAATAGAAATGTGAAATTAATTTGGTGATATCCTTAGATGAGATCTATGTGGGATTGGAATTGGGTGTAGTATTAAAAGGTTACCGGAATCAATGCCTTGTTGAAAGACAATTGCCCAGCTACCCTAGCGCCTCTTAGCACACAGTCAGATACGTACAGTAGTGGTTGAGCACAACTGTAGGCCTAGTACACTGTACTCACAAATAGCGAGATACAGCGACGCTAAAGCTTTAGGAAAAAAACTTTGAGATTATGCCTCGGTCGATCCCTTGACCCTCTAGTATAAACCGGGTTGTTAACCCTTAATACTATTTTTATATGAACCGTCGAAGGTTCGTCGCAGCAAGCGATAGGGTCTCTTCACAGGGATAACAATTAACAATATGCGTTTACAAATATTTTCAAATACCTGTAAAATTATTATAATGAATATGATGTTGACATGAAGCGAAAAAATCTTAATGAAACGTAATAGATCAACCAGTTCGTTAATTAGTTTGTTTATGAAACTTATCTTTTGAGGAAGATTTAGTTCCCGTTAACAACTCGGATAAATAAGATTGATTTAGCGATAAGAAGTAAAGGTAGGTTATTATTTATAGATATCCGGTATCTTCGGGGAAAATTATGATAATTTATTACGTTCTCGGGTATCCTATGTCTTATTGTACGACCTAATATAAGTAGGATATATCAGAGATGATTGAATTCGTAACATACCTACATATTTAAATAAAATTAAAAATTCTTTAGATTAGGATAATATCAAAGTCAAGGCTACTGATTAGATACCTAGGTCCTAAGACATAGGACTTGCACTTGAGAATAATAATATGTTCCATTCTAGCGTTTGTGTGCTTACCATCTTCGGGCATATCATCACTTAACGTGGTGAGATTGTGGTCAAACAAGCCTATCCATAATAAATGAAATATGTATGTCAATGTAATTGTTATCGATTCAACGGTGTCATTCTGACCCAGTTTTGCGTGTATTATTAGAAATTATTTTTCAGGAAAAGCATAATATAAAACGATCAGTGATTGAAATATATTTTTCCTATATTCCGCAATATTGACTATCGGATATGATTGCCAAAATATATTCATGTAATATTGATTAACATACAATAACCTTCACACAGCTAGTTTTATGAATTCTTAGCACGTTTGTGTACATGTGTTGTTATCATGTATTTCTTAGTGTTCAAAACAACATTTTCATATAATTTTTTATCAGTCTATCACATGTTTTGAAAAGTATATTTTCGTGTTCGCCAACGTTTCGATTGCTGCCAAAATTCAAAAGTCGACAGTTAACAATTTTGTCTTCGAACATACTAATAGTTGTTCCCCTTGAGTTAGGAAACGGAAATGTCGACACAAGTCTCATAATATTGACTGCTACTATATTTTATTTTCCTGATACATTTTATTTCGCTTCCTTAATCAGATTCAATCTGGTAACTATGGTATGAATGTACGTCATACTAATTTCCCAGTAATTTGACCATGGGAAACCAGCACGCCAGACTTTACACGTATTAGTTAAATTCATATAAATTGTGGCTACAAATTTAAAACAGACTAGAAAATTACGACTAAGGCGAACGACCGTACTTAAAACTGAATCGTCAGGACATGACACTGTGCAGATGGCAGCTTTTGCTTCCTCCACGCAGACCCTACTTTACGATGAGGATGAGGTTACTACATAAAGTTAAATAGGTACCCATTATCCTACACTGCTTGTTAGCGAGCACTCTCCGTAAACTGCTCATTACCTAATAGCCATAATCATTTTCCATGCCAGTTTAGAAAGCGAAAATCATAACATGCTTTACTAATTTAATATACAGAGTGTAAATTATTATGCTTTACTTATTTAATGTAAAACGTTCGCCAGCCAGCTGTGTCATATTAACTATAGCATTTTCTTTCTATTGAGGCTAACCGAGCGAGATAGAAATAATATACAACAGTAAAAAAGAGATGGAGAACCAAAAACGACAGCAACCGTTTGTTTTGAACAAACTAGTGAACAATATTGAATAAGTTTTGTAGCTTAATGTGATAAGCCAACTGCTCATTAAAGGCAAAGGAATTTTGATTAACAACCAATTAAGGCATTGTGTATAAAAGTTCAAAAATCTTTGTCCTAAATAATCATAGACCTTCTGTTTACATTGTTCTAAAATTAGAAAAATACCGTTAGTTCTACATTGAAGCCAGTGGGGACGATATCGCACTTTCGAGCTAGTTCGACATATGGCAGCGAGTCAACGACCTCGCAAGTCACTTGTTTATTGAAGTGATTTAGATTATATCACTTTCATTATGCGAGCGTACTGTATGCCAATTATAAAAGGCATTGATACAGTTTATGACGTAATAGAGATGTTCTAACGTTTTTTTTTTTGAGCCATACCAGACAGCAGAGGAGACAATAGTTCGATCATAGTTTTAAAATAGCAAATTAGTAAACCTTACTACCCTGAGTGAAAATAATTAACGTTAATTACTAGCACGATAGCGTTTACATAAAAATTACAAATTAGTTCCATGATAATTCCACGAGAGGCGCTGTGTCAATTCATATACCTAAGTAAATATTGTAAACGCAAACACGATAGTAGAGTATGCTATCGTTTTATTTACACTCACAGCTTATGGCCTATGCTATATCAAAGTAATGATTTAAAATTTAAAACATACAATTGGCTAGAAATCTAAGAAACAATTTAACCCACGCATAGTAAAAATATTTAGCAAACATACGAGCGCTATTTGACTGCTTAAGTTTCTAGAATGTTTCGAACACTGTAGGCAAAACTCTTGTGCCAACTATTCGTTTGTATTTATATTTTATTGGTTTGTTTTCATTGAGATTTCTAGGCGACTTGTTTTTCTACCTGATTATTAATGTTATGACCTTAGAAAGGTAATCAGAAACTTGTTTCGATGACATACCTCCAGTTTCTACAAACTAATGTAAATATCAGATAAAAAAGTTTATCTGTCTCTATCAATTATGTATAAAATAACAAAGACTATAAATAAAGCTAGCCGAATTATGGAATATCCATAGGATTTTATGAAATTGCAAATTACTTCTGTCGTTTACTTTATTCCACTTGGATAGGCTTGTAACTCCAAATTCATCAAGACAATCGATTATGCGACCAAAAGTTTAAAGTCTACAAGAAAACTGACATAATTTAGGTTTTCTAATCCAAAATAATCATTCATCTGACAAAATCATTTTCCGATGAAATCCTCAGGAAACAGCTATAACCAATATGACAGATCAGACATTCTGATAACTAAATCCAACAGATAAATATTTTGTTTGTCTGCTAAAATCCGACTTGTTTTTCAGTCAACGACCTTTTTACGTAAGCGCGTGATGTTTACAGTAATCCAACTGAAATAATCATCATCACGTCGCGCGTCGTTCGAATCATGCATTGAGTGCGCATTCTATAGTATTTATCTTGGTTAACCTTTGGTTATATTATTTTGCGATATGGGGCGGTATCGTCCGGTGGAATCCAGTCGGAATACAAATGGAGGATAGTCATGTGGGGATAGTTTCTATGTCTTTTCTTCAGGTTGTTACAGACGCACATACACAGATATAGAAATCAAAGTATTTGTGTGAAAAAATTATTTCGACTTTGATTTCATTCCACCCAAACTGAAGATTCGTGTCTGACAGTTAATAATCGAAACATTTAACAAGTTATGTCTTCTAATTCCTGCGTTCGAACAAACATTATTATAAATCCATCGCTTACGTCGATCGACAGGAGAAAAATGTCGGCAGATAAAACAATGGGTGAAAATATTTTGTCTTTCCATTGGTGAGAATTTTCCGATCTATGGATTATATAAAAATAGCATATTATTATCCTAATCATTGTTCTTATAAAACAATAAAAAAATCTAGCATTAATAATATCACAAAGGCGGGTTCAGTTTTAACAAGTGAAAGTGAGCTCATGTGCGTATGCGCATCTTGTTTATACGGCGAGTTGCTAGGGTTGCCTGATTCAATATAAATGCTTTATACGAAATCGTAGTTTCAAAATGAACCTTCTTCAAATCTTTAAAGGTTTCAATTTAATTTAGAACGGTTAGCATCTATTTATTCTGTGAAATGAATACAAAACACCAGATTACCATATTAATTCGCGAAATAATTATACTAACAAGTGATTACCTAACACGCTGCAGTTTCAAAACATTTTAGATTATGAAAACGATAACATATTTTTTAAATACATAATAAAAATATTATATTGATTTTAATCTGAATTCAATTCGTAGCAGCATGTTAAATTCAACCCTGTATGATAAGCAAGACAACCACTGCAAAATGTTAAAAAATATCTGAAATGTGTGAAAAAAACTTTAATTTTAACGGATTTCAGTTTCTCAGACACAGATTTAAGTGAAAGCATTGGCATTACTTTCGCTCATTTAGTGTTCATATTTTTAATTATACTACTATTTATATTTATATTATAATTCTATTTATATATCATTATCCCTTTATCCAAGTTAATTAGAAGATAAGTGCATGCTAAAGGAGAAATCTGGAGCCAAGTGAAATTCTCTAACTTGTAGTGAGTCAACACGAGCCCTGATAAAGGGGACAAGCTCTACAGTGCTCTACGGTTCTTAGCCCGGTTGGTTTTAATTTATGAACAAAGATATTGCCATCTCTGTCATTTTTAATGTAATTTTCAGTGTCAGATATACTTTTCATCGGGCTGCTTAAGCAAGAGGATAATGACCTTATGTTTTAACAGTCTGAAATACTCGGGTTACCTCTCCGCACTGAAAATCTCATAACTTGAAGGTCCAACAAACATAGCAACCAGTTTTCAGAGTACTTCAATTAGGTCGCAATACTTGTATTTTTTATTCTTTGCATACGTGGATTACATAAGCGTTGCGTAAAATTTCACGCTCGCTTAACTATTTAAGTAAAGAAACTAACATTGTGAAATTGTAATTGCCTATTTCAAACGTAGATTTAAAATTTTGAAATAAAATGTGAGAAAAATAATGGATAAATATTTTAGAGATTTAGAGAATGGCAATATGGCTGTTAAATTATACTGCTTATTTTAGAAATGCAAAATTTGAATCCCACATTTTTAACTTAAATTGGTAATGTAAAAATAAAGTAAAATGAGTCTATCAACCTAACTCAAATATCCTAGAGTTAATCGTTTAAAGTCGTCGCACGCGCATCATACCTGAGACATATAAGTCATGGCATTAATACCAAAAAACAACCGTTTCAAGCAAATTACCATAATCTACGTTATGACAAGAAAATTCCGTTACAAAAACAGTCAACATCACCGGCGAAGCATTGGCGTCATCGCGCCCGAACAAACGTTCTAATTTCAAATTGTTGGTGCTATTTCGGGCGCTTATTGGCGGGATCGTGGACTGTTATGGAGTGGGGGGAGTTAATTAGTGTTGCCAAAGTATAAAATTAAATATTGTAAATGACTTGTCACAAAAAAAAAAACTAACAAAGCAAAATGAAGACAGTCATACATTTAATCCATATTTAATCAGTAAGTATTTTAATAATAATAAAAAATAATAACTTCATTATAAACTATATACTCTGACATAATAACTATTATTTTCCAAAATGAATGTCCAATAAGTTCAGAAGTGGGATGACCATAATGTTATGACAAAGAAAATAATCAATACTCTACCTACATATTGGGTTAGTTTGGTGTGCTTTTTCTGTATAAATACGACAGGACGTACATAACACTAAGCAGGTGTGTTTAACATATGGTATAACTGCCAAGTTTCACTTCACCCTCGTATTCCTTACTTAATATAAAGAAGCCAGAAAACGCATTTTACCTTCCTGTTAAATTAGCGTTAGAAATTTTGCGTCTATATTTGCAAAAAGTGCAAATTAAGCGACCAAATTAATATAAACATTCTTATTTCAAATCTATGGAGCCGTTCCATTTAATTTAGACGTTCGAATGCACTGTATCATTACCGCATAGCGACAGTATGATAATGATGTCATTAAATTATTAGGTGTGCGTTACGTTACCTTCGTAATGTTACCTTCTATGTAACCTTGCAAGTTACTAAACATCAATGATTTTACACTAAACGCATAAATATACCCCTACCTTAGAAACGAGTCCTATCTGATCGTATATAGTCTAGTAGTATATCATCAAGTAAAATTATAGTCAAACGCAAGCCTGACCAAAGTAAAAGAAAGTGTGTACATTTTTCAACATTAGTTGAATTATTTGGAATGAATTTATCCTAGCAACACAATTTATCCCAATTCCATAACTTTACATTTTTAAATTAAGAATAAGAAAAAAATGTTGGATACACAAATTCACAGGGAAGAAAATATAATAAACAGCACAAAAGATTATACAAAAACACAGACAAGTGACACTGATAACGTTTAGGGTCCTAACGTTAAGTCAATCTTTGCAAATCCATTTATCCCACTTCCATATCTTTTTAAAATTTCAAAGTAATTGAAATAGTAAAAGCGGTTACACTATTACACCACAAAAATTGGCATCTAACCTGTTTCTTTTACTCAGTATCACAAAATCTTTGGCGACACATACTGTACAACTATCAAGTTCAAAGTGGGGCGACGGTAGAAACGGTTAAAAATAACCACTCGAGTAACCTTGGCCAGTATATTTTAACCTGAATTGAAGAGATGGCACAATATATTGGAGTCGATTGAAGAGATGAATCAACTTAAGTTTTTCATTCCTGTCGACCTGAATCTAGTTCATTAGTTGAACAATTTAAATCAGGAGTTCATTTTATAGTTTCATTTGACCACATAAAATGGGTGGAAAGCACGCAAGGTTTAGAAGTAAACTGACCTTGGAATTCTGCTCCTAGAATACACACGCACGATAGATGTTTTGGACATAATTTTAACTTGAGTGCGAGTATATGGGCAGATTTGTTATTGAAAACATATTGTATAGGTATAATTATTATTTTATGTGAATGTGAACGATTAAATGTTATAGCTCCAAGGTAAGCAGTTAAATTAAAATGCTGTTATTCTATTTGCATTGAAGATCAAAGTTTCCAGCTAGAAATCAAGCAATTTATTAGAAAAATTGTCATGAGCACCTCTTTATTGTACGAGTACATAAGAGTTGCTTTAAATAGGCTAAAACCTTAATTCTTGTCACAAAACTCTTTAAATCACCCATGACAGTCAATACAATACAAAAAACGAATGTAATATGAATACTTGAATAGGCTCTACTGTTAAATGTTGCAAATAATAAAACTATTGCTCAAAGACCTCGAAACCTAAGTTTGTAACCAAACGATGTGTGAAGAAGGTCAACCATCGAGGTGAACATCATACGGAAACCTTTCATGCATAAGTGGGTATGTTGAGCTTACTACTTAATGCTGTAGTAAGTTAAACTAGCTTGACTGTGTGACAAATAATCCTATAGCTTGACCCGACAGAAACAAGATTACAATAATAAACAAATGTCTTAGTGAAAACTATTCACATTTGTATTTTCAGAAATCTTGAATCATCTCTAGAAATTATTTGAATCACCTATCAAACGTTCATGAAAAATATTATCAAATTGATAAAACTATACCGTAGAACAAAATATACTCTATCTATCACGCTACAGGTCGTGGGTAAAACTAAAATTCATTTGTGTGCATGAACATGTGTCTTCGTTCTGAGTTTGGGTGTAATTATCTATAATATGTACATAAATATTTATAAAAAAAGTAGTATATCAGTTATCTGGTTTACATAGCACAAGCTTTGCATAGTTTGGGATCAGATGTTAGTAAGTGAGGAATGTCAGGATATTTATTTATTAAAAATTGTTAGTCAGTCAACAGAAAATCGAAGTGAGTGAGATAAGAGAGATTAATCAATAATGCTATTGCTCCAAGTCAGTCCTTATGGGATGTATTATCTAATCTATGGCAACGTACTTTCAGATCTGCCCACAGATAAAATCTAAAACATGATAAAACCTAATGCAGATACAGAAATATCAGTGATGACAGCACCAAAGCTTAGAAGTATGATTATAAAGCACTATTTACCGTCTGCAAGTGCATGTTGATTTTTCTATAAATAAATAAACAAGTTGAACGCTTGTCCCACGCGAGGTTGAACAATGTTTTCTCTAGAAACAACGATTGCCTTGACCACTTGCGTAGATCGAAAAAAAATATGGGCAGCCGTCCATGGCTTTGAACCAATATGTTGGTCGTAATAACAAAATTATCATCAACGTAATGTTGAGGTATTAGCTCATATCTTTTGGTAAATATAACCCGCCCAGATGAAGGATGCTAGTTACTCTGAGTACATTTTGTTTCTATATTTTTGCTGTTCTTAGAATATTGTTTTTCGAATCTCAACGTGTGTTGTAAGTACTGAAGCAGCTAGAGAGGATCTGATTGTATCTCTAGAAGAGTAAGCGTAGAGCAAAAGATATAACTATTTAGTCTTTGTTCTGCGATTACGACCCATATTTTTATCATTTCAGTGATAATTTCATCGATATTCAACACAAAGCGTAAGTAGGACCAACAACGACATAGAACAAACGTCACTTCCAAATCTACCAATAAGATATAACACGGCAATATGCTGCGCTATTAAAGTCATATAGGCCAATAGAAATCGAGCAAGCAAACTTACCAAAGCGAGATGCGCAGCCTCCATACAAGGTCACGTAACAACGCCGTGCGTACGTGCCATACGCGGCCTGTGCGCAGCGACAAGGATTAAACGAAATTGGGTCGTACCAATACGTCACGTTTTTAAAGTAGGTTGTATAAATCATGGGCCTCTAAATGTTGAATTGCTTTTGTAGCGGGACATTGTAAATTATGACTTAATTGTCGGTTATATTGATGGAGTTCAAACGCAACTAGACGCAGATTATAGATTTGATCAAATTGTTTAATGTTAGTTACTGCTCTATCAAAGTTACAATGATAGATAGTATAAGATGGGTCATTTACCTTAATAAAAAACTGAAGATTCACTGCACAGAATTTGCCAATACCTTACGTGATCAAATTATCTACACTAAACGAAACGTTTTCAAAGTTTATTCGATTAAATTGAATCTAAAGCAAGGTATTAATTCTTTATTCATCTCGTTTAGGGTACCAAAACTTCCGTTGTGAAATGTGGGCTCGAATTGTAAATAAGACTTAGAATTAATGTTGTGTAATATTGGAATTTGGCATAGCTTTAGGAGAAATTTTGGTTTTCTGAACTAGAAAATTATGTGAAATTAAGAGAAAGGGTCTAGATGGAATAATGGTTCAGTCATATTTCAATGAGTCATGGAAGAGATGCTATTAAACAATTATAATAATCTCAGTCAACATAGAAAAATCTTCAATTAATTTTTCAGTACTGGCGACCCCAGATGGCGTAATATCAATGGATTCGAATTAAAGACTGACGCAAAGAAAGAACGCCTATTCCACATTTAAATTGATGTGACTATGAGAATGGAATTGAAATTTTACATCCGCCATGTTGTTAAAGACAAAAACGGGGCCTACCATTAGAAATATTTTTTTAATTCGGAGTACCTATCATTGAGGACCACCTGGCGTACTGTTAACAAAAAAAAAAGGAATATTCTCGATAAACAGCAAGGCTAACTCGTTTTTGCGCGCTTATCAATGACCTTGCAGATCATGTCGCATACAGCTTTATACAGGGAATTTCAATAAGTCAAATATTTTCTGATCATAAATAACATGATGGTCTAGTTTTACTTACCAAGTCTGTTGTGTTATTAACAAATTTTAAATTCTGTAAGGGAGATATTACTACCTCTGTCTTCTTTTGCATTTTAATTGATCTCATGCAACACAATCAATATATATAAAAATAGATCACCGAAATGTTTGTACGCGCATAACTAACGAATGCACCAAATTGGATAAATATTTATTTTATGTGTTGGTTATTGTCAGGAAAACGTTTGTATAAAAGAAAAATTTAAAAATCAAACAGATTTTTTTCTTGGGAACGCGAGGGACAGCTAGTATTTAATAAACGGCTTAACTAAATTAAAATTACAGACGTCTAATTGTTTATTAACTTACTAAAGAGCATTCAAAAGTCGAACTTAACTGTTGGAAATTAAATCATAACTTTGTGTAACATCATGTAAAACAAACATTTGAACCTTGAGAGACCCCAGACTGCCCGTGTCAATCAGTCGTTATTTTTAAGCAGCATTTGCAAAACTTTTTCAACTGACAACAAAGTATTTGTAAAGAGTTAAGCCATATTATATGATAGTATTTCATTCGCACGTTTTCGAGATCGTGCATTGCAACCTTGATGAGTATTGAGTGACGTCATCATATTACGCATATGCGCGACAGGCGTAGAGATAAAAGGTAATAGGGTTAGGGCAAATTGCTACGTGTAGTTACTAAAGAAAGACTAATGAGACATCTTAACTGCTTAGGTACTCTTCAAGCCTTAAAAATGTATCACACGACAACTTTGTACAGGCTTATGTTTGAGCACAATCTCTCTATGATAAGTGATGGTGTGATCTGTGGTAAGCACACGAAGTCTAGAAGGAACTGGCTTTCAAGTGTGGCTGTCGGAAAACAACGGTAGGTGTTTGGCGACAGACTTTCAACTTGAGGGTGGTAGCCAGCCAGGCGGGTACCCTACTACCGTGCATAACCTGTTCCATTTATGGGCTTTGGGTTTTTTTTAGTATGTAACTTGAGCTACAACACTTTATTTGTTGTTTTAGTTACCATCATAACTCTATCCCACTTCTAATGTCACCACTGTTGATACAAGTAATATGCGTATACGCATTCATACCACGTAAATTCACATTTCAGTGCTTCATCGCCGCGTATCAAAGATGTACTGGTAGTTTTAGTTAAAATGCATATTAGCAACGTTTTGCGTCTTTTCCTTCCATTTCTTTGTCGTATGTTGGGTATCGGTGCCCTTAAGCAAACACACCAAGGTAAAACAAACCGACTTATTTCGTTCAATGGTTATTATCAGTTTCGATTTGTATTTTCGCAATAACTACGCAGTTGCTTGCTGCGTGGAAGGCCCAAGCTGAACAAATAAAATGACGTTTTTTGCGATAACTACAAAATCACCTTTCATTACGCTGATTTGCCTGTTTTACATGTGTCTTGATAGAACAATAGAAAAATATTGTTCACGCCTGTTATCCTCGATAGAAGGTTATCATATAATGTTCACCCCCTTTTCAGATTAGTGCAACAATTAATATAGAATAACATTTAAATAATAATTCATACCTAACTTGCATTATCTTGACTTAGTATATAATTAACTAGATTTTCCGCGCGGTTTCACCTGCGTTCCTGGGATAAAATATAGCCCATGTTACTCAGGGATAATGCGCATTCTAATAGTAAAAGAATTTTTGAAATCGGTCCAGTAGTTTTTGAGTTTATTCGTTACAAACATACAAAAATACAAATCTTTCCTCTTTATAATATTAGTATAAATAAATAAATAAATAGATAAATTCACCATATAGATACTTTTATGGGAAACAACTAACTACTTGAGACAATAATTTACACTGTGTCACAATTATCTTGCCTACCACATGTTCCACCACCATGAAGCAATTGGACTAACATCTGAGGACCAATGCAATCTAAGTTAAATGATAAACATATGCTAAGAAAAGGACCAACTCGATGTATTTAAAATTAATTAAATTAAATATTACAGCAGATGAAGTAATGGGAGTTTTGGTAACATATGGTTTTTATTACCAATTTGAAGATTTACGCTTAAAAATAAATTCAGTACTAAACTGAATGGAATCTATGAAAAATGCTTCATAACAATTGGTTGTGGGTAAACCCTGAGGTAGACAAGCAGTATGAGCCACCCTAGGCTGTAGTACCAGCCACCCCTTCTCACTCATCATTTACTGAGAGATGCCACCCCTAAGATCTATTTAGCCTTATGGGAAACTCACCTCTGGGTAAATCTAATCAATAATTATGCTTGAGAGATTTCAATAATTAAAGATTATCTACATTTTTATTAAAGAGGATGTATTTATTGATATTGACAAGGCTCTGGTGTAATTATCAAACAGTAAATGAGGTTAAAACTAAAAATAGAATACAAAAATTATAGATATCTTTGGTTATAGTTATTAACAACATAGAAGCCCAAATTCCTTATCAATGCTCCAAATTTATTATCTTTTGGCTGAATAGAGAGTTATTATGTTTACTGTAGAAATAGTAAAGGTATTTGATGTGCCAGACAAATAAACAAATAGATAAGAGCCTTGCAAATCACATTAGATCTAGTCTTGCAATTAGTAAGGGTTGCTAAATTACATGGAACATGTCATTAAAATTTATAAAAAAAAAATGAAAAAAATGTAGTTTCATTATTGCTGGAATGGGCATTTATTTCTTGATTTTTTGTGATACATAAAAGATTAACGAAATATAAAAATGTAGGTTACCTCAAAAATTTATAGTATTGATAATTCCCATAATAATGTTACGTAAAATCACATGTAGCAAATAGTTGCTACAATTGTGCAATTATTTCATTAAACAATGCAATATAGAGGTAGTTCATTTAGGCGATGTTCACATAGCAACTGTGTTACTAACTGTACTCTAAAATAGCAGTTGTGTCATTGTCACCTTGATGGGTTATTTTCAACCTTAACACATCACGATAGGGGTGATTATGCAATAATGTGTATGTGGTTTGTCATTGCTAACCATACTTTACAAGCTGAGACAAGTTTATATTATTTTAGAATTAATAAGTAAGTAGGTAGGTACTAGTTGAACATTTTGACTTCATCCCTTTCTGAATAACTATGACCCTTGTATTTCATGAATTTAAGAACAAAGAAAACTAATTAAGATTTACATGTCTCTATTTAACACAATACGAAGAGAGAAGTCTTTACATTTACAATAAAAAGGTATTATAAATCAAGTTGGGAGAGGTAGATTGGTAGGTAGGTATACCAACTTTCTAGAAACTACGAGAACAGAGTTGTGGTGGCGATTTCACCAACTTATAAGGCGTACGCGACAGTGTTTATGCAAATTAAACCAAGCAAACATTATATTTCGCCATAAAGAAGATACTGGTTGACCTAAAAATTTAAGCAAGTACCTAGTAACAAAAAGTTAGGTTAAGTTTCAACAAAGACGTTTTCGCGCTTAAAATAAGCGTAACGGATAAAATAAGAGATAAAAAGAATAATAGACTCACCCGGATGCTTCCGTGGTGGTGTTTTTAATTAAAAACACCCTATGAGTTGATATTTTTCTTGTACACTCCGTATGAACAAATCCTTGACAGAAGACTGATTGTTCCAAAAAAAAAGATGGCGAACGCCCGCTGAATTACGTCATTCCGCGGGAAAATTAAAAAATCCGTTACACTTATTTATATTATTATTGAGATTTTACGAGAAAATTTATGAAATTATAAATAGACAAATCACTTACCTCATAAAAACTGAGTCTGTGTGTATAAAATGGCTTTAGCCAAGGAGTTTTGCTAATACATCAGAAAGTCCGTATTCAGTCCGATTCCGTGCGCTGTTGCCAGATCGCTATTGCATCAGAAAATGATAAACGTTCAATTTCACACATTTCAATACACATGAGCATTACTAGTGTAATATACGCACTTGAAATTAGTCAGTAGTTTGAATATTAATGAGAAAATATTATATTAAAGTCAAAACAATCGTAAATCCAGTTAGAAAACTTGTTTATAAGAACGGCAACGTCGCAAAAATGTCTCACTCAAACGAGAACAAAGAATGGTAATCCAAAAAGAGAAAATTGTATTGCTTCTCCTTTATATTATTAATCTTAAAGGGTAACGTAGAAAATGCTCTTCGAATAGAATAAAATGAACACTGGTTGAATAAAAAATACACACGTTTATCAAGACAAGGTACAAAAATAACTGACTCGATTTGAACTTGTTTTTGTTTCGTTCGTTCGTTCACTTCAATCAAGCAAGACTCGACTTGACTCGCGTTGTAAACAAACAAAGGATGAGTGTTACCATATAAAACCTCACCAAATATTTATTGTACTTTACTACCATTTAGTAGCCGAAATCAGGGAAAGATGGAGATAAATATTGCGAAGAACTCTACCAGGAACAGCAATCTCAAACATCTTCCACAGCTGCAGTTGCGGTAGCAATAGAAGAAGAGGAGCCCAACATACTCCGCTCCGAAATTGTAGAGACGATTCGTAAGTTGAAGAGGAATAAAGCACCAGGACCTGATTTAATCACAGCAGAAGTTTTGAAAGGTCTGGGCCCTAATGGAATAGCACACTTACACGAGATCTGTAATGGGATATGGCATACCAAACAATGGCCTTCTGACTGGGTGCACTCATCAATCCTTCCTCTTCACAAAAAGGGCTCAGTAGTACGCAACTGTAATAATTACAGAACAATAGCCCTAATCTCACATGCGAGTAAAATTCTCCTCCACATCATAAATGCGAGATTGCGATATTTTCTTGATTGGCAAATACCCCAAGAGCAGGATAGTTTTGTCAAAGGAAGGGGCACCAGGGAGCAAATTTTAAACATCTGGCTCATCGTGGAGAAATGCTATGAATATAACACCCCAACCTTCATGTGTTTCATGGACTATCAAAAGGCCTTTGACTGCGTTAAGTGGGGGAAACTATGGCAAGTACTGACTGAAACAGGCGTCCCCAACCATCTTGTAACGCTGATCCGTAGTCTATACGAAGCTGGATATGGTACTGTCACCGTAGGGAATGTAACATCAGATCGGTTTAAATTCCAAAAAGGTGTACGACCGGGATGCGTAATCTCCCCTATTCTTTTTAATATATACGGGGAATACATAATGCGAAAAACGCTAGAGAATTGGGAAGGCGGCATTAAGATAAACGGAGCCAGAATATCCAATCTTCGTTATGCAGATGATACCACTGTTAGCATCATCTGAAACAGAAATGGCGGAATTACTGACTCGCCTAGAGACCGTGAGTCTAGAAATGGGTCTTGCTATAAACAAGTCTAAGACCAAACTCATGGTGCTTGACCGTTTCGACAATATCCAGCGCACTAATCTCCTGCTGATACTCCGTGGACCAGTTTCAATATTTAGGATCGACAATCACCTACAAAGGCAGCAGCGAACTAGAGATCAGAAGACGAATTGGCATGGCTAGGGCAGCAATGACCGAAGTGAATAAAGTATGGGAAGACAGGCACATCACAAATCGAACTAAAATACACCTCGTTCGCACACTGGTCTTTCCCATTGCTCTCTATGGAGCCGAGACATGGACACTTAAGGGCGCCCTTAGGCAGAAAATCGACGCCTTTGAAATGTGGTGTTGGCGCAGGATGCTGAGGATACCATGGACAGCTCGTCGCACAAACATCTCCATCGTGCAAGAATTAAAAATAGAGAGCACTCAGCGTCTGTCTACATTCTGCTTGCAACGTATACTGCGATATTTTGGCCATATTGCTCGTAGGGATGACAACAACTTGGAACGCCTGATAGTGACCGGGAAGGTGGAAGGGAAGGGACCGAGAGGCCGGAGCCCTGGGCGGTGGGCAGACCAGATATCGCAGGAACTGGAGATGCCGGTTAGCGCTGCAATGCACCAGCAACGGATTGAAACCGATGGAGACAGCTAGTTGACAAAGTCAGAAGGAGCCACGATCCTCAGCAGTGAGGGAAACGACTAGAGAGAGAGAGACTACCATTTAGGATTAAAATATTATACCAATTCATAATGTAACATTTTTCACATATTGATATCAAATGAAATATATTAACGTTCGTAACGTTATCAACATTAGTGTACATATTATGAGTCTCACATGAAAATTAAGACTTACAATAACTACCACACTGCCCAAGACTACCATATATCGATAGTATTTTTTAAAGGGCGTACTCATCCATCTTAGAGAATCAAGAACCCATCCATAGAATGTAGATTGTAATTTGGCTTAGAATAATTTAGGGCCTACTACAGGTTGCCTACAGGCCTACGTGCTCGTAAACAGGGAAAGTAGGTAGATAGAAATTTCATAATAGTGATTTACCAGGAAAATACTTTTTTCTGTTGTCATGCTTTAATTTATTATTGAAACAAACTATTAAAATGTTACATATAAAACTATATCCTAACTACATATATGGTATATGTTGGATATTAAATAAAATATATCCTCAATTAAATAGTTTTTGGGGAAATATGAGTGATATTTTGCTTGATTATCCCCTAAATTGGGTAAAACTATACAGCATAACCTTCCTTTTGTGTAATATTTAAGTAGGTTATTTTTTAATGTATATACTTTAGACCTTAGGTGGAATAACGCATAGGATATTTTTTTAAGCGTGGCAAACAATAGAACTCACTGTAACGCGGGTAAAATCACGGAACCGAAGCTAGTCATCTTTACTTATATGTAAAATTGTTTGTAAAAATTAGATTAACGGAAAGGTTAAATAAAAAGTTACAGCATCCCAGAGTACTGTAGGCAACATTTCGTGATGGGGTGACAAGTAGTAAGCAAAATATTTTGCAAGTTCTTAGGAGTTGGGTTGGGCTGACCAAAGAGTATAGTAACTATACCAAAAGGGGCTGACAGCAATACGTATTACAACCTCTTGGCAGAGTGGTAGGTTTGATTTGAGTAGAATAGATATTTAGAAATAATAAATAAAATACATTAATAATGAACATTTATATTGAATGCATTAGAAACTACAAATACTACATGTTATAAAAATATATTTACATTCCATAGATCGTAAGATTCTTAATTCAAATTGTTTCTTCGTTGCCATGCAAGTTATTAGAATTTCTTCTGCCCTATTTTTCTGGTCCGTTTCATTCTGTTCCAAACTTAATATAAATTGTGATTCTATGTATTTTTTATGATTACATAATTTCATGCACATTAATGCAATACTTCACTTGATAGCATTATAAATGCAGTTGCATACATCATGGAAAAATTATGTCAAAAAGAGGAAAGTCAGTAAAAGTTCTTAGAAAAACATGTAAATAAATACTTAAGTAAATTAAAAAATACAAAATAATGATTATTACCAAAATGGTATATATTTTGGTAGATGTAAAATGGCAGTACAGAGGCTCACTAGAGACATCTATTACCAGCCATTTGAAGTACCAGAATTGATCATGTGTTTTGTGCCTGAAGGGAACCCACTGCTTCTTATCCGAAGATAATGATCGTGAAGATTTAGGCTGTGTTCACTCTTTAGGTGACATCACTTTAAAAAAAGTCTGTATGGAAGTTTGTTTCAAATTATCAGGAGTTTTTTCTTGTTTAACATACTTCCTTTTTAAAGGGGTAACATCTTTTTCTGGCATAGCTAATACATCTTTAGATGGATCATCGTTATAATATTTTAAAACACATTGTTTCAATTTCTTCTCCATTTTCCTTTTTTTAATTTTCTTAGATTTTCTAATTTGTAAATCCAACTCCTCTTCTTTCCATTTAATTTTAACTTGTATATTTTTGTTGCGAATAGACAACTTAGTTTTTAATTTCTTCTTTATTTTATTTTCTTTTTGGCTACTGGCCATGCTGACTTTAATGTTGTCTTTGTTCCTATTTTTCTTTTTCTTGCGTTTTTCTTTCTCCTTTAATTTTATGTCATGCAATTTCTTTCTTGAATTATCATCTATTTTTATTTTCTTACTGCAATCTTTCTCCATGTCCAATTTTCTTTTATGAGCACCATTTTTCTTTTCCAAAGATGCGTCTATAGCGAAATCGATAGCCGAGCGTATTTTGCTACCATAACCGTCTGTTTTTAAATGTTTATGGTTAAAATTGCACTTATATCTATCCACTTCATTCAAGTATTGATTTTTAAAGCTTTCCATGTCCATATCAATATTACTACTTTTTAATTTCTCTTTATCTGAAGGGCTGAATTTGAATGTGCACTTATTAGGTATAACAGGACTTTCTAAAAGTAATTGCTGCTCTCCAGTTTGTCCATTCTCCATTTTAATAACGTCAATGTTAACTACTTCGTCATTGGCAGATATTTCTAAACTTGAATCTTTTTGAATGTCAACAGTTTTGAGTTTTTTTGGCGTATCGAATATTTGTATTTCTTTTGGTATTTCCATGCATGTATCAGATGATAATTGTTCAACTTTTTGCTCAGGTAATTGAGGTATAAATTCTGTATTCGATTTTTGTAGACCATGTATTTTCCGTGGACTTCCATTTGGTGATGTTGAGTGTTTGTCTAAAGTATCTGCAACTTCTTTGACAATGTGTTGTGAAGGTTCCTGAAAACAATAGTTATTTAATTTTTATTGTATTCTGCGTAGAATATCCACTGCATGTAGTACATAGTATATACAGGGTGTTAGGAAGAGCGTGTGCTTAACGGTAATGGTGAGTAGCTAGGATCATTGGCTACGCATTCTGACCCAACCACCCCTTTCGTCCTTTCTTTTTATTTTTCTCACAATAATTTTATTCCACATTATTATAAACAAATAACAGTGTTAGTAGAACAGGCACACACACTACCGATAAAAATAAAAGTAAGTGTATACCGAGACATCTATAAAAACGAAGTTATGATCCTAGCTACTCATCCTTATCATTTGGCACACGCTCTTCATAATACCCTGTAAAAATTATGGATAATTTAATGTTTGGTTTAATCTCGAATTTACAATCTTTTGTACTATAAGTCAAGCAAACTTCCTTGATCAAAATGTATGATAATTATATTCTCTTGAAATTTCAGACTTGGTTCTATAATAAAAGTTATTCAGCATATCTAAAACAACATAGGTTTCGAAAGACATCTCAAAGTATCCATCAAGTATAAGGTTATTTATATTAATTGGCCACCACACTTATTTTTATATAAAATGGCACCCGTACAAGGCACTAGAGTACCGTACATGGTACGGTAGATCTTGTCACTATTTCTTTATTCCAAGTTAATGAATCGTAAATATTACAAACTCACACATGCAATTGCATATTCAACCTGATACAAGACATTTAGGGTATGTTCCGTTATACACTGGGAGCACTGTACAGTGCTCTTACTGGGGAGAAATACGTTCCGTTATGGACTGACAGTACACTACCGTAGTATCCTAGGGAAACATCATGACGTCATAAACGCCGCCGCCATGTTTGTACTGGTGTTTTTGAGGTAAGGTGCTCTCAGTGCTTTGTCACGTGATCAACAGCGTCCAGAATGACAATAGGATATATACATGAATGACAGACAGTATACTGGAGTGTGTTCCGTTTTAAACAGTACCCAGTATAGGTAACTATAAAAGAACGGCTTCTCAGTATACTAAATTGACGTCACACCTTACAGTGCTAGCAGTGTATATCAGAACATACCCTTAATTATTTGGTCAGTTTTCTCTAAAATATGGAAGCCATCCCTGTGTTCAGGTTGTACTAACTAAGCTACTTATGATGTGGCAGCCAAACAATGTTGGTTTCGTGTTATTATGATTTACAGGAGTATATTAACCTCAGAGACCAGGTCCTCATCATAAGAACATTTCTTGGGGGAGTGCCATTCCTTCAGCGGTTCCTTTTGTTTGTGGTCATTTAGTATGGTTTCAAATATCCCATCCAGTAAATCGCTGTAATGTAAAATTTATTATTGATATTTTTAAGTGTCTGACAGCAAGTGTTAAGCCGCACCTTGGTATGCTAGAGGCGTATTGTTAACAAGGAAAGCAGACATACGGTCAAACTATCAGGGCCACCTATCTCTCTATACTAATATAATAGTAGTTTTTTTTTGTTTGTTTAAAGGCGCTAATCTCTGGAACTACCAGTCAGATTTGAAAAAATATTTTTGCATTTGATAGTGCAATTCTTGAGGAAGGTTATAGGCTACTTTTTATCCCGGGAATGCGGGTGAAACCGCGGGGAACAGCTAGTATAATATAATATATAGGTCTAAATCGTGCTACCTATGAGTAGCAGAATCAACACATCAAATAAAGAAACGCGAGTAATCAGTTACAAGGACTGCTGATATATAAAAAAAATCACATGTGTGCTTTTAGGGGCTTCCATTAATAATGTTAGGCGTTTTTCTTTTAATTTGGACTCCTCTCTTCCCCATGGTGAGTTTTGGGGTGTGGTGAAAATTCCCCTCTCCCTGAGTTGAATGCCAATAAGAGTTAATGTTTCAAAACGTTACAATTCACATACTTAACAATCCTCTTCTTGACACACAAAGGCTTCGGCTTTTGAAACTTCTTCCTCACAGCCTCCAGCAGTTGACTGTCCAGCTGAACACTCTTAATGCCCATAGTGTGGATCTTATCATGCAAGCCTTGTTGGAGCAGCTTCATTGGCGTGGTCTTATTATCTATGCTCTTTAGTGGGCTTGTGTCTTCTGTGGTTTTCACAGGCTTTCTTGGAGTTCTCAGATTGAGGTCTTGCCGGCTTGTATGGAGATCTAGAGTGAAAAATGGGGTATAATTCTTATAACAAGACAATAAAAAGTATTGATTTTAAAAATGTCGGACCGGAAAAATAAAACACCTCGCCATATTGCGGAATTTCACGGAACTAATAAGTGTACTGATTTTACTATGAGCTGTCAAAATAATTTCGAGTGGCGCCCTCAATGTAAAAAAATATTATGTTTATATAATTTTTTACTGCTACATAATAACTGTGTAATGAATTAACAATATTTTTAGTTGTTCACCTGCACTTTCATTTGTAACTGCTACATTGTTATGAGACGAACTGGATGCACTGAAATACGTAAAAATATGATTTTACATAATATTTTATTTAAAATAACCATATAACCATAACTGGGAAAATTTGGGAAAAACTGAAAGTGGGATTTTGAATGAACTCAAGACCATACAAAGCAACGTCTGTCAGTTAGTTTATAATAATAATAAACATACGGGTGAAATCAATACGTACATGTTATATGTAGCCATTCTTTGTTTTGTCCGGCGTAATGACATCCTACTCGGCATTATTGGTCCGCTGCGTACCGTATTCGTGTTCTGATTCTGTTCTGCCAATATAACTGAAAAATGATTTACTTTTGTTATAGGATGGCAAATGCCCTGGGGGAATTCTGCCACCATCGTCCCTTTTATTCAGACCCATTCGGTTGCCATTCCGATCGGAAAGGAAGATTTTATTTCGTTAAATTTAGACCGATGCCGGGATAGTCGTAGAATTCATTCGCCGGGATCGGGGACCGATCGACTGCCTCATTTCAAATGGAAGTCTGAAATGAGAAAATAGGAGCCACCCTATTCAGTAAACTACTCGATCGGTTGTTCACGTTATACAGGTGATTTTTTTATCACTGGCAACCGATTTCACAGTTAGTCCCATAATAAAAGTTGTTCATATTGATGAGTACTTCCACCCCTACAAGTATTGCCAGTGTTAAAAAAATCACTGTATATGTAAAAGGGAACGCTGCCAGCCTGTTGGGAACCTTGCCTATCGACAGCAGCGAGGGCTTTGAGGATGTTTTCTATATATCATAGTTTGTATTTTTTACTTTAATTGTAGATATGTAAATAAAAATGACTATACATAATTGTAATGTTTATTAACCTTGTTGCATATCGTGCGCGAGGCGAGCGAGGCGCGCGAGGTCGGCGGGCGCGGCGGGCCGGCACACGCGGCACGCGAGCGGCGCCGGCCCGCGCTCCGGCCCGCACGCCGCGTGCTGCCCCGCGCTGCCGCACAGGATACACACCTTTATGTCCCAATCGCTGTAACAATATTTTATAAATTAAATTAATAAAAAAATCAACCTGTATATATCTAAGAAAAATATCAATTAACCTAAATATAAAAAAAAAAAACTTGAGAGGTGTCAAGGGACACCCGGATGGAACGAAGTAAATCAGAAATGAAAATATCTGGCTTGCTTTCTATAAGAGAGAGAGAGACAGACAGAGAAACATGCGACGCCGCACAGCTTACAATAGCTTACTATAGCAAAAAGTGTCGTGACAACTTTTCGTAAGAATTTTTTCCGTCTAGCCCCCTTTCACAACGCGCGAAAAGGAACTTCGTTCCAATAAGTACTGAATTTGGACAACCCCAAATATTACTCACCCAGTATCTGCATCATAATTTCTCCCCATAGGACATTTACATTCTTCAGCGTCACATGATATTGGCCTCTCGTAGATTTCAGCAAATGCATTCTGTTCTAATTCCCATGCTGCATCTCTGTAATTATACAATTATTAACATAAGACTAACTTCTACAATCTGGGGACTGTAAAGGCCAGAGTGAATAGATTTCTTCAAGGTAATCATGCTCGATCTTAGGCTTCGTCTTCATCCTCTATGGGCAGGTCAATGGCATGCAAGTCCATTTAATATATTTAAAAAAACCTGTAACTTCTGCCTATTGGTTAGAAAATAATTTTGTGTTGTCAGAATCCATTGCGAGCTTGCGCACAACTCATTTTTGTTGTAAATAATTTTCAAACAGCAGTAATTATCTACAAATATACTGGGTGATTTTGTTATCACTGGCAATACTTGCAAGGGTGGAAATACTCATCAAAATGAACAACTTTTATTATGGGACTAACTGTGAAATCATGAAAAAATTATCAGCTGTTCCATACAAAAGTTCAATACCTACTCGAGCAAAATGTATGAAGCAACCATATTATTTTACAGAGTTAGCCCTATAATAAAAGTTGTTCACATTGATGAGTACTTCCACCCCTGCAAGTATTGCCAGTGATAAAAAATCACCCTGTATATAACTCACCTGTCAGGTACATAATATCCTTGACTAACCACAGCTTGGTAGAAATTGTTCTTATCATTGCACAGTGGACATTTTATATAATGCATGCCGGCACTTAGAGCCATGCGCTGTAACAATATCATTTACTTAGTATTTATACAGGATGACTTTTTAGTCACTGGCAATATTTGCAGGGGTGGAAGTACTCATTAATATGAACAACTTTTAGTATGAGACTAACTGTGAAATCACGAAAAAAATATCAGCTGTTCCACACAAAAGTTCAATACCTAGTTGACCAAAATGTATGAGGCAATCGTATTATTTTACGCGATATCAGAGTTGGTCCCATAATAAAAGTTGTTCATATTGATGAGTACTTCCACCCCTGCAAATATTGCCTGCCAGTGACTAAAAAATCACCCTGTATATTTATAACAAAAAAGTAGTATAGTATATCAGTTGTCTGCTTAGTTTAGTTAGGATCAAATATAAGGCAATGTAAGGAGTTCCTCGGGATATTATTATTATTATTTAAAAAAAAAACTAAGAAAAGCTTGAGATGATCTTTCTTATTTTAAATGTACAAAAACTGAAATTACCTGCAAACAGCTCCTATGAAACCAAGCGTCTCGCGCGCAGCAAGGCGGCCAGAATGTCTGTAATGTTGGGTACCCATCTACTTCCTCATAACATATCACACATACAGATTCTTTTTCTATAGTTTGTGTGCCTGTAAAAACCATATTTTTGTTAAGAGGGTAGGTACCTACAAAAAACTGCATTTATCAATTCCTTGCCTTGCTCTAAGATGTACCACAGTAAGTTGTTTGTCAAGGAAAGTAAAATGTACTTATTAGCACATTAGTAGAATAGAAACCAATGTTGAAGCCATTTATTCAGTTTAAGATGTGGTATCTTTCGGTTCGGTTTTTTGCAGTCTATGTTGGCTTTTTTTGCTTCAAATATTTATCAATTTTTAAGACAATATCCTAAACAAACAAAAAAAAACGAAAGAATGAGAAAGATAATAATGATGATGATAAAGATTTATGAAGAAGCCATGTAATAATGACTTTTTGGTTGTTTAATGTACTGTTAAACTGCAATAATTATAAATAGGGTATAAAAGATGGAATAACAACTGGTGTTTGGAGGGAAAAATATATTCTGTTTAATTTTAGAGAGAATAAAACTTACCATCACCAACTGTATTCTGACTGAGCTCATTCAAACTGAAGTTTATATGTGATTTAACATTTTTCTTTCGATCTTTATTCATTCTCAGTTTGGCGTTCACCATTATATTGTCCGGTATTGTTTGTTTTGGAGCATGTTGAACACAGAATGATCTGGAAATAGGTTTTGCAAAATAAATTTAAAAAAAAACCCATCTATATAAATACAAGAAAGCTTGATTGTTAATAAGAGATCAATACAGAGAAAGGGAAAAGGGGGGTAAAAAAGGGAAACGCCGAAACTAGATTTCCAAAGCTCCCTCTTTTCGACTCTTCTTCTTTCGAATATGTTATTTTTAAGCTATTGTATAGCTTTTATCGCGGGCCGAATTAAGAAATTTCGTAACGAAAAAACCTAACACCTCCCACACACACATACATACATGTGTACATATGTGTGTGTATGCTGTTTGTGAGAAAGTATATAGGTGTATAGGTATCTATTATCAAAAATAAAAAAAAAACCTAAATAAAAAATAAATAAATAATTATAATTGCATAAGTTGATAAAAAATGCTATGCAATAGCTTCCCACGGCAGTCCCCGAGTGGCATACGTATTTTTTTTATTTATATTGAAGTCTGACAAGCAAGCAGGCGGTCCACCAGGCGGTAAGTGGGATTACCAATGTGTTGCCGACCTTTATAAAGCCTAGAAGACAACTGGCTCTCAAGCGCAACTGCCGGAACACACCAGTAGGTGCTTGGTGACATTTTCAACTTGAGGGTTGTAGTCAGCCCGGCGGGTACTACAAAGTACCCTACCACCATGCTATGGTTTCCTCAGGACGTTTTCCTTCACCAAAAGCTCAAGCTCATTGTATTCGAATCCACGACCTTCGCCGCAGCATCCAACCACAGACCTATCATCGCCGAATGCTTTTTTCCATATAATAAAAACAACCAACTTATAATTTCCATAGAACAATGAGACAGCCTGCCTCTCCCGGCCGCATGGCAGATGGAACTGTTTCTTGCATTGACTGATTGAACATCCTAAGGTTGCTCCCATACGAGAGCAGAATGAACATCTCTGTAATCATTTAATAATGTCAAAAGTTTATTTTAAAACGCCATTTATGTCGTAAGGTCCACAATGATAAAAAAAGAGGAAGACATTTTGTTTTTTCATAATATTTTACAACTAGATTGACATTTAACTAAGTACCTTTTGAGTTAGTGTAGTGATAGTGTTGTGGTGTGACTACTGATAAATAAATATAATGTTAGTGCTATAAATAAGAACACAAGAAAAACTAAGAATATTCAGTGGACATATTCTTAGACAATTTATAGTTTTGTGTATATGAAGGATATATAGATATTACTCATTAGCTTGGAAAGGCTAGATCGTAATATAATGGAAGAAAAAAAAAACGAAGTACCCAAAAACCTTATGGGTTTGTAGAGGTACACATTCATCATGACTGACACTTATGAGCTTGTGTTTGACCACAATCTCGCATGGTAAGTGAAGATGTGACAGAAGGTGGTAAGCAGGTTGCTTGGTGACAGGATTTCAACTTGAGGGTGGCAGCCAGCCAGACAGGTACTACAAAGTACCCTACCAGCTATGGTTTCCTTCACTTAAAGCTCTGGCTTGTATTGCAAATTTACATCAATAAAGGTAATTTTATTGTCTGTCAAATCTGTATAATAAACCACATATTGGAATTGTTTTTTTTTAAGTTGTTTGTGGATCCACAATGGATTTGTTAATCTCTTAGCTATAATGTGTGGATTATAGCTAAGAGATTAACAAATCCATTTATTACGCTAGAAGAAATCAAAACACAAACAAACAGAATAGTCAGCCTTTCATACATGTTTTTTACTCCGCTCCACTTCTGCTACAATATCAGCATATAGGAAGCCAAATAGGCCGTCTTCGTCCCTGCCTTTTTGAACCAAACATGATGACAGCAGCTGAAATTGAACAATAGAGTTTAAGAAAGCAGAAGAGTTTATTGTTAGTTTGTTTAAAGGCACTAATCTCTGGAACTACCAGTTGGATTTAAATTATTCTTTTTGCATTTGATAGTCCAATCCTTGACAAAAGTTAAAAGTTATTTTTTAACCCAGGAATGCGGGGAACAGCTACTCATTGATAAAATATACAAAAGGAGTGTAGGAGCAAGATGGGAGGATGATCTTATCCACAGTTGACATCTGCCAACCACAACCACCGAAGATGGGGGCAAATGGAAGTATGGGGAAGCCTACACATTAGGGATAATTATGTAGTTAATGAGTAATTTGTATATCGAAATACCAACTATTATAAATGTGAAAGTGTGTTTGTTGGTTTGTGGTTCTTTCACACAGCAATGGAGCATTTTTTTTTACTTAAATACTTTATGGACCATAGAGTGACATAGGCTACAAGGCTACTCTCTGACCTACTTTTTATCCCGAGAATGCAGAGGAAAGCACAGGGTAAAAGCTTGTTTTGTATATAGAAGAAGACTATTCTCTGACCGGCTTATTTATTTGAGTGTTAATGACTAGACTTTGTAATTCAAAGACATTTGAAAAAGTTGGTACAGTGATGATTTCATCATAGCCATAAAGGAATAATCACAATGTAATGGTTAAAAAAATAATGAACGAATAAAACCATACATACTACACAAAAATAGTGACATTGTATATCCCCAATGGCATATAACTTTCCGTAGATAACTTCGTCATCCACTTTCCGTTGGCAAAATGCGCAGGGAGCTTTATTTCCAGTCACAAGCTTCGCCAAAAGTTCATTCCTGTGAATATTTCCACTCTTTTTAGGTGCCATGGCTTAGTGTTGACACGATTCACTTAGACTTATCACATCCTGCACAGAACGAATTGTAGTTTCCAAAATGGCAGTTATATCAAAACCATCATAGTTTAATTTCTCTACTTAAAAAAGACACCATAAAACTTGATTTCTAATACCATTTTCAGTGAAAAATAAAATAAATCAAGAACGAGTTTATATCAATCAAGTCAATACAATAAATGGCGGGAATTCGTTTCGTTTTTTTATTCCGTTCAGAAATCAATTCAATAAGAAAGAACAACATAAAATAGAATACACATACACCACTATCAGTCTTCTTCTTATTTTTCAATATGGCAACCGAATCCTTTTTATTAGGATTTATTTTTGCCAGTGTCGAGTTATAATATTAATTTCTAGTCGTGTTTTATCACCTCAAAGTATATCTCAAATCCAGTTACATATAGATAGTCAAGTATGTCAGGTTTTAATAAATTGGTGGCTGTTTTACTAAAACTTTTCGTAGACTATTTGAGACAACATGAAAAGTCACGATACACGCATTCATTTAATTTCACTTTCACTCGTGCACTTGTATTGATCTTTATTGGACAAAACGCCACCAATATCATTCAATAAAACTCAAAATACACCGATTTCATGAAAATAAAAAGAACGCAACGTCACTTCGCAAGTTCCCGCCACAAAGTCCAATTCCACTATCAGTCAGTTTCTTTATGAAGTTTTAAAAGAGTGTCAAAGTTATGATTTATAAGATTCATTTCGTTTATACTACTACGGCCACATTATCGGGATTCGGCGAACTCTTTTAATTAAAACAATATTTTCTTTCTCTTTACTATACTATAATGTGAATGTCCCATTCAATGAATGAAGGATATTAGGATTTTTAAGATAGGGAGGGATTATTAGGTATAGCAACACAAACATTCACCGAATCCCGTTGGCCATAGCCTTTAGATAAATATAGCACAGAGTATTTTTATATAACTAGCTTCCGCCCCGCGGTATCACCCGCGGTCCCGAGTCCCGAGTGCTCCGATCGCCACGCCACCAAACCTTACAGGATTACCCGCGGGGCTAATAAGAAGATTGTCTATAAATTTCATCGCGATCGGTTCAGCAGTTTCGGAGTCATACATACATACATACATACATATATACATATATAGATACATACATAAATACATACACATACATACATACATACACATACATACATACATACATACACACATACACACATGCATACATACCTTCTCTTTTATATATGTATATATACTGGGTGATTTTGTTATCACTGGCATTACTTGCAAGGGTGGAAGTACTCATCAAAATGAACAACTTTTATTGTGGGACTAACTGTGAAATCATGATCCTGTATTGATAGGGAATGAAGAATGTAACTAATTTTGAATATTAGCTCTCCATATTCTCTGTCAAAAATAAAAAAATACAAGTGAAAGAATTACTTCGATCGGTCAATTAGTTTCCGATTTATAGAAGTAAACGTGCGCGCGGACTTGTACTCGATGCATGTGCCGGTGTGACGTCATCTCACAACACTCGCGCTCTCAGCACGGTGTCGTCTTACGTTTCATTAGAAATTATAAATACTTTCAAAAATGTCCAAACCAAATACTAGGAAATCATGTGTTGTGCTGAAATGTACAAATACAACCACCAATGCGCCTGATAAATTGTTTTTATCGTTCCAAAGGACGTCAAAATGCGAAAGAAATGGATAAAAGCTATGAAGAGGTATTCATTAATCGAATATTTATTTATTTATTTATTTAATTTTACAAGATTCACAGCATTACAGCCAAAAAGAATCACATTACATAATCCAAACTTAATTGCATTGTTACTTAGAGAGTGGTATAGCTAGGTGATGTAAAAAATACAAATGAATAAGTGGGTAGGCTTTAGATAACATAAAAATTATAACTAAGGGTCGCGTTAATAAACACTATTAACGTAATGCTCGGATGAAAACAAAACAAAATACTGCGCTCCTTAGCCACTGACCTACTGTCCCCGCTGGCGACTTGCTACTTAAAGCGGAGCTTTGTGAATTGACGTCACATGCGGTCACGTGACTGTTAGCGGGACTCGATATTTATCGTAAGTTTAAATGCCTGTAAAATCAAAACTAATAGGTATTTTTGTTTGCAACAAAAACTAGTGTATGTGTATACATATAAGCTTTACTGTAACAAACTTTCAACCGATTTGGCATAACTATTAACATTATTCATTAGCGAGCGTCGCGACTCCCTCTCCCACGCGATAATATCGGCGATTTTACCCCGAGATATATATATTTAAGCTAGAAAAAAAAAAAGAACTGCATAAATAAATAATTATAATTGCATAAGTTGATAAAAAATGCTATGCAATAGCTTTACCGCGGCAGTCCCCGAGTGCCAAACGTATTTTTTAAAAAAAATTATTTATTTAGTATACTTAATGGCTATAGCCAGAGTAGTCCTTATTGAGAGTTAAGAAATAAGAATAAACAATTAAGAGCTGTGGTTTTTAATTTGATTAATAAAATAAATAAATAAATTACGTGAGATGGTTTAGTTACAGCAAGTCTAATAAACTTCTATGGTTTTATTCGTCACATTCTAACGTCATAAAACAAAAAGAGACGTGGCTATCTTAAAACCTTGGTTTTACAAGACTTGTTTTACGTAGTAGCACGTAGTACCAGATATTGATGACAAACAAAGTAAATACAATGCACAATCTGTTATTTCATTGCCACATGCCACACCATAATTTCGATATTAATTGATTTTGTATTGACATTTATATTTCAAACAGCGGGGCTACTGGAACGTTTTATTTTTTCAAAACGATGAGGCGCAAGTTCATAGCGTTGCAACTCCATCTTAACCACAGATTACTTCTAAACTTCTAAAAGTATAATAATATTGCGGGAACTAGTCAGAGATACTAAGTTAGAACTTATATAGTTCTGCAAAACAGTGCTGGAATGTCGGCTTGGCATTTTGAACGAGATAAGCCCTCTCGGTAGAGAGATGTACACTACATAACGCAAATGCATGTACTTCCCGTGTCCGAACCCCGACAAAGCGTCAAGGTTGGCCGCCGCTACTTACAGTCCGCACGCGTCTGTTGTTGCAGCCGGACGGCCGCCGCGAAAACTAAAAAAATGCCTCGTTATGTAAAAATTTCGAGCCCCCAAAGGCAAGAACATATTTCCTATCACAGGTTAAAATTATATTATGCGTAAATATTCTGTTGAAAAGTTGGCTTCTCCTCCAATGCTGAGACTTAGTGAACGTGTACCTTAACTCTTAGGGCGTTTGTGCACTACAAGAAATTTTACCGTCTGGCAGTCCGATTTCTTACTACATGTTAGCATCATGTTTTTCTATGAAATTGACAGATGATATACATATTATACAGTCCGTTCATCACGGTTCATCATAACATGTCCCCTCGTTCAAAAGTTGGTAGCCCTGTTACTCCATTGTACGATATTGTCAATCAATAGTGCCAACATAAAGGGAAGGGGACAGTATGTAGGTATAGTGAAGTGTACGGTACAAACGAGGAGAGTAAAAAGGAACTCGAAGAGAAAGCAATTGTCTATGGTTAATATTATATTAAAATTATGAGCAATTAATCAAACAAAATAGCAACACTAAAATTAAAAACGTCAAAAAATATTAAAAGCCGCAAAGGCGAACGTAGTTTTTAATTTATTTTTATTGTTATTTGTTTAATTATTGTTATAAATAACTCTAAGCGAGTGAAACAACCATAATTTTATCTAGTCTTTAAAAAACACTACAACTATAGTAATTTTAGCTTGCAATTCCAAAGGGGGTGTCGAGTTTATCGTGCCATTAAATTGTTGATGAACGATCCTTTGTTGTTTGGGGGATCGTATTTGTGTCTGCAAAGTCAAGATATAGGGAATTACTTGTATAAAACACTTCTTTAGTCTATTTGAAACGTATCCGTGCCCATTTTTAATCGAATAAACGTGAAAAAGTAGTCAAGCCAGCTTGTTGAAGTGCGTGTGTCGATTGCAATCATTTCGTAACATACACTGTTGTTTTACGGTCTCTAATATGGCTGTGTTGCTTGATTCTCGTCGCAAAATTGTCTGGGAATCAGCATTCAATAAGGAAATATGGTCAAATATCCAATAAGATTCCTATAAGAATTTATTGGAACAAAATGTCTACCATGCAAGAGGGCCAAACCATTTGGTCGATCCCTGATGAAACTGTTGATTCAAAGTACGAGAAATGTCGTAATATCACGGAGGAGATCTATAAGAGGATAAATATAACATTTCAAATAAAGAAATTGGAGGGAACTCAAAGTGAATTGTCAGATCATAGGTAAGCATAATTTACACACACTGTTCACAAACATAAACATTATTCTTATTGTAAATTTCAAGGTCTTTAAATTAACCTGTATTTCTCTACAAGTATTGAATGTAGGAAAATGTAAAGAACATGTTAATGATAAAAACAGGTTATTTATTGTTGGATAATAATTCATTCTTATTTTAAAAATGGCAAGACAAGTTTAAAAATAGTTGGAAATTCTATTTATCCTGTTGCTGGTTGAAAACAACTATACTTTAAAGTATTATGTTTGTTGTTCTGCATGGTCTGGGATAATACAGGACATTTATATTGTCTTTAATTGTAGTTAATGTCTTTTTATCAAAATAATTTAATAACTCACACTTAGTGGTATATTGACAGAGATACTGAGTGTATTTAAATTGGGTTTTAGAATATGCTGGGGTTGTGCTTGTCTTTTTTTGGCACATGTACGGATATGGGTTGTCAAAACGGCTATCATAACATGAAGCTAGTTTAGAAAATGTTTTTTTTTTTTTTACTTTGTATAGGCTTGTGTTTGACCACAATCTCACTATGGTAGGTGATGATGTGGCCGAAGGTGGTAAGCACACGAAGCCTGTATAATGTATGGGGCAATTTTGGGACATTCCTCACACACGGTCATCTGATACCAAACTAAGCAGAGCTTGTATTATGGTGACCAGATAACTGTCATACTACTTTTCGTAAACATATATACTGTGTGTGTGGATCTGTCAAATTTAAATTCAGTATTATTCAAGTATTGAATTATATTTCAGTGATCAAATAGACAGTAATGAGCTGAGCAATGAGACAGATTTATTCGCCTGTGACAAGAGTGACAGCATTTCAAGCAGCACGGAGGCAGAGAAGCCAACGGTAACATGCGATAAGTTCATCAATAATAATAACAATGAGGAGATGAAAATGAAAAAGGCCATTGTCACTGTTTACAAGAGACCTAAGAAAAGGTTAGCAATACAATTTTATCCTATTGCAAAGGACATCTAAACTAAAATTATAAAGCTGAAAAGTTTGTTTGAATGCGCTAATTTCAGGAACTACTGGTTTGATTAGTAAAATTCTTTCAGTCTTAGATAGCCCATTTATCGAGGAAGGCTACTTTTATCCCTTACAACACAAAAAAAAACAAGATCCCTCAGTACTGCAGGTGAAACCGCGGTGGCGGAAGCTAGTTCAGTAATATTTGTAGTATTTTGTAGCTATAGAGGAGCAAGATGGTAGACTGCTCCATTAATCCTAAAGAGAAAGAGAAAAATCCTGTACAAAAATTACATAAATAAGTGTTCTAACAACTACTAAAAATATATAATAAAAAATAATAATTGTAGCCTATATCTGCCCACTGCTGAGCACAGGTCTCCTTTCACGAATAAGGGTGAAAGGGGAACTAAAAATCCTATGTAATAGTGCAGAACATACTCTATATGTTTGCCAAATATCATCGAAAACCATTCAGTTGTTACAGTATCATACAGTTTTTAAGATAAGAAGGCTTTGAATCGAATGAGAAATGGAAAAATAATTGATTGATTCAAAATTATATCAAAATATTGTGTTCCTGAATTTTATACAGCTATCAGCTATTTTATTAATGGATAAAATATTAATTTTACTCCCTATTCTCACAGATTCAGAAAGCGAGTAAAGAAACGTCAAACAAAGGTGAAGAGCGACTCGGATGGGTCGAGTGACGAAGCACCCCTGAGCAGGATCATCGAATGTCCCAGCAAATGTGTGAAGAGTGAGATCTGTCCGAAAAGCGAGTCGCCTGATAATGTGATGGGGGTGCCCAATATTGTTATTATAACTAAAGGTTTGTACATGATAGGAATTGTACCCGCGGTTTCACTCCAGCTATGCTATTCTGTACTAAAACTCGACTGTGAATTCTTGATGTGACTATTGTCTGTCTCCCTCGCGAAACTCGGTAATCAGGAGTTCACGAGTGAGACAGAGAATAGTCACTTCGTGTTTTCACTGTCGAGTTTGAGTACAGAATAACATAGCAGTAGCGGTATCAAAAATAGATTACGACCGATTCTCAGACCTACCGAATATACATATAAAATTTCATAAGAATTGGTCAAGCCGTTTCGGAGGAGTTTGCAGACAAATACTGTGACACAATCTGCTGGATCAATCTAAAGATTGTCTGAAAATTTAATTGAAATCGGTCCAGCCGTTTCGTAGTCTATAAAGAACATACATAATACATACATACTTTCTCTTTTATATATGTATATAGATATGGCTGACTGAACTGACTAGGGCTAGGATGAAAATTGGCATGTGGGTTTCTTTGACACTGTAGGTAAAATTCAACCCTTAAGGGGGTAAAATCAAGGCTTATGCTACTACGCCAAATTGCCTTTCTGGTTTGGGGCACATTGGTTGGATGGTTACAAAGTCTATAATGGACATAGGTACCTACCTAGGTAAAAACATTTTTTGATTTATATATATATATAGATAAACTAGCTGTCCCAACAGACGTTGTCCTGTCCAACTCATACACAAAATTTCATCCAAATCGGTCCAGCCGTTTATCCTATGTCTCAAGTTGGACCAGACTGCTCACGGTGTGCCAATTTAATTTAAAATCGGTTAAGTAGTTTAGGAATCCATCGTGACAGGAGATTTATATATTAAGAAGATGGGTATATAAATTCAAAAAAATACAATCTATACAATATTTTTTATGTTCTACAGATCTGAAACCAAAAATCAAATCGCCAGAGAGGAAAGATAAACCAGTGAAAGAGAGTGAAACAACTAAAACCCGAGAGCCAATAGTGTCAGACTACACCATAGACAATGATACAAAGTCTACGGGCAAAGAGAAGAATCTAGATTGGAAGAATTGTACAATGTGCAGTCTTTCTTTTCGTGGTGAAAGGGGATTGAGGTAAGGGATTGAATAATTTGAATAAAATCTTTGATAAAATAATATTAACTGTTGTTGAGGAGCCGTTTGGTAAGATAGGTACCTTATCTATCAGGCCACAGGTCGTGGGATCGATTCCCACTCAGGACATACAGTTTGTATGCATGAACATGTCTGTTTGTCCTGAGACTGGGTGTAATTTATCTATATAAGTATGTTTTTACAAAAGAAAAGTAGTAGTATATTATTATCAGTTATCTGGCTTCCATAGAACAAGCTCTGCTTAGTTTGGGGTCAGATGGCCGTGTGTGAGGAATGTCCTAGAATATTTTACCACAATCACACAGTGGAATGTAATAATGTGGTCGAAAGTGGTAAGCATGAAGCTCTCCAGTACCACTGCTGGAATACCCCTTTAGGACAGATTAATTTTAACTTCAGTGTGGTATTCAACCATGTGGTAAGTATAAGTACCCAACTATACTATGGTTTCCTCACTATTCCCCTTATTCAGACCGATTCGGTTGCCATTACAATCGGAAAGGACGATTTTATTTCGTTAAATATAGGCTGATGCTGTGTTAGTCGCAGAATTCATTTGCCGCGATCGTGTACCGATCGACTGCCTCATTCCAAATGTAAGTCTGAAATTAGAAAATAGGAGCCATCTTATACAGTAGACTATTCAATCGGTTTGTCTACCCGATCGGGACCGCAACCGAGCAGGTCTGAATAACCCCGAATGTATTCTTATGAACGATACCTAAGCTCATTGTAGGATTCGAGCCAACATCCATTGAATTTATTAAGCAGAAATATAACTCGATAAGTTCATAGAATAGGATTAATTGATTCAGCAACAAACATATTGTGAAACTAGAGATTTTGTGCTTACCACCTTCGACCACATTACTTACAATAATGAGATTGTGGTACAACTGAAGAAATATCGCGGGTGAAACCGCGGGGCAGAAGCTAGTTTAATTATACAGTTAACTTCTTACTTTCAGACGACACATGACTATGTCTCATATAATAACTTCAGGAGACATAAAGAAATACAGTAAAACCGAGCAACGAGATAAACCAGTTTAAATTTGGTAATGTTTACAATGACCTGTTACCATTTTGACCGGCCAATGTAGGAATTAACCCTACATTAGATAAACTGACGCTTTTCAAAAACAAATTGCATTAAAGTCTGTACCAAAAATATTAGGAAAAATGTAAACAAAAAATAAATCTTATTTATTTAGGTTTTTTATTAGACTTGCATTATTACATTTTTCTAAAGCATGTGTGGTTAGACCTTGAACTGGCTGTGAAGTGGAGCTGGATGGAACGCACCGAAATATGAATTTGGAAATAAATTATCTTGAATCTGATATACTAAAGTAAAATTAGACATATAGAGATATTTCGAATTTATATTGAAAATGAACACAAGCTAAGGGCAAGTGTTCATTTTCGACCACTTCATCAATTCTTTTATATCTGTGGTGAATGCAACCACAGTATAAAATTTAAAAAAAGGTTTGTTTACATTTTTTCACATTTATTTGATACATTATTTACTCTATACAGGTGAACCAAATGAATGCCCCCTGGAGGGAATGTACCCTAATTATTGAAGATTGTAAATTTTACTTCAGAGAAACTTTATTTTATTTTTTAAATAATAATAACTGGATTAAAAGAATTATTATTTAGATATTCCCGACTCAGGCGTGATTTATAAAAAATCGTTGAATTCAGTTTTTCTTTACATTAAAAATGAAATAAAGTTTGTTTGAAGTTAAATTAGCTATCTTCAATATTCAGGGTACATTCATTTGGTTCACCTGTATGTAGTATATCCAAAAACCCAGTAAGTCAAAATGGTAACTGTATCATACTTTATTTATATATATTATATATATGTATTAAATATATAATAATTTTAGTATATACAGCTAGTTATATAACTTTTGGAAATTCACTAAAGATTTGTATGATGCAAGATGGATTTGTGTATGTTATAAGGAAAGCGTTTGATGTTTGCCACTGTCCTTTTGGGATAATCCTAACTAATATTATAAATGCGAATGTGTGTTTGTTTGTTACCTTAAACCGCCGAAACGATCGTGATGAAATTTGGTATGCAGATAGCCAATGGTATGGAGAAGGATATAGGACACTTTTTATCCCGGGAAAACAAAATCTCTGGAGAACGCGGGTGAAACCGCGGGGCGGAAGCTAGTCAGTTGATTTGATTGAGGGGGTAATATTATAAAGTTCATATATCTCATAACTTACCATGGTGAGGTTGTGGTAAAAAAAAAACAAATTAAATAATTAAATCTACTTAAAACTATCAAAATACATTGAAAACTGATTTAATATTAGCAAATACAGTCATGAAGTACAGTTGTAAAGAAAAGTTTTACAATTTTAATACGTTCCGAGTCTAATTAGTAACCTCCTAGAGACTCAACTGCAAAAAAAACTTCACAAGATTGGACTTTATTATGATAAAAAAAGGAAAATTTTTAGTAAAAAAATTAAAACGCTGATTTTTAACAAAAGATGTTTTGAATAGTATTTTAATTCCGGGGGTTTATGGGTTTTTATATAGAATTATTCCTAAATGACAGTGGTAGACCTCTCAAGGCAGGGTCTAAAGAATCTGTGATCAGTAAGTGGGTATGTGATTGTAGTTAAGAATGAATTAAATGGTTACGATTGATTTTAGATTCTCATTTTGAATTTTGTTAAAAAAAAAACAATATCTTCTGTAACTATAATGTTACCTATTCTACTTTTGAAAATCAAATATTCCGCCTCTATTGACATGAGATGTCAAAATTAATATAGTTTCAAATTTCGGTCGTTGATGTCGCTGTAAGCTTTTGTGCTGCCATCTATAGTTTCTAAATAAATACTTTAAGTTGCATGTACAGTTGTGGAAAAAGTGCAAGAATATGGTTTGGGTGCTATTCATGTATGATTTAAGTAAACTTTGATCGTTACCAATTTTAATATACTCGTTAAGAGTTAGAGCACTTTTTAACGTGACTGTACATTTTTTTTTATAAAAGTGAATCTAAAATCATTCGCGAATAGAAAAGGTTGTTTCGACCGTTTTGGAGTACAAAATTCTATTTATAAATTTAAAATAATTATTAAAAAACTTTTAAAAAAATTCTTAGATTTAAATTGAATGAAAAAAAAAACTGTAGTTTTAAACTTCTATCTAGATATTAAGAGTTCGAAACAAAGCATTTTTGAAGAGTTGTGGAAAAAAAAAATACAACATAGTGTATGTTTAAGGGTGTTGCAATATTGAAAAAGTTAGAATTTAATTTTTACTAGTATGTATTTTTTTTGTTTAAAATATGTATGGTGCTAAGTTTTATTTGATATAAATTTTATTAAAAGAGTGATTCGTTTACAAGAGTTATATAGAATGTATTTAATTCAATCGCAAATATTTTGAAAACAAAGTGATCGTCGTGAAATATATGCAAAATATCAATGGTTTTAATAGATACATTCTTTATAGAAAATATTACATAAAACTAGTCAAAATTCAATTTATAAAATATTTTGTAAATGTTCCTTACCACTGGTCAAGGTTCGAGCTGAATGTAGTATGAACCTCTGCAATCCTTTAAAAAAAAGCAGAAAAAAAGTTGTTTGTCCTAAAAGTTTTTATTACATATCATATAATCAGTAACTTTGAACTTTTACTCCTATGAAATAAGGTGCATTTGTCTATAGCGTTGGGCAGCGCCATCTGCTCTGTGCTATTAAACTGAATACCGTAATGATAATTTTAAACCATAGTTTACAGTTAATAAAGTTTAAATTTACTACGCTCGTGTAAAACGAGTTATGAAAATATATTTGATTTTATTGAAATATGATCTCTTATTGTGTCATTGGATTTTTTGCAATTTAAGGGTGTTGCCATAAATATTGTTATTTTAATGTATTTTCTGGTGTTATGAAAAGTTACGTATGTATAAAAAAAAATGCATACACTTTTCAAAATATCCCTAATAGTAATTATATTTCTATTTTGATCTGTATAGATGTTGATTTTATAACATTTGCGTCTCAATGTAGTTATATATTGTTCCTATAATTATTTGTTATTGTAAGATTGTATTGTTAATAAGTGGCCTTTATTTGTGTTTGATTCGTTTCCTAAAGGTTGCAAAATTATTGATTAAATATGAAATGGAAAAGGAACACGCTGTACATTATTTAAAAAAAAAATTCAAGTCACGTGTGCGTTTGGCACTTGGCACGCAATAGAGACCATCGTCTCAAAATTACATATAAAAAAAGGTGTCGCTGATTGTCTCGCTATGTCCAACTAATTTCACAAATTGATGAAAACAGGGCATGCAGAATATTACGTTGCTAAGGTGAAACGGAATTTTGAAATCTTCTATACAACAAGAACATTGGCATGGAAGTGACTTGAATTTTTTTTTATTTTAATAAATCTGCCGGCTTTATAAAAAAATACATAGAAACAACTTTGTTATAGTACATATGTTAGTTGTTTAGAAATATTTTACAAAAGGCTTGACAAATAGTAACTAACTTTGCCTCCCTATTTCACTTGCGAAAATGATGTATTTTTGAGGCCAAACTGAGTCTGTTATATTTTTCATTTATTTCCACGGCTTAGCTACCAAATCGATTATTATGAAAGATCACCGAATGATCATTGGATATTTCTTAAACCTGGTCTGGCAGAGTTCTTAATATTTCTCAAGATTTTTGTAAACAAGCGTTTTTTTTTAAAATTAAAAATGTCATTAATCTAGTCTATATATTTGTTCTATTTTTAAATGCTTTATTTAAGGTTGTGGTGACATCTTATTATTTTAGTTCAAAACTTTTTTCTATGTTAAATATTGGCTTGAAATATTACAAAGTCCATAATTTTTTATAGATTTCAAAATCTTACTATGCACATAGTATTACGTAAAGGAGTAATCTAACTCCAGAACGTCCTTGTAAACCTATATTGAAAACTTTGAATGTTCCAAGCGATGATTTCTAGTAACGTGACTGTTTTTAACCGACTTCTAAAAAGGAGGTTCTCTATTCGACTCGTATGTATGTTTGTATGTCCGCGATTTTCTCAAAAACATACATAGATACATACATTTGCTTTATAGACACTTCTTATTTATCGTTATATGTTATAACGTTTTATAAATGTCTGCTTAAAATAATAGTTTGAATAAATCGGCTCAATTACTATTATCACTAGATAAAACATTTATAAATGTAATTTCTTAAATTCGCGAAATGTCAAATTCTTTAATAGATAGTTAAAAGGGTTTTAATAATTCTCTTGCCATATGTAATTAATTAAAAATATAATGTAATCTATTCTGGCTAATGAATGAGGAATTATTGAAAACTATGTAGGTATATCTTATTATTTTTTTACATCTTGGTCAAATCACCGAGTCACTTAAATATTTTTTGTTAATGAAAAATGAATGCTTATTTTAATTTTTTGTTCAATATGTCCACTGTAATACTATACTGTGGTGTACTCGTTCATTAGACAGGATGATAATATTAAAAGTGTTGGGAAATAAGCAAAATTGTCGGCCAAGCCCTAAAGATAAGTCTATGTACAAGGGTTCTAAACCCGAGTTTGTGATCCTAAATTAAAAAGGGATTTATGGATATTGAAAAGTTTCTTTTATTGCCTGCCCCGAGGCGAACCAAAGATTTTGTGTACCTTACTACGACTTTTAGAGTGTTAAAAATGTCCTTAGAGTATAACAATACATAGCAAGCTATAGAGCACGCCTTACTAAGTATGAACCGAAAGCACGAATATAAAGACAGAAGGTTCTCAAAAGGAAATGCGGAAGACGCGAGGTGGGTGTAGACATTTTGTCATGCATGGAACATAGCTATACCATAGCTAAGTATCTTTAACACATTTGCTTACGATCGGCGCAACGGACCGGAGCGATACTGTTACTCTATAGCTTGATTATTTATTTATTTAATTTTACAAGATTCACAGCATTACAGCCAAAAAGAAACACATTATATAATCCAAACTTAATTGCATTGTTACTTAGAGAGTGGTATAGCTAGGTGATGTAAAAAATACAAATGAATAAGTGGGTAGGCTTTAGATAACATAAAAATGATAACTAGGGGTCGCGTCGCGTGAGAGATGTTGTTATGTATGTGAGGTGTGCGAGTGGTGTGTGTGTGTGCGTGTTTGTGCATTATAAGACGTAGTGTATGCTAGTTGGCAGCTAGTAGATGCTATGCAAAACAAAGGATGTTTAAGGAGGGTTTACATGTGAGCATATAATTATTATTTTATTTTATAAGGTGTCTTCCAACATTTAATTTAAATATGCCATAAAAGAATTGAATTATTTAAGAAAAACCATAATTTCAAAATGGAACCTACAATACACAGGCACAGATAAGAAGAGTATTATCGTACTCTTATAAAAACTGTATTTAGGTTCCAAAACTTACACATCTCTTTCTATCGCAGAGCTCTATCTCTTTCTAAGGTGGTACGGACGCGTATCGTGGCTTTGCCGTCCGTAGTATACTTTCCTACTTGTACCCAAAACTGCGGAGTGGAGTGAGCCAGTAATCCTGACTAAGGTTTGAGACAACTTTATTTCTCACAAGAATTAATTCACTTACATGAGCAATTCATATTATAAGTACAAATACATTTGTTGCGACGTAATACAATGTACACTTTTATATTTTCTGTTGAGGGTAGTCTTGAAGTGCTAACAGTGTTCGTTCGATACTTGCAAATCATTTACAAAGATCATGTGAAGCTGGAAGTGGCTCTCTGCGTATGTGACGAGTTCATGATATTGTGTTTGAGTAATCTTTTAAAAGTTACAATAGATTTGGCCTCCCTTATATCTTTAGGTATTTCATTGTATAATTCGGATCCTTCATACGTAATACTTTTTTTTGCATAATTTGTGCGGGGTAGGTACAAGTTAATGTCGTTGACTAATATCGTAAATGCGAATGTAAGTTCGTTTGTTACCTTTTCACGCCTAAACCGCTGAACCGATCGCGATGAAATTTGTCACGCAGATAGCCTATGGTATGGAGAAGAACATAGGCTACTTTTTTTCTCGGGAACGCGGGAACCGCGGGGGACTAGTATTAAAAATACATAGACAATTATATACATAATACCAATTTATTATAAGTACCTTACAAATTTAACACCAGGAGTTACTGTAGAAAATATGGATATAGAAGCCACATGTTCCAACAGATGTGGGTCAACGTCCTTACTTTCAAAATCACATTTATATCTAACCAAAATATTAATAAGGTGCAAAATTGATTGCAGCATAATCTCTTTGTCTCTTAAGAGTCAGTTTAGTGAAAAGCGTAAAACTGCTTGCGGAAAATCGTCTTTATATCATTCAAATAGAGTTGAAATCTATACAAATATAATAAAACAAGATTTTTTTGTTTGTTTGTCGCAAATGTTTGGAACTACCAGTCGGATTTGAAATATTCTTTTTGCATTTGATAGCCCGATTCTTGATGAAGGTTATAGGTATTTTTTTATGGCGGGAATGCGGGTAAAACCGCGGGGAACAGCTATGTACAATAAATGGTATGGTGAGTCAACTCGAGCGCCGGACAGCCCCCCCCAGTCTGCCCGTCGGTACTCAGTTATGTCACAAAAAAGCTAAATTTCACATTAAAAAAAAATACGATTTTAATAGTTCATTCATACTTATTAAATATTAGTTAATCATCATAAACAAAATCATTAGATTTAGTTTGATGGAATATCTTGAAGAAGTCCGACGAGGGAGCCAGAGCACCTTTCGTCACCCATGACTTCAAACTCTTTGATACATTCTCAGATTTCAATTGTACATTCAATTTTATCATTTTATTAAGTCTAGATACATCGAAAAACGGTTTCGTTGTCTTGATATTAAGTTCAGTAAGCAGAGGTGGATCGGGTCCTATTAAGGTATCTACATATTGCTGATCGTAGGTCTTGTTCGTGTAATCAATTCCACTATTGGTGATGACTGGGACGGGGGCATATTCTGGTGTGCCTGCAAGGTGTTCAGCATTACCGTTCCATTGTTTATTATGTATGCGAAGGAGTGATTCTATGTCTCGTCCGTGAAGGTTTGCATTTATATATGATTTGTATCCGAGACCTGAAAAATTAGACATTAAATTCAACAAAAATGTGATGATGTGGCCGAAGGTGGAGTAAATGGGTCTCATTTACAGCTGCCAGATATTTTATGGGCCAGGGGCCAAAGTGTCACAGGCTAGTTTTTCCTTAAAGGTAATGCGGGTGAAAAGAAGGAGACCTGCAAATTACAAATGCACAAGTTTATGAATGTGCATATCTACATACTTTAGATCAATGTTTTTCAATCTGTGGGTCGCGAAACCTTAGTCGGGGGGTCCTCGGTATAAGGAAAAAGGCAAGGTAAACACAATTTTTGTGACAAGGATAGCCCATCCTGTTTCATTTTCAAAAATGTATCAAATGTTAACTATCAAATCATTTTCTAACTGAAGTCTATTTCTCTTTTCAGTTTTAATGTCCACCATTGAAGAGAATGTCAGTTCACACAGGTATGAAGTGGCGAATGGTACTAACAATTTTAGAAACTTAATAATATTTTTCTCGCGGCTTCTTGCATACTAATAAAATAAAAATAAAGAAAATCTTTGTAGTCTTTTTACTATATAAATTCATTGTCTGACTGACAAGGGGGTCGCCAGAATTTTTCAACTTGTAAAGGGCGTCACACACGGCGAAGATACTATAATATTTTGTCTTAAGGTCATGAGACAGCATTATACTATGAAAAGAGAAGCAACGACCTACCTTCACTTTCCTTCTCTTTCACTGGTATAGCACTGTCTCATATATCTTAAGATAAAATATTATCGTATCTTCGCCATGTGTGACGCCCTTAAGGTTGTCGCGAAATCAATAAGATTGAAAAACACTGCTTTAGAGTATAGATTATGATAAGATATTGGACCAATGCTGAAGAATTAAGAGCTTGTGTCTCCCTAAATCAATTTGAATGGCAGTATGCCTTAAGCTCTATTTCGCCTCCTATTGCATGCTCATTTGATAACAGTGTGAACAGAGCCAATGTGGACTTTAGGGAGTTGACATAAGGCATATTATCCATTGTTAAATCATAGCAATTTCGATCGGTGGAGTATTCAATTCCAGAGCAAAGAGTTAGAATATAATACTAACCGTCGACACAAGCTCGTAACAATCCGACCATAGAGACGCTGCTCACTAGCGCCACGTCCTCCCCTGGCGGCACCGCCACGTACAACAGTGAGCCTTGCTTCACAGCTGACACTAGCTGAATGCTCATATATATCAGGTCTCCTAAGTTCAATGTTGCCACCTGAAAATAATAAATGTTTATTACTGCTGAAAGTTTGCAGATTATTAATTGTGTGGTAGCAAGGCAGGTGCGTTACTACTAAATACAGTATCCTACCACCACATTATGGTTTTCTCACGAAGTTTTCCTTCAACAAAAACACAAGCTATCAACTAGCTATGCACTAGCACTCATGAATAATCTGACTTCAACATATGGTTCGGAAAGTTTATTTGGCTGCCAACAATTACTCTTTTCAAAACCAACTTCGTCTTGTTAGTCTAATTGACAACATTTGCCTGTTATTGACAAAATAGCATACCTGTGGTGTCATACCCCTATTTTTCCCTTTCCTCAACGCCTGTATCACTCTACCACGGAGACCTCTCATTCTCACAGGCTCCTCTGAAGTTGGCTCCGTCAGTTCTATTACATGCCATGTACGTGTCTGTGTTGCTATCACTGTTGACATTATACATCAATTATAAATAATTTAAACTGTTTCTTCACATGGTTATCATAGTTTTAGAGAGGTCTTGTGGTATCTGAGACTTCAGTCTTTGGAATTGATACTTTAATGGTAGAATTCATAGAGTTGATGTTATTGGTAACATTACCAAGGGGTGTTCTGCAAGGTTTCATCTTTGGACCATTGCTTTTCCTTATTAACATCAACAACTTTTTTTTATAAAAAAACATGATATGGTATTTTAATGATACTTCACTTTTACAAAGTGATTAAACATGGATTTAATTCTACCCATGTAAACTTTTTCACATTGTCAGTAACTTGGCCACAGGCTCAGCACAGTTAGCAACTAATTCAAGGGGCAATGTGTAAGTTTTAAGTTAACTAATCACTAATAAATATTTCCCTGTAAATCTGTGGCTAGTGCTATTAAAGCACTAGCCACTTCTTATTGTCCTATATAGTAGATATTTTTTTAAACCCTTTTAGTTACTTATAATTATAATCATTTTAAGTTTAGGAACACCTCAACTGCAGAGTCTGCAGAAACTTAAAAAGTACCCTTGCTTATGTAACTTCTGTTTTAGCTGACTTTGAATTTCCTTAGGTAATTTGTTATAGAAACTTATACATTCTCCCTTGAAAGAGTCACTAACTTTGCTGAGCCAAGTCAGAGAGTGTTATGCGGCCAAGTTTCTGATAAAGAAAACTTTGCTTAAATATAGTGTTCATATACCCAAAGAATGATACTTTAAGTCATCAAGTAATAACAAGACTGAATAGGAGGGTGAGTTGTAACGATAGAGACATACTAAGGAACATGTTGAAGGATTCAGTGAAGGATCACATGCATTATATAGAACTCCAGACCAGTTGGCTCAACTCAGTTGGCATCAGGGCTGGGAGATAATAGGTAATAAATATTTATATGCATACTGGTGATGTGTGTGGTGGAGAGCAACATCTTGCCACTCACTGGCTGCCTGGACACGGAACGGGCAACAGTGCCGTTGGGAATATCCGGTGTATTATTACAAATACATGGTCAGAGAGTAGTCTTAACATACAATACTCACATTGGACCCTTAACCTCACCAAAATCTCATCTACTTCTTCAATATTTAAGGACTGCGCCACACCCTTGCACAAAACCCTAGCAACACTTGCTGATACCATGGGCAATCTTGCTTCTTGAACCGCTCTAGATACATCACGCCACCTTACTCCAAATTCAGGCAATACAGTCTCGCAACATACGTCGAGGGGCATCTTTGATATAATTGCCTGAAGTTCTGCTAGCTCTGAAGTGAGAAAAAATCATTTAAAAGTTTTTGACAACATTTTTGTTTTACTACTTGAACTATATAAATAGATGTGAATATATGAAATAATTAAAACTAAAGAATTCGCAACTTATGTTAGTACTGACGAAGGGATTCTTTACTTACTTTTGGTTGAGGCCTGCATTTTGAAGTCTTTTGAGACAAATTATGAATAGTAATAAATAACTAATGCACGTAATCGTCTTAAAATTAAAACGTCCGAAATAATTGTATGGGAAATTCAAACCATGATTCAATTCAAAACACTATTCAAATATTCAAAACAAATATGACATGACATGACCGTTGTTCGCTTGCTCTAGGGTTGGGCAGTCAAATATATATATTAGTTAACGTAAAATAATCAATATTATAAATGATTGTCATTCTTTTTTTTAATCTTGATCAACTCATAAAGTGATATTTTTAAGAGAATTCATTCAAGAATAAAATTCGATGTTTTTACTTGAACGCAACTTAGTGTTTAATTTCATGAGTTGCATATAATATTATTGGATGGATTCACACGTGTGTGTGTTATTGGATTGGATATGTATCCAATTCCATATCGTCTGATTGGGTTTTAACCCGCATTTTTTAATATCCGAATTTGACGTGAATATTTTGAGAATTCATTTAGGCAAATCCAATCTTTGGCAAAAATACTGATTAGTTAGTCGATTCTATTTGTATATATCGATATGGTATATTATTTACACTTGCCCATCTCTAACATGCATTACAGTAGGGTGATGTCAGCTTGGCTCACCAGTGCTGCCAAGTCAAAAAAATACTGTAAATGAAGCACCATTTTCTTCCATGCTCTCTACATGCATCATGCATGCATAACAAACTATATTGCTCTACAATTTACTACATTGTTACGGACGCGTTAAATAACGTATGTTATATACGACATTTTATCAATCCTTTGAAACAACCCTCCCTCTACAATAGGGTATTTTACTGTATACGAGAAAAAATCTAAAAATGCTTTTTTTTTTTTTTTTTGACTGGAACAGGAAGGTGGTGGGTCCAGGGGACCTTCTTCCACCGTTACGCGGACTTTTGCGGTGAGCGCTGAGGGCTCTCAACCGCTACTTACAACTAAATAATTTTGGGCAACGGTAGCCTGAGGGTGCCCCCTGTGGGGCTCGACCTCGGCTCAGGACGTTGCCTGGGGAATGAGGGAGGACTTAGCATGCAAATATATTATTTGGGGATCGGTCGGATTGCTAATATGCAGCTCGGGCCGCTTAATCGGGACGAGACTGGGAAGGACGTCGCGACGGTCCTCGCCGGCGAGGACGAAATCTAGGTTGACGATTTCGCATCTGTATTTGTTTGCGGGCTTCTTCGGCCTCGATCTGCGCTAGGGTAATGGCATCGTCTGGCTCGCTGAGGGCGTGCCTAGGCCTACGGATGCGGGAAATAAGGGACGGGGTGTATGTGACAGTGTTGACTATCAAGGGATTCGCGTGGTGCGCTGCGGTATCAAAATATCGGCGCGAGGCGCGTTTTATAAATTGTTTGATTGTAGGGAGACCTAAGTCAAGGTGGAGGTTTTCATTGCGCATGTACCACGGGGCGCCCGTGGCTTTGCGCATGAAACGGTTTTGAATCACCTGAAGGGTGTTGAGATGTGTGGGAGCAGCGTGAGCGAACACGGTGCTCGCATACGTCATGACTGGACGGATACACGCGGTATAGAGTCTAACCTTGCTTTTTAGGGCAAGTTTAGACCGGGCGTTGATCATGCATCTAAAAATGCACAATTTAGATAGCTTAGGCGAAAATGTTAGTTTTATTTCATAAAATAACTTAGTTAATTTTAAAATTCATTTCAGTTTTCTTAATCTGTTTCTAAACAAGCGAAACAGTGCCTACGGTGCTGTATGTAAACTAAAAAGTGTCAACTGAAGTATTATTATTTTTACACTAGTATTCATGCATTCAGGAACAGCAAACTAATAAAAAGGATAGTAGCTCATTTTTAATTTATAAAATTTCATAAGTCCAATTGAGACCAATATCAGCGCATTTATTTATTTCCAAAATAGCAAAATAACGTCATGATCTTAGAGTAACATACGTAGTGATTATATACTCTTTGAGTAACATGGCGTCCGGCGTTTTCATCAAACTACGCGCGAAAATTGAAAATGTAAAATTTAAATGCATTTTTATGGCACTTATCGATTGAATAAAATTTTTGTGTTTATTTTGGTGGCTTATAGAACGTAGTGATTATATACTCTTTGATTAGCAACTTAGGAACGAATTGACACTTTTCAAAAATGGGTATAATACCCTATTTGTATATTTTGTAAATGTTTAAACTCATGGTTATGGGCTGCCGAAGGTAATAAAATATTGATACAATAGGGTACCTCCAATCATCGAAGAGTACCTACCAACGGAAAGTTAGTACATTCGGTGGATTTTGATAAACCGAATTACATAATAACAATAAAATCACTTTTACAATAAGATGAAAAATAATTCTTTCTTTACAGTAAGATCCCAAAAATTTACTCATCCTATGGGTAGGCTCACCCGCATTCCAACACGCTCTACTTACCTACCTCGGTGCAGTCGTATCGTTGACGATTCCTAACTTACTTACTGTAGTTTAAAACCTCCTCCGGACGTGACGTGACTGAGATAGGTTCAATATATATTTTTTAATACAAAATAGTCGGCAAACAAGCATACGGCCCGCCTGATGGTAAGCGGTTACCGTAGCCTATGAACGCTTGCAACACCAGGGGTATCTCTCGCGCGTTCCCGACCCTTCCCTCCACCCTGATGAGCTCTGACGACCTTACTCACGCGCAGGAGGAACACAACTATAAGTTATTTGGCTGCGGTATTCTGTAAGGTGGAGGACTTCCCCAGTCGAGCTGCTCTTTGAGCGACATATTGCTATGCTCTCCTCTCTCTTTTCCTGTATAATGGGGAATACTCCGACGAACTTATACACCTGGTGTCATCTTAACCTGCCTTTCATCGTACCCCTTGCCGGTGATGCGGGGTTCATTCTCATATGCTCAGACTTTACATCCGTGGCTCAGACCGCCTCCATCGTCCACGCAAGGACATTCTTATCACGGGCCATTGGGATGTCGATCAGCACTACAAAATATGGTGCTTCAAAAAGGGTGTAAAAAGAGATCTTCTAATCTAAGTTGTCAATAAAATAATAAGGGGTGGTGAGAGAGCTTACTATCAGGTTGACAGTCTACCAGTTTCCTTTAATAAAGTAATTTCAAAAATAATGTCTCTAAACCGACCCTACCTACTGTACCTACACACCAAGGCTGGGAGGAAACTGCTCTTAAGATTTCATCATTTTAATTATTACTTATTAATTGATTTAAGAAATAAAACAAGAACTTATTTATTAAAAAATATAAATGTATACACTTAATTATTTATTGCTAAAAAAAAAAAAAAACATTGGGTGTGGGCAATATAGACATTATTACAAAACTAAAGCTAGGTACTTACTCCATTCTCGAAGATAATGAATAGTTTAAATTATATACGTACTAACAATGAAATAAAGTGAAATTATTATACATTTACTTTGTACAACTGATGCATGCACATGATATTATTTAATACATGTAGCTTATCTTTTTATTTTAACAATTGTATATTGTGTATCGACCGCATTCCGATACAAATAGTATGAACACACACTTATTTATTTCATAGATATAAGAGCTAAAATAAAATAACGATAAAGCCTCACCGCACACGCTCACTGAACTTGTCCTGATAAAGCGGTTAGTCTGGCAAACGAAAGTAGAGACAGAAAAAACGTGGCACATTTAAAAAATCTCACACTAGTAACTCCAAAATTTATATGAAGTACCTGGAATAACCTGACTTGATACTTTGAGTTACTTATTTTTTGGGTAAAACAATTTTTGTACACTACTGCTTGACAGCATGTGGACAGGTCCAAAAATGGGTACTTGTTGTATGTAAAGTCGTATTTTTAATGTGAACAGAATGTGAACCAAACACAGAAATAGTTTTTGTAAAATCATAATTACGAATACAAACAAAGTATCAACATGAAAGCGACAGATATTGACATATATAAAACATTGCCATATGAAAAGTTTGCAAGTAATTCGAGAGTCTACTTTCATTTGCCAGACTCTATTACACTATCGAATTTGTAGAGACTAATCGTAAACAATTTAGGAAGTAGTACGGTTTTGACCTTCCAATCGCACTAACTACGATTTCCTAATTAGTGTCTACAAATTGGATAGTGTAATAACCGCTTAAGTGTGCAGAAACCTTCTACGGCTTGTAAAACTTGTGTCTTATGAGACCATACATAATATGTATGAGCGTGTCTGGTAATATTATTACCAGACACGCTCATACTAGTATTTTTCTTGTCTAGTGTCGGCTGTGTCCTCGTGTTTCTTATGGGCGAGAGATTTTGTGCCTTGGACTGACATCTAATTATTTTTTTATGTCTAGGATTCTAATTTTTAAATTAACTTACGGCTTGTCATTTTGGAACCTAATCTGGCTAAACATTCAGATAAACAATTTAAAACGACGATACTAACTTGGTCTTTAGAAATTACAAACGGATATTACTTTTTAACACGCTTTGTCACATTCTTTTTACTACACATGTTTTTTCACCTTTGCACTATCTGCTATAATGCAATACTAGAACGTCTGAAACAGTTAAATAATGTATCTAGCATAAATGTAGGTAGTAAAAGAAATTGTCTATGGTTTTTAAGTTTTAGTAGGACTTCGTCGACTACATAAAGATCGATACGGTCGTCTAATCAGTTTTATTGAGATCTCATTCGCGATATGCAATACTGACATTTCATGTTTGCGTAAAAGTCTTCGGTGGAAATAGTTTTTTTTTGAATAAAAATTGATTTAGTCACTTTTGAACAATATTTAAATAAGCCCAAAATTTACAATTATTCGTATTTTTTGTTATATACACCGAGCAACTCGCGTAATTGAACACAGCACTACTCTTTTTAAATGGTGTAAATTGAGCACAAGCCACTAACCATAGACCTAAAAAAAATGCCTAAAGTAGGATTTAAAAAGAAAGAACCTGCACTTTAATTTTAGGGTGATCTAGGCGGCATATAGTTCTTGTGGTTCTAAATAAAGGCTGTGGGCGATACTAATTCCTCTACTATCTCTATAGCCACATTCTTCGGCGAAGCGTCGCGTATTGCCGACGACCGAATACGAAGTTATCAGCACGACTGCATACTACGAATTATCGGCAACTTTGGCACCACCACCGAACGAGATACCAATAAGCCCACAGTTTTCAATCCATTAGTGTACTAGTCTTCACATTAGTGATATTACAGTCCTCATAATTTCGACAATCGCACAACAAAATTATACCATAAATTACCAACAAAATCCATGCAAATATTACTTATATCTTCAAAATTAATATATTACAATCATTTTCCTGCTCCTTAACTTCGTATTCTATATCTTTTACTACCCCAAAACATCTTTTAGGTTTTATTATTGGTTCTTTAATTTTAGGTGTGTCTTTTTTAATGTCAGGACTTTTCGGTGAAATGTTAGGTTTAAATTGACCCATTTTAGTTTTAACTACAGTTTTTCTTTTACTACTGACCGTAGTTGGAGTTATATTATGTTTATGTTCAGTATTACTTATTGACACTTTTTTACGCGATGGTTTCACACTATTCTCAACAATCAATTTAAAGTTTGTGTCAACAAAGTTTTTGTACGAATCATTGAATGAGGATGGTGAAGAATCTAGAGACGGCTCTTTTGATTTAAGCTTTGGCGTACTCTTAACTACGTCTGGTTTAGTATGTACGTCGTCTGCTACTTTCTTTCCAGGATACTGTTTCACAACCTTTTTCAGAACATTTTCTTTTAACCCTGTACCTTCTGCTGTATCTGACTCTGCTGTCTTATCACGATTTTCCAGTTCTACATTGTTTGCTTTTAGTTTCTTATTCTCAATTTCGAGTTGTACATCATCTTCCTTGACTTTTTTATTATCAATTTCAAGTATCTTCGTTTTCTTAGTCTCAATTTCAATTTGTTTTCCTTTTTTATTCTCCAATTCCATTATTTTCACCTTTTTATTGTCAATCTCAGGAGTTCTAGCCTTATTCTCTATTTCAAGAGCCTTTGCCTTCTTGTTTTCCACTTCAAGGGTCTTTGTCTTTTTATTCTCTATTTCTAGAGCCTTTGCTTTCTTGTTCTCTACTTCAAGAGCCTTTGCTTTTTTATTCTCAATTTCAAGTTCAGTATCTATCTTTGCCTTCTTATTTTCAATTTCAAGTTGTATTTTGACTTTTCTTTTATTCCTCTGTGAATTCTTAACACCTTCTAAAACTGTAGAAATCTGATCATCTGTCATTTTTTTATTCATCAAAGTCAAAGTTGTTTCACTGTTTTCTTCATCTTCATCATAGTTATTCAACACTGATGTCATTTCTAAGGCTTTACCTTGCAATATCTTTAAGGTGGTTATATTAATTTTGGCAGCATCTAGGACTATGCATTCCATAAGTCTTTTAAATTGGATATACAAGTCATTATCATCAGTATTATCTGTAGCAATATCTGTATAATTCTCAGCATTTTTCATTAAAGATGTAACAGAGTTTTTCTTGAACTGCTCTGGTAAATTATACAGTTTGACTGTGTGTCCGTGATGTTTTTTGTGGAAATGAACCTGTATACCTTTGGCAAACTCTTGAAGTATGATACTAGATGGGCAGAAATGAGTGACCTTCTCTGTATTATGTATTGGAGCAAATGAACAATGGTAGACTTGCTTCGCTGAGTTTTTATTAAGGATAATATATTTCACTTTGCTGTGTATTTCCATTTGTTGTTTCCAAACTGTGAATTCTGTAATATTAGATTATTAGATATACAGTTAAGTATAATGAATAACACACATAGATATATATATTACTAGTTGTTCCCCACGGCTTCACCCGTGTAGCGGTATGAAATATACTTTACGACCCATTCACAGACAACATTTTTCTTAAGAATTTGTCAATCCATTTCGGAGGAGTTTTATAGTCCTGAGATTGTGATGATATGGGTTGCTGCTGAAACACATTAGGAGATGCTTGGTGACAAGTTTTCAACCTAAGGGTGGAACCAAGCAGGTACTATAATGAACCCCTCCATCATACTATGGTTACCTCACAATGTTTTCCTTTACCAAAAGGATTTGTAGTATTCTGACAGTCAGTAGGATTCAAAATCACAACATTTGTGATGTCATTAGACGTCACTGAGATATCATTGCCTTATGGTGTTTACTCTATCAAGAAGAAGAAGAAGATACTGACACTGACAGTCTCATCCTCGTACATTCTCTCTTTCGTTCATTATTTAGATGTGTGAGTGAGATAGTTTTCCTATAATTAAATAATGTCTTCTAAATGATGCACTTGAAAATGTTTTTATTTTTAATATTATAATTTTCCCCCACAATTTTGCTCCATTTTGCCATTGGATGTAAGTGAAAAGGACGAATAATGTTGAATATTAAATGCTACGGCATCTCTAGAATAGACCACTATCAGTGAAAGAAATACATTTTATGGGCCATCCAACCTGAAAATCCGTCACCTAGCACCTACCAGTGTGTTGTGGCACCACACTGACAATCCCCTTGTTAATGCATGCAGTGTACATGTTGCAATGGTGGTCATTTACGCAGGTAGACTGTTTTACTGCTTGTCATCCATCTGACATATAATGCAAAAATGGCAAAATTAACCTCCCTAGATAGAAATTATGTTATGAGCATAACACTCCGCAAGTCTTGTTTGTTCTGTATTTATGTTAATAAATCTTTATATAAAGTTAAAATCCATACACATTAATCTATCTGTTCCCCTTATTTTAAAGAATCTTTTTTGGAAATGAATATAATTGAATGTCTGGTCAATTATCAATAAGCATACATACCCTGTAAATTCGGAAAGAACATGCTCTCAACTTCATCCGAGTGTGATCCTGAGATATGAACATCAAACATCTGAACAGAACTATACTTCTGATCACAGCCCATACATATGAACTGACTTTTTGATTCATTCTTTGTATCAATAATTTTAGTGTCCTGCTTAGCCATGTCAGAGCAGATATGAGGTTCAGTGATAATACGGTCCTTGCAAAGAAGACATGTTACAATACGCTTAGGCCGTATAATGTGTGGTGATGTTGGCAACCTGTGGATATGAACTTGACAGATTATATTTGTGACTAATGAATAAAAATCTAATTAAAATCGAATTGGTCTTGGTACATACTAGAGAGCACTGTGGGTACCAAATTAGAAATCAATCACAGCAATATCAGGAGCTAATTATATCTCTAGGCTATGTATATACTTATTGCTACATAAATAACCAATTCAAGTGGGATTGTGTACAACTGAAGCCTACCTAATAAGCACAATATCATACTTACACTTCTTCGCCTTTGCCATTAATACAATGATAGTCCTGAATGTGCCTAAACGAAGTAAAATAATCAGAGAATATCAGTGTGCATTTTGGGCATTCAAACTCTACTTTAGTAATTTTCTTCACTTTCTTTCTTGCTTTCTCGATTTGCATTTTACGCTTCAAAATCGGAGCTTTGGATTTCATTCGCGGGCCCATTTTATTGTTATCTCCAATTTTATGAACTCTTTCATGAGACTTCAACGCTTGTGGGCTGTTAAATTTCATGCCACATACGCCGCATTTGGTCAGAGGGCGTAGACGGCGGTCCTTGGATATTCGCTTGCCATCCATTTTGTAGACCGCATTTATTTTCACAAAATAAAATGTTCACAATTTTTCAAATCGTTTTCGCAAATTCCTAAATGCACGCACAAATTCAGTGAAATTTTGTGAAACATTCCATAACCATCAAATAAATTGACATATTTTAAGGCATTACTTTCCAAAATAGAAAGAGACAACACTATATAATTTAATCAACAGCCAGAGACAAAATTATATAGTGATGTTTTAAATAAAAAAAAAGAAACCATGAAACATACAGTGCCGCGAAACGTTCACGAAGCGACGCATTCTGACAGTTGTTTCTAGGTTACCAGTTTCCTAGGGAGGTTTTCCTCAAAAAGTAACCACAGACAAAAATACCCTTTGTAACTTTTGAACCAGCGACCAACAAAACTATTTAGCAACAGAAGGATTAGCGTAATTTTTGCCCACTTGGAATTTAAATCCACGAGGGACCTGCCAGGAAAGATTCAAAAAGGTTTCACGATTTCAGAGTTTGTCCCATAAAAATTGTTGCCATGATTACGGGTACATTTAATAGTATGTCACATCGGCCTAGGTTGGTAGAGTAGTGTAGCTCACGAGCTAATAATAATACAAAAATAATATAGAGATAGAAATTGCACACGACGTGAAAAATAGACTTGCGATAAGAAGCACCGAGCATGAGCGCCGTTCGTGATTAGATATGAATAGATCATAGGAAAATCCACCTTTGCGGCAAATGAATAGAGTATGTTGTTTTTGTAAACTCTCTAGCGTTGTAAAAACATATCAGTGTTCACTCAAAAGATTGATCAATCCATTTTGCGCATCTCTCTCTAGCCTAGTGCAGTGCACCTATGGAATGGGTTTATGGAGTGATTATATCCACTTTGATATGTACTACGCAGCTACGTTACGTTACATATTTAATTCCATGAGCACCCTTTTCTTTTCGTCTAGCCTTGTTTAATTTTAAAATAATCAGTTAAAATCCTATCCAATCTATACTAATATTATAAAGCTGAATAGTTTGTTTGTTTGTTTGAACGTGCTAATATCAGGAACTACTGGTTCGAATTGAAAAATTATTTTAATGTTGGATAGCCTATTTATCGAGGAAGACTATAGGCTACTTTTTATCCCGGGAAAACATAAGATCCCTTGGGAATGCGGGTGAAACCGGGGGCGGAAGCTAGTTATAAATAGGTATAAATGCGAATGTTTGTGTGTACCTACGAGGGTAGCCACCTTTTGGGGAAAAAAATCGGGACAATCGGATGGTTATCTATCAGAGACGGACGGATTTCAGTCCAATTTGAGTCATCAAAAAGACCGCAGGATGTAATAGACGCGGGACGATATCATCGAAATCGGGAGTGTCCCGGCAGAATCGGGACGGGTGGCAGCCCTGCCTACCTAGTACCTGTTTCTTATCACTCAGCTTGGTAATGGCTGAACAAGTTATATATATAGGCTTAGAATAATAAAGCATAGAACGTTAATTTCATTCAAAGTTCCGCTCAATATTGAAGCAACATAAAATGCATGTATGCGTAAGCGTCACGTAATTACATTCGCCGGCATGCACCCATACATACGGTAAATTAATGTTGCAAGTAAATTGTCATTTTCGTAAATGTGAGGAAATTGTGACTATGTGTATGTTCCGATATACACTGCGAGCACTGTAAGGTGTGACGTCATTTAGTATACTGAGTAGCCGTTCCTTTATAGTTAGCTATACTGGGTACTGTTTAAAACGGTACGCAGTCCAGTATACTGTGTGTCATCCACGTATATGTAAACTGTCATTCTGGGCGCCGTTGATCACGTGATCAAAGCACTGAGAGCACCTTACCTCGAAAACGCCAGTGCTCACAGTACAAAAATGGCAACGATTTATGACGTCATATATTTCCCTGGGATACAGCGGCAGTATACCGTCATCTATAACGGAACGAATTTCTCCCCAGTAAGAGTACTGAACAGTGCTCGCAGTGTATAACGGAACATACCCTATATCTTGACCACTAACGCGACGAGAAACGTACTTAGCCCTTTAAGGCCAACTTGAAATTGCTTCACTACGCTTGGGCCTACTCGGTTTCTATTTATTATTCTATGTATATGGTACCTAATACCTATGCAACAAATATTCGGTAATTTTTCTCCTAGTATAAGTACAGTAGCACTATACTATAAGTATATTAGCTAGCACAAGCGAGATCACTATCTCTATTACTAGATATAGGTCTTATAGCAAATGAACCGAATATTCCTGCCAGCACCATTGTCTCAAAACGCACTGTTTAAGAGTTGTTGTAATCTGTATGTTACACTCGTAATTTACGCATCTTTCATAGAATATTAGGTGCTTCAGCTGAGTATGACCAAATACTTAGTATTTGGCCAAACCACTATTTAGCTAGGTATTTTTGATCCCTGGAATCCAGATGAAACCACAAGGTTTTATAATAATTTTAATGGGTTTCTTAAGAAAAGATTTTTCAACAACTTAAAAAATAGATATTTTAATAGTTTTATTCCTCCATACTTGGTACACCCCATAGTTTTACTTCATCTTCACATGCAGAAATCAAACAATTTTCTGTGGGATGGTGACTTATTGAGACTACAGGCTTATTATGACTATGTATTAATTTCTGCGAACAGGTACTACTTATTAAATCCCAAAAGAAAACCTCCCCAGTTGCCGAACCAGATATAATATGGCTATCCTTCTCATTTACAGCATTCTCTAGTAGAAAATCTTTACTTTCATGCCCTGAAAAAGTATTCAATAGTTCACCAGAGTCCTTATCAAATAGCTTAATAGTACTATCAGCACAACTCAAAATAAAACATTGCCCGTCATGAGTTAAACTTCCAAACGTTATTATATGTCCTATGTAGTCTGATACCATTTTCCCCATGCGGATATCATACAATCTAACATGGCAATCTACCGATGTAGTCAATACTTCATGGTCTGTAACCTGCACAGAGGTAATAGTGTCTTTAGCATCTTTTAAAACTTGCACAGGCTCTTGTCTACGGCTCACAACATCCCAAAAACACACAGTGTTGTCTATAGATCCGGAAACGGCCATGGTGGATTCTTCATTGAATTTTATGCATGTTACTGAACTTGCATGGCCACGATATCGCCTCAAAGGCTGTCCCGTGGTAACATCCCAGAGAATTACAGATTTGTCTGCACTACATGACACAATGTGACTATTATCACAGGATCCTGCAGCATCTAAGACCTCGTTAGCATGCCCTCCGTAGGTTTTGAGTAGCAATGTTCGCTGTGGATTCCAAAGTTTTATTTTCTTGTCAGCACCGCATGTCAGACAATAGGAGCCATCCACGTTGAATCTTACACTGCGTACAACTTGCTGCTTACATTTTATTGTAGCCAAAGTCGTTAGCTCAGTCATTATTCAAAAGTACCTATTTCAATATTAGACCTTTGCCTAGTTCCTTGTGTATTTTATAATATTTTGTGATTCCAATTTCTTCACAAACATGGTACTTTTAGTTGTTTTTTTTTTTGGCAAAAATGCAATTGTATTGTAAAATTGTAGATGCCTTTTCAAAATGGTATATAAATTATAACCAGCGAATGTCCATTGTCCAAAGCAATATAGGTATTTTTATATTATGAAAATGATGAACAAACAAAACACCGAAATACAATTGAATTTTGACATTGACAGCCAGCAGTATTGCCAACCCCAGCATAGAGCAAAGCTATGCAAAGATATGCTTGAAAAAAACTGTAGAAAACTGTAAATATCAAATAAAAAATCAGTAATTTTGCTCGTATCTAACTACTTTCTTCTTTCTTAGTGGGAATTTATCAACATCTGACTCACTATCGCTACTGCAACTATGCATATTTGTAACTTTCCTTTTAAGAATCTAATCAAACATTTTTTTTTTACTTTGTATAGGCTTGTGTTTGACCACAATCTCACTATGGTAGGTGATGATGTGGCCGAAGGTGGTAAGCACACAAAGCCTAGAAGGATCTGGCTCTCAAGTGCAGCTGCCGGAACACACCAACAAGTGTTTGGCGACAGATTTTATCATCGTTTTTGTTTGGACATGACATGACAGGAACTTATGTAAGTAAATTAAAGTAATGTTATGTTAAGGACGCGTTCGCAAAATTGATAGGTAGAGAATCGAACTACTACAATGACACGGGTCATACACACAAGTGTACGCACGAGTCGCACGACTAACTGCGAGAATTACCATCTATTGTAAATGGCCTCTCAGATATAGTCTTGTTTGCTGACGATACTTCGTTGATTTTTAAAGTTGATAGAAAAGACAAAGAACTTATAAGAGTAAATGATACCTTGTCAATATGTAGTCTCCAAATGGTTTACTGCAAACAATTTGTTACTCAACTCTAAGAAGACTAAATGTTTAAGATTCTCTCTACCCAATGTAGCACAAGTAGATAGTCAAGTAATAATAGATAGCAGTAATTTGGACATGGTTAATAAAACTGTATTCTTAGGTTTAACATTAGATAATAAATTACAATGGGGTCCTCATATAGATTCTTTGGCAGGTAAATTAAGTTCTGCTGCATTTGCTGTAAGAAAAATTAAACAATTGACGAATGTCGAGACGGCTAAACTAGTTTATTTTGCTTACTTTCACAGTCTTTTATCATACGGTATTTTATTATGGGGAGCAGCAGCCGATATTGAAACTATTTTTATACTACAAAAAAAGGGCAATTCGTGCAATTTATAGTATGGGTCCTCGGGACTCATTAAAGCATTTATTTAAAGAAATAAATATAATGACTTTGCCTTCACTTTACATTTATGAAAATATTATGTTCATACGTAGAAATATAGGAATGTTTAAAACAATATAAATACAAGGCAAAGAGAGAAATTAGTTGTTCCATATTTTAGGCTAGCCAAAGTTAGCAAGTCATTCCTTGGTAATTGCGTTCGTTTTTATAATAAAATACTTAACTCGGTAACCAAGATGACCGATTTTAAATTAAAATTTTACGTAAAGAAAGTTTTGAAGGAAAAGGCTTATTACAAAGTAGCTCATTATATTGAAGATAGGGATGTTTGGAAATAGTTTCACTCTGCACAGGTGCACTTCGCATATTGTTTTTTTTAGTTTTAGCCATTATGTAGCGTATTCGCTATTATTTAATAAGAACTTGTTTGCGTTACATTTTATTATTTACTTTGTATTGGTATTTTTCTTTTTGATTTAATTGTATATTGTATTGTACATTTTGCTGTTATTGAAAAAATATAGCCAATAGTCAGATTTAAAAAAAAAGAAAAATATATATATAAAATGTAACCTTGCTGAGTTTCTTGCCGGTTCTTCTCAGTTGAAGGCTGATTTCCGAATCGGTGGTAGCTTCAGTAAATTCGACCTTCATAAGTGCCCTCCTAGGGCCTAAACTGAATAAATGGCTTTGACTTTGACTTTGAGAATAGTAGTCAAGTGAACTCATTTTGATACTTTGAAAGATTCATTTTTTTTTACGTATTTCTTTGTAATAAAATTATGCTACCTACAAAAAATATATATTATTGCTGTTAATATTTTTTCGAATTAACTCCGAACTTGATGGTCACCGAAGTACACCTTCAGGTCGCTCCGTCAAGTCCGGAGGTAAGGTCTCATCATGAATAACAAAACGAGCCCAAACTCGGCTCACCTTTTTTTTTTTTTTTTTTTTTTTTCGTGGGGAAATCCTCATAGGATACTCGACCGCCCCGGGGGGAGTAGTCGAGTTATGCCGGACTTGTACCGGCTAAAACCCCACGATGGTCGCCATCTGCGCTGTAGAGGGGCTCGGGTTCTCGTACAGAACGCATACACGAGCCCCTCCAAGCGCGGCGCTTGATAGCCCGTCCCGGGGGAAGTGTGATACCTCCCCCCAGCACCCTCGCGGTGCTATCGCACGATGAGTCGTGACCACGACGACCCATCGTCTTCCTCGGGGTCGCTTCTGGACGCTCGGGGCCCCCGCCCCGATTGCCCACGACCCCGAAGGTCCCCATTTAGTCGCCTTTTACGACAGGCAGGGGAACACCGTAGCTGCTATTCTAAGCCCCAGCTACAGGGCAGGAGGGCCGCGACGAGGCACGACCACGCCCCGGCGGCGTCGTCTCCGGGCGGGATCGGCCCACTCCCGATCCCGCTCAGCAGCCTCCTTCTGGACCATTACGGTCTCGCAGAAGGAGGCTACGGCCCTCCACGCCGTATCCCCGCTCAGCATCGCCGACACGACTGCTGGCAGGGAGAGATTCCGTCCGATCTGACCGACCAGGATCCGCCGCTCGGCTTCCCAAGCGGGGCACACCGCGAGGGTGTGCGATGCGGAATCCTGGCCGTTTCCACCGCAGTGGAAGCAGGCCGCCGTCGCCTCGCGTCCGATCTTACACAGATAATCACCGAAGCACCCGTGCCCGGTGAGTATCTGCGTGAGTCTGTAGGTGAGTCGTCCACCTCGTCGCTCCATCCAGGCCTCGAAGACCGGCAGGACTGCTCCGACGACGCGTTTGCGCGCAAACTGCTCCTCGCGGAGCCTTGCGCGCCACGTCTCGAATGCGATAAGTCGCTCCTGCCGTTTGATCGCCTCTTCTGGGTCGCCTCCACCGCTCCGGCGGACGATGCGAATCCGGTCATAGACCCTCGCATCCATGTCCGCCAGAATATCCAGCGGTGGAAAGCGAGCCAGAATAGTTGCCGCCTCAAAGGATACTGTACGGTATCCTCGTACGATCCGTAGGGCCATTCTACGCTGGACACTGTAGATTTTCGTTCTACAGCGTCGGATGGCCAGCCTCTTCGCCCATACGGGCGCCCCGTAAAGGGCTACGGATCGTATAACCCCCGCATAGAGGCGGCGAACTTCCTCCTTCGGTCCCCCGAGATTGGGCAGCAATCTGTGCATGGCACCCGCTACCCTCTCGATCCGGGGGACTAGGCGATCAAAATGCTCTTCGAAGCCCCAGCGACTGTCCAGGGTGAGGCCCAGGTACTTCATGTACCGCCCCACCCCGACTTCCGACTCACCCACGCGGACGCGCGAGTCGGGTGGTTCCCTGCTCCGAGGCAGTTTGTGGAACCATAGCGCCTCGGTCTTGTGAGACGCTATCTCCAGACCCAACTCGCGGATTTTGGCGACGACGACTTCCACCCCAAGCTCGGCGAGCTCCTTAGTCCCCTCGAAGGTGTCCCCACTGGCGACCACCAGAGTGTCGTCTGCATAGCAAACGACATTTACGCCAGTGGGGAGGTCGACACGCAGAACCGCATCATATGCAAGGTTCCAGAGTAAGGGGTCCAACACGGACCCCTGCGGAACCCCGCACATGATCTCCCTCTGGATTCTCCTACCGTCTTGATCCATGTACAAAATGTACCTGTCGTGCAAGTAGTCACCGACCACGCCTTGCAGGTAGGAGGGCACTTGATGATACGTCAGTGCCCTCCTAATAGCGTCCCAAGGCAGGGAGTTAAAGGCGTTGACGATGTCAAGGCTTATCGCCAACGCCACCCCACCTCGGGACACAGCCCGCTCCGACAGGGAACGGACGCGCAAGACCGCGTCTACGGTCGAACGCCCCTGCCGGAAGCCGAACTGGCTTTCGGCCAAGTCGGGACCGACGCACGACAGATGCCCGTTGAGACGAGCGGCAAGTATTCGTTCGAACAGCTTGCCAGCCTCGTCCAACAGGCATATGGGACGGTACGCAGAGGGAGAATCTGCGGGTCTACCTTCCTTCTTCAAGAGGACCAATTTTGCCTCCTTCCAGGCCGTGGGGAACTTGGCATAACGGAGGCAGCTGTTGAATAACTGCCTCAGCCTGTCCCCCAGGGCAACCAGACTCAACACCCACACCCGACCCGGTATACCGTCGGGTCCTGGTGCGGTGTTTCGGGCTTTCAAGCGGCCAACGGCTCGATCTAGCTCCTGTACGGTCACCCCCATCTCGTCGTGCCACTCCCACGACGTGGGGGGGTGGACTGAGGAACTTGACCGGCCCGCTGGGAAAAGAGTATCAACCACTCGTCCCAGCAGAACCGGATCTAGGGTTTCCGTCAGGGGGGGCACCCATGGCCTGAGCTTACCCAGAACCATCTTATATGGGCGCCCCCACGGGTCCCCGTTGAGTCCCTCCAGGAGCTCATCCCAGCACCTTGATTTGGCGTCTGAGATGGCGATCTGCATTGCCTTTGTAGCCGCTCGATATGCCCCGTAGAGACTGGCTGTCTCCTCGGCATCAGCTCGCCTTCTTCTCCGGGCTCTGGTGTACAAGCGGCGGCTCCGCAAGCAAACCGCGCGGATTCGCGCGATTTCTGCCGACCACCAGTACACCGCCCGGTGCTTGGGGCGACTGGATCGCGGCATCGATGCATCGCAAATTTGCGTCATCGTGCCGCGGAACCAGTCCGCTTCTCTTTCCGGATCGGACGGAATCTCTTCGGCGTTTTGTGGCCATGCCGCGACATTGGCGGCGGCTTCGAGCATGTCTCGATCTAGCCGCTTGAGACACCAACGTCGCGGAGGGCTGCCTTCGTGTCGGCTGGAATAAGCGCCGGGACGGCGGAGAGCCACATCCATGAGAATGTGGCGGTGGTCAGATAGTGTAACCACCTCCTCTGCAACTCGCCATCCCGACATCATGCGCATCGCAGCAGGAGTCGCCCATGTAAGGTCCACGACCGACTCCCCCTGCCAACGCACGCATGTGCTCACGGACCCCCGATTAACTAATCGGAGGTCCAAACCAGCCGCCCATTCCAGTGTTGTCTCTCCCCTTGGACTGTCCCTGGGGTTTCCCCACGCCCTAGCGTGGGCATTGAAGTCCCCCAAGACAATCAATGGACGAGATGGACATCTGCGAACGCAGTCAGCCACCTCGTCCAAGTACGCCTCGTAGTCGGCGAGGGGCCTGTTGGGAGAGACATAGCAGCCCACAATGGCCAGGGTGCCCCATTGCACTGCAACAAAGCCCTGCCCTCTACTCAAAAGAGCACAGGGTGGAGCACCCTCTCCGCCCCCCCAGTACACGGCAACGGAGCCCAAGTCATCCCCGAACCAGCGAGGATGGTCGGGGACGCTGTGGGGCTCCGCAACTACTGCCAGGGCAATCTGCCGCTCCGCAATGGTCTGCATAAGCAGATGCTGAGCATTGCGGCAGTGATTGAGATTGCCCTGGAGGATCCTATGTGGGGGCGGGAATCTTAGGCCTCGACGACCTCCATTTCCGGGCCAGGGCCCGGACCTGCGGAAGGTGTCGCGACTGCCTCGACGATGGGAGCCTGCTTGCTCCGTTTCTTCTTCGTGGGTGGTGGGCACCCACGTCCCAGACGGTGGTTTGAGGGACGTCCCAAGTCTGCACACAACGGACACCTCAGCGTCTTCGAGGTGCAATCGCGGGCTCTGTGGCCCGTTTCTCCACAGGCGTAGCAACGACTGCTCCTGTCTACGCCCGTGGTGCACCTGCAGCCGACGTGTCCCTTTTCGAGGCACCGGAAGCAGTGAAGGGGTCTGGCTTCCAGCGCCTCGACCCTCGCCGTCCCCCAACCCACTCGAACGCCCCTAGCGGCGGTCAGTTTCCTAACCACCGCCAAGGGACAACGAACCCAGCAGGTTCCCATCGTTGTTGGTGTTCGACGGACTTCGCCCACCTTGACGTCGTCCACTGAACACCCACCTACCTCAGCAACCGCTGCTGCCACCTCTGGAGGTGTGACGGCATCGTCAAGATCCCGCAGCCTCAGATCTCCCGTCTTTATAGGACGGGCGATGCGCACCGCGAGGTCTGCGAGGGCCTCCCTTAATTTTGCTGCCAATGCGTCTGCCTTGGCACCGCAATCAGGGCCGTCCACCTCCATCAAAATGCCCCCGGTAACCGATCGTTTCATTCGGACGCCTGCTATTCCAAGATCCTTGAGCTGGATCTTGGCCTTGGCGTCCTTTGTGACCTGATCGTAGGTTACCGAGGAACCCTCCGGTATCGTCACCGTCACAGCAGCGGTCGTTGGAACCCTAGGCACCTTTTTTTTTTTTGCCCTGCCACTCCCCTGCTTGGGTACCGAGGGAGGATGTTCACCCTGGGTCCCACTTTTCCCAGGCTGATGCCGCACCACATCCGACCAGCTGGTGCTTACTTGGGCGGCGGAATGTGGCTCCAGGGTGGCCCGCGGTTGGACGGGGGGTAGCTCCTCCACAGGAAGGTGAGAAGAGCGACTCTTCTTTTTTTTTGCCTTCTTCTTTTTTTTTCTTCTTCGGCGGTTCAGACTGCGCTTGCGACTGTAGTTGAGACCGCGGCTGCGGTTGAGACTGCGACTCCGGAAGCGGCTGCCTTTGTGTGGGTCTCCTCAGGGGGAAGACTTCCGCCCTGAAAGCCGCGAGCCTGGCATCCACCACAGCCGCAATTCGCTCGAAGAGACGCTCCTCGCTACCATCCCCTGAACATGGAGGAGGCAACGGTACCGACATCAGGTCACTCCGAGCAGGTCCAATGGGTGCAGCGGGCTGAGTGGCAAGAGCGGGCTGAGTGGCGAGAGCGGGCTGAGCGGATGAAGTGGGCCGAGCGGTCACCGTACTCGCGCCAGTAGTTGGAGGCCCACGGAGGAGGTTTATATCCTCCGTGAGCTTGTCCATCTTAGCGGCCAGACTGGAGAGTTGTGAACGCAGATCTGCGTTCTCTCTCTCCAGTCTGGACACATTTTCATCAATGGCCGTCCTGGTCGCTAGCTCCATAGCTGCGGCTTTCACCGTCAGCACAGCCACTCTTAAAGAGCGAACCAAGTTACCCTTCAGGTTCTTGGAGTGGTCCGTTATCCTCTCTATGTTAAGGAGATGTTGGTCAATACAAACACCAAGTGCAGAATCCGCCTGCGACCGCATCTCCTGAGATAATTCCTCCAAACTCGGAAGGCTTCTTTTTGCCCGAGTATCCCTCGGCATCATGGAAGGATCGAGGATGTCGTCCTCCACGTCACCATCGTTTATTCCCTCCTCTTCCGATCGCGAACATGATATAGCCCTTACTTTGGGGCCACGCGTCGCGTCTGCACCTGTGGGCAAGGATGGCCGCTTACGGTTGCGGGACCCTTCCGATGTGACTGATGCAAGCGACATGACCGAGCCATCAGACTCGCCCCCGTCACTCACATCAATCATGTTAGCTGGCGTGCTCGGGCGAAGAAACCGCCCACGCCTGTCACGTGCCGGAACCACTGGTCCCCCCGGCACGACTCCTCCTTTCTTAGTTGCTCTCTTTGGAGCTTTTGTTGTCTTAGCGATTGAATCGCAAAGCAGAACATTGCCCCCCCCAGATACGGTGGGGCAGCCCGGGCTAGGCCCGGGGGTGGATTCTCCGGCTATGCCGGTACCACCCTGGGGTAAATTTTTATCATGATCTGCCATTTCATTATTTTCCTTTATTACAAGGGTGAGGTCCCTGTACCGAGCGCTAGGGACTGGACTCCCATCAGCCATTCATCCCATCGGCACGCGAGACCTTGGGATTGGGGTAATTTTTTATAGAGGTTTTCTTCCTCGCGGCCTGGCAGGGCCTCCGGTCCCGACTGGGGTTACGGATGGTCCGACGTCGGCATAAGCCGAGTGCACCTGGCACATCGTCGCACAAGGGAGTGTTTTTTTTAAAGAGGTTTCCTTCCTCTTGTCCGGCGTCGGCAAGAGCCGAGTGCACTAGGCAAACACACCGCACCTGTTGCATCCTCTGTCCCCTCTCATACGAAGAGGGATACGAGGAGCAACCAAGAGGCCTTAAAAACCTCCGCCTCGCCCCATCACTGGGTTATTTCCTCCCTACTGGTTTCTGTTCGCGCCGGAAATACCCGGTACCCCCCATATCTGGGGGGCGTTCCCCTATCCACAACCCGGGGACGCGCCCGATGGGTGATCCAGTAACACCACACGGGAAACTCGGCTCACCTAGTACAACTCGTCGAGGAGTTCCAGTAGCAGTCACCGAAGTACACCTTCAGGTCGCTCCGTCAAGTCCGGAGGTAAGGTCTCATCATGACTAACAAAACGAGCCCAAACTCGGCTCACCTAGTACAACTCGTCGAGGAGTTCCAGTAGCAGTCACCGAAGGACACTTTCAGGTCGCTCCGTCAAGTCCAGAGGTAAGGTCTCATCATGACTAGCAAAACGAGCCCAAACTCGGCTCACCTAGTACTATTCGTCGAGGAGTTCCAGTAGCAGTCATCGAAGTACATCTTCAGGTCGCTCCATCAAGTCCGGAGGTAAGGTCTCATCATGACTAACAAAATGAGCCCAAACTCGGCTCACCTAGTACAACTCGTCGAGGAGTTCCAGTAGCAGTCACTGAAGTACACCTTCAGGTCGCTCCATCAAGTCCGGAGGTAAGGTCTCATCATGACTAACAAAACGAGCCCAAACTCGGCTCACCTAGTACAACTCGTCGAGGAGTTCCAGTAGCAGTCACTGAAGTACACCTTCAGGTTGCTGCATCTTTTTTATAGCGAAATAAAATAGAATGAAAATCTTACCTTGTCAAGTATAAAATTTGGTTTATCGAATATTTTGTGTTTGTGTGCAATACATCAAGACGAGTTTTATAACTAAAATAACCCTTAATTAAGATTCAGCCAGAATAGCAAAAAATGTGAAAAAATCAGTTTCGCTTTTAATTTTTTCAGCGACTATTTATAACATTTAGATAGAAAAAAAAGTACTATCATTAAGAATTGAATATGTTTGCCTACATATAGTATTTTTAGAAATAGTAAAATATGTTAATAATAGCACAAAAATGTACCTAAACTCAAACCTTCTTCTCAGTTGAAGGCTGATTTCCGAACCGGTGGTAACTTCAGTAAATTCGACCATCATAAGTGCCCTCCTAGAGCCTAAACTGAATAAATGGCTTTGACTTTGACTTTGAAAGGTACACAGATAGCTTATGGTATGGAGAGGGAAATAGGCAACTTTATTTTTTGGGAACGCAGGTGAAACCACAGTAGACGGTTTGTAATATTATAAATGCGAAAGTAGGTAACCAAAGAGGATATAATCACTACGTTCTTAGGTAACTAACAGACAGTTACTTTTGCACCCACAGAACAATAAAAACAATTATTTTTATTGTTCTGTGTTCGCACCTTTTCACGCCAAAACCACTGAACCGATTGCGATTGTATTTAATAAAATAAATTCGATCGCAATGGCAGCCGAGTTAGGTCTCAATGAGGCCGCCTATGTTTGTATGTTCGTATAAAATAATATTGTATATGTCACCGTAAAACTGTAAATACCGTTAGATTAAAATCTTTCTCGCGAGATTGTAAACTGTTGAAATATTGTGAACCGTAACATACCGCATTATTTTTCAGTAGGTAGATTATACTAGACAGATTGTGATTTAACAGATTCACTTCGATAGATTATAATAATAAGACTCATAAAATCAAAGTTGTCTATGGTTAGAAAATCCCCCATTAACGGTCAAACAGACGTAAGTATATTAGTCACTATTTTAGTGTAACTACATGTGATAGCTTTTCTACTTTTTTGGTAGATTTTAATTTGTAGTTTTAATTTTTAATGACTACAACTCATTACACAATTTGTCGAAAACGGGTAAATTAAATGTTGCATTTATGTTGTCACAATAAAAGTGTGGGATTTCGTGTGTAATGAAGACGCGTGAGCTCAGAATCGCGTGAGTGTGGAATAGTGCCACCTACCTATAATATGTAGTTCAATCACCAATAGCTATAGTATAAAACGTAGTGATCAGTGGGCCAGATTGAGGGGAATCCCTCCAAATTTGAAGGTTTTTTATGCTTCTGGGGGGACAATATTTTTGAGGGGATATTTGGAGGGAAAATAATGTGTTTGGAGGGGATAGGGTATTTGCCTGTTTTCAAAATAAATTATCCAACACTAACCAATGTATAAAACATCTAAAAAAAAGGGGAAACCACAATTATTTTATTAAATTTATCCTCATTATGATTTTTAATGACCAATCTAACCATTAAGAGTATGCTATATAATTATGACGTCACATGCTTGTATTTCATACAAAACTCCATATAAACCTATCGTTTTGACATTTCATAAAAAGTTGCTGATTTGAATGTCAGTCAAATACCCTATTGGGGGATTTAAAAAAAGTGGTGATAAAAAATATCAACTGAACGCAATCACACCTATAAATGACACTTTCAAAACAAAAATATGCAAGAAGATATAGAATGGAATGGGAAAGCGATCCAATATCAAAGGTTCGTAACTCAGTATAAAGTTATTGTAATCATGTCTCACACAAGTTTTTGTATATTTGTAGCTTTGAATAAGATACCGTTTGGATCAACAATTTACACGACATCACGTATGTAGGTATATTATCTCAAAGATATATAACGATACGTAAAGATGTTAGAGAGATTTTGCCTTTTGTGGGGTTTTTTCTTCAAAACCTAAATTTTGCCGGTGTTTCAGGGTAGATTTGGGATGAACCCGAGACAATCATTTGGCAACACAGGTAGTGAGTGATTGAAATAGAGTCCGCGCCACCACTGAAGTCCAATGGAATTAATGAAAATGAATCTTATTTTTCTGCAATAGAGGTGGACCTATCGGACTTCAGTGGTGGCGCGGACTCTAATTCAAAAGTGATTAGGTAGGTACTATATACTCCTTAGACGGACGGTTCAGTTTAGAGTTAATTAATATAATCATTATTTTACCATGAACATTATATCCGGCTATTTATTTTGTTTGTGTTGAGTGTTGGTACAATTGGTTGGACGGTTCAGTTTAGATAATATAATCATTATTTTACCATGAACATTATATCCGGCTATTTATTTTGTTTGTGTTGAGTGTTGTTGTAATTTGTAAAAAAAACGTGCTTGATACACATCGTTCGTAAGAAGTTTCGTAAGAACATATAAATAATCAAAGCAGGTAAGGTATTTAATTAAGCTGTTACAATGTTAGATAAAGTCCATGAAGTTAGGTTACGTGATGTAAGTAATTAAAAAAAACGAATGACCTTGAATTCTGTAATAATAATTAAATAGAGGTTATTCTTTCTATTAGTAGATTTTTCTTTGTTTCATCGTGGTTTCATACATTATTTACAGAATACCAAAATAAACCTAAAATGTTTATCGTAAATACTTTAGTGTTTCTATGAAAATGCGGCAGGTAAGTTTGACTAATTCTATGGTGTTTTCAAAGTCAAAGTCAAAGTCAAAGCCATTTATTCAGTTTAGGCCCTAGGAGGGCACTTATGAAGGTCGAATTTACTGAAGCTACCACCGATTCGGAAATCAGCCTTCAACTGAGAAGAACCGGCAAGAAACTCAGCAAGGTTACATTTTTTATATATATTTTTCTTTTTTTTTATAATCTGACTATTGGCTATATTTTTTCAATAACAGCAAAATGTACAATACAATATACAATTAAATCAAAAAGAAAAATACCAATACCAAGTAAATAATAAAATGTAACGCAAACAAGTTCTTATTAAATAATAGCAAATACGCTACATAATGGCTAAAACTAAAAAAATAAAATAAAAAAAACAATATGCGAAGTGCACCTGTGCAGAGTGAAACTATTTCCAAACATCCCTATCTTCAATATATTGAGCTACCTTGTAATAAGCCTTTTCCTTCAAAACTTTCTTCACGTAAAATTTGAATTTAAAATCGGTCATCTTGGTTACCGAGTTAGGTATTTTATTATAAAAACGAACGCAATTACCAAGGAATGACTTTTAATTAAAAAGTACTTATCTATACTAATATCTTAGACTAATATAATATAATAAAGGAGAAGAGTTTTTTGTTTGTTTGTTTAAAGGGGCTTATCTCTGGAACTACGTCGGAATTGAAAAAATATTTTTGCATTTGCCCAATTCTTGAGAAAGGTTATAGGCTACTTTATATCCAGGGATTGCGGCTGAAACCGCGGGGAACAGTTGATTCTATTAAGGCTGAAACAATTTGCACTAGCCAATACAGGCCGGAATGACCAAATATCTAGTTAGGTTAGGTTTAGGATAACACAAGGATCTTCCTCTTATAAGTTTTTCAGGTTTACTATAAGGCAGAGCAAAAAAACAGGTACCTGAACTAGTTGAAAAGTAATAATCAGACAAACAGACTCGCTTTCAATTATAATATAAATCTAGAAGTGAAAAGATTTCTATTAAATTTATTACTTTGAGAGAATAAAAGACTATTTTGTTACAGGAAACAAAATGGAGGGGAGTGAACCAAACTCTTATATTATATCATTAGATAAGACTGATCATAACTTCTTAACTGAAATTAATATAAATAACTATAAAAGCTATGGAACTGTACCTTTATGGAGTAAAACAAATTATGAGGATTATTATGAATTTGAAATTAGAGCAAGCAGGATAGTTGAAGGTATGTTGTACTACAGGGAAAGAGATAGAACCATTCTTAAAAAATCCTGTATATCTGTATAATATAGGTAATATAAATCAGTACTTATATCTAAATAAATATTTATTTTATTTGCAGTTGAAGCTTCTCCCACATATAAATGCCACATATGCAATATTAATGTACCTATAGCATATAATAAAAAACATAATGATAGCACAAAACATAGAACTTCTCTCAAAATAATGGACATAGCATTAAAAAGAGCACAATTACTCATGACACAGGATAATGTATTAAATTCAACAGATACAAATTACAACATGTACTTTTGTGCGCCTTGTGCAACTGAGGTACAGTTAAAAGACAAACTAAATCACGAGGCAACAAAACAACATAGTATATCAGTCAAACATGATAAAATATTAAAAGATTTACTAAATATTTACATGTATGATGTCAAAAGTGATGAATATATAAAAACAGTTGATGATTATACAAATAATGATGATGTTGAAGTTATAACTGAAACTAATATGGATTGTCATACAATAGAAATAAATGCTATAAATGGTAGCGTAATAAATGTACCGTTTAACAACTTCCATGGATACTTTAAAGTTGGCAAACATATACAATGTAGAGTTTGTAAGGTGCTGATCGAGGATAGACATAAAATGTCACATATGCTTTCCGAAGAACATAAGAATATAATTCTAGTGCCCATTAAAGATGTCCATTGTATAAGAATGGTAAGTTTCTTAATTATTCTCTTTAGAGTTATGTCTGAACATAATACTAGTGTAAGGCCCGGTTTCCACCAAAGTGGAGAGGAGAGGAGATGTGCTGCGAAGCTGGCAGGTTATTTCCACCAAAGCGGAGAGATGTGAGCTGTGCGTAGCGGTGATGTGCGCTGTCAAGGGGAGTCGATCGAGGCTTTCGGGTGTACGAGGCGCGGGGAGAAGGTAGCTGGGAACGGTGCTCGCTCGCGCAGGCGCCGCCTGGCCGCCCGACTACACACATCTCCGCTTTGCCGCGCCGTTAGCTCGCTCGCGGCACAAAATGCTATAGAAAAATCAGAAATTTGAACTCTGCTTGATCCATTTCCACCGAAGCTAAGCTGAGAGATGTGGAAATAACGAAATGCGATTGGCTATTCAAAACACATCTCCTCTCCTTTCCACTTTGGTGGAAACCGGGCGTAAGTGATGAGATATAGACTTCTAAAATGAAGAGCGCTCTTATGCTCATCTGCTGTTATAAGACACTGTTAGTTTGTGAAGCTTTACGCCATATATCCTATCGTCATCTTTCTCACCATGATTTCCTTCATTGAAAGCTCAAACTCATCAGGATCAGGTCCTACACCTCTCGCCGTGGGCTATTCCAACTTCCAGTACATGATGAGTTATTGGCTCGATAATTATTTAATTTTAGCTTAATCGGGTGATACTGGTTTCTACTTATATCTACTAGAGGAGACGGGAATATTAATTACTATATTACTAATAAGTAGGTACTTGAATTCACGACTACTAATATCTTTCTCATAATGATGTGATTGACGCTGCAGCTGTGCCAAAAGACCATAGAAATCTAAATAATAAGTTTATAAGTGGTATACTCACTTTGTTTGTACTTACCGTTTTATATCTTATCTTTGTTGTAATCATTTTCATTTAAAACCAGTTTATAATAACGTTTTTCTGATAACTTTTTACGTTACTGGTAACTGCATAATCGAACTATGCAAATGGCATCATTTTCGATATTTTTATTGATTTCGAGGTTGTTTCAAATTGAACTGTTTGCAACAAAGATACGTAATCTACGTAAAGTACGTGTCAAACTTTATGGCGGCTCTGGAGTTCGCTACTCGCTACTCGCAGCGCCCCACAGCGCTGCTGACACATGAATTCATTGCTGCGCAGCTATTGCGACTCGCCTCATGTTTCGAGCCGCCATAAAGTTTGAATCGGGCTATACTAATCTTCTTTTTAACCGTTGTGCAATCATTCACATACTATTATACTGGCTGAATACTTAAAGATGCCATCTTTTCAATATCTAAGTTAGATTTATACAAAGAGGTCTGTGCTCAGAAGTGGGTTAAAAAGGGCAGTTTAGATATTGATTCTTATTTAATTAAGGCGTTTTTAATGTATGTTCCTGTTTTACAGATGGATGAAATTTGGTGTCACTGCATACTTTGTAATGAAATTATAATGGACGTTCAGCTGCACACGCTTTCTTCGTCACACAATGATAAATTGAGAGAAGCACTTATATTAAATACTGAAAAATCACAAACTTCAAATCATATAGATAAAGATACTTGTGACATTTCGAACGAATGGCTTCATCGCAACGGAACTAAATATACAAATTGTGATATTTGCAACATACAATTACCTGTGGCTACTATGAGATCCCATCTAAGAGGAATGAAACACAAAAATAATTTAAATCTTAATAATGCGTGTAAAATTGCAAATAGCGGGAGCGAAAAATTACAGTATCTTATTAAAACAAATGACAAATTGGAAATTACATGTAGAGTTTGTTTAGCAATGATCGATAATATTGATGATCATGTACTTACTGATGAACACATCAGTAAATATAATGATTTATTAAAAACCAATACTGTGAGTCGAGGACGAGATAGATTCCACTGCGAAATATGTGATGCCTACTTCTTGGAGAGGTACGAAATATATCATACAAGTGGTAAAAAACATGTAAAACTATTAAAAAAGAGAAATTCCATGTTAAAATCTACTGAACCTAGTCAATCACAATTGAATAGCGATGTAGCACAGTCTATTGCAAAGTTAAATAATGATATATCACCATCAACTGACAGACAATCTACGTCACATTCGAATAAAGACGTAGAGTCGAATAAAATATCAGATTTGGCATTAACTTCAACGTCGCAATTGAATAACAAAGTATCACAATCATATTCAGAATTGCAAAAATCAAATTCATCTATTGAAACATCTAAAACAATGAAAAATTCAAATAATGGTACTTCAAAAACGATATCTGAACCAAATATGGATGAAACATCAAAATCTAATTTCAGTACATTTGAAGATATTTTTGAAACGCTGCGTGAAGCCATTTTTAATGGTCAATCGAATTCTGTATCTGAATCTAGTTACAAAACAACCGAAATGGAACCCAGTGAAACTGCTTCAGTATCAAATGATCAAAATTCGGATACCTTTATTCCTATCTTAACCGATATGAATTCTTTGGCCTATTACTGTCAAACATGTAAAGTTGTTGTGCCAAATAATGAATTTAATATTAATGAACATATAAATGGTAGTAATCATCAAAATAAATTAATCAACGAAGACACAAATACTTCAATATCCAATATACATACTTCAAATAATAAAGATAATACCAATTATTATTGTCAACCATGTAAGGTTAATTTGACAAATAACGATTCTAATATTAGTGAACATAAAGCTGGCAATAAGCATCAAAGCAATGCGCAAAAGCTTAAAGAAGCCTTAGAAATAAAACCTATAAACGGAAATGAGAAAGGCCTACAAAAAAAAGAAAACAACATTAATGCTACAAAGGCATTAAATATTAATTATGTTTTTAAAGTAATAAATAACCACAATTTATATTGCAAAGTTTGTAAAATATTAATAAAACATACATCGAATGATGAACATATAGAATGTATATTTCATAGGGAAAAGTATAATAAAATGTTACAATTAAATAAAGTATGGCGAAGGAAAGCTGATAATAGGTTCGTATGTGACTATTGTCATGTAGAAATTACAAATTATAATGAAATAGATCATATTAACGGAAGACAACACGCGGCAAAAGTTACAAAAACCACTGAAAATAGCATTATAGAAAATCCACTAAATGCACTTGTAGTTAAAAAACGGGTTAGGAGTAGGAAAAAGAAAACTGGTGATTCTATAAAGGAATAATTCCAATAATTATGGCGCTTGGCAATAGTAAAGACCGCGACCGACTCATTTATTATACTTTTGTTTCTTTGTTTAAAGGTGCTAATCTCTGGAACTACCAGTCGGATTTAAAAAAATAATTTTGCATTTGATAGCCCAATTCTTGAGGAAGGTTATAGGCTACTTTTTATCCCAGGAATGCGGGTGAAACCGCGGGGAACAGCCAGTATAACATAAGCTGTCCCCAGTGTTTTCGTACTATTTTGTAATACAACCGCCACATCGTATTTTGAACAACTTGTAATACCGACATTGAATGCTCGAACTTTTTTGATTGCAGAGTTTTTGACTTTGCTAAAGTTGTTCAGCAATAACCAATTTTAAAATATCGGTCTAGTAATGTAGGTATGATTAAAAATTTGATAACTAATCATGTGATTTATTTTGGATTGTTATAAGACTTTGATTTATTACTATTTATGTCGACAAAGGTTGACAAAATAATGACTTGTACACCAACATTTAATATTTATGCATTTGATATTCATGTGAATGTTTAATGTTTTTACTTAAAAGGTGTATAGTGTTTTTTTGATATTTTTTTATAATACAAAATAGGTATGGAAAAGAAAATCTTCCAAATATTTTTTTTAGATTATAGTAAGAAAAGGTGATATTTTTTTTAGTCATCAGGGTGCAAATTCGACTTTTGTGCCTTTGACAGAATTTTAACCTTTGGACTAAATTTTTGATTGTGTCAATTTGCATGCCATAGAAGTTAAGTGTAAAGGCGTGATCGACTTTGGCGTTAATCCCTCTGGTTAGGGGGTCCATAGATAAGCAGTTGATGATGATCAGAATGTTGGTGGATACATAATAAGCGAACAAAGATTCGACAGCACTTTTCATACTCCCTGTCAAACTAACTCGTTCGTTTCATACGCTTATTGTGTACCCGCTATAAATCGCCTTTTTTAGGTGGCTTCCTATAAATTGACTGATGTTTCTTTTGTGATGAATAATTAATAAAATTGTTTGTTAAAAACTTATTGTGTTACTGTTGAAACCCACTTCTATACTTATTTATTTACACAGATAAATGTTGATGAGAAAGAAAACTCATAAAATATTTACATAATAATTTATACATTAATAGTAACAGTATTAAATTATAAAAACATTATTTTTTACTTGGTTTCACCTGCGTTGTTTTTATAGTTGTGCACTTTTATCATACAATATTTTATTTATTTATATTACAAATTATAACACCATTACAGTATACAATAGAAACAAACATGTAACATCATTTATCAACCAAACGGAACTTTCACAACCCGTGGATAGATGGCGCCACAAGATTCTACATCGCGCTATCGAAGTTTCCCGAGCACTCGACGTATATTCACGGGTACTGACTGGGTAGTAAGTTTTTTGTGTTTTTGTAGATACACATTAACAAAAAGTATGTTTACTTTATATTTCCATACTACGAATTTATAGTGTTGTTGCTGACTGTACGTACTGGAACGTAAACAACTCGTGATTTCATAATGTTCTTTAACAATATCTCAATTATTATCATTTTTATTTATCAGTAATATGAGCTTTTTTTGATTTTTTCGAATGCATTTGAAGATGCTTGTCGAGATTGCCTTTGAACTGAAAAAAAAAAAACAATGCAATTTATGGTTAATTCCCTGAAAAATGTACAGAACATCCTGACAGGGGCACTCATTTAGCTGGGTGCTCCAGTAATCAGCTATAAAACATGACTTGATAGGGCCACCAAAACAGCCTAATAAATATAATGTATACAGGTTGAATTTTTTGTCGTTGGCAATACTTGCAGGGGAAGTACTCATCAATATGAACAACTTTCACTATGGGACCAACTCTGATATCGCGTAAAATAAAACAGTTACTTCATACATTTTGGTCGACTAGGTATCGAACTTTTTTTATGGAACAGCTGATATTTTTTTCGTGATTTCATACTTGCAGGGGTAAGTATTGCCAACGACTAAAAAACAGCTTGTATAATGAAATAGTTTTTTTTTCGAAAAAATACACAAAACTTCCCTAAGAACAGTGATAGTCATAGCTTGAACACTAGCAATAAACACAAACTTGCTGTACCTGTAACGGGGTTCAGCTAAGTGAGGGACTCTCTGTATACAGGGTGATTATTTAGTCACTGGCCATACTTGCAGGGGTGGAAGTACTCATCAATATGAACAACTTTTATCATGGGACTAACTCTGGAGATCACAAAAAAATATCATCTGTCCATACAAAAGTTCAATACCTACTCGACCAAAATGTATGAAGGAACCCTTTTATTTTTTGCGATATCAGAGTCGGTCCCATAATAAAAGTTGTTCATATTGACGAGTATTTCAACCCCTGCAAGTATGTCCAGTGACTAAAAAATCATCCTGTATAGATTTAAAAAGTTAGTTAAACTCAAGTTATGTATGAAAGGGTGCTATAAAGTGTCTGATTTTGTGGAAGAAAAGAATGCATTTGAATGGAATAATCGCTCCGCAAACAATTTTAATCCTACTAATATTATTAATATGAATCTTTGTTATCACTCAACTCCGTAACAGCTGAACGGATTTGGATGAAATTTGGCAAACAGATAGAATATATCCTGGATTAACATATCTAACTCGGGAACGCGGTTGAAACCGCAGGGTGGAAGCTGGCGTATAATAAAATAAACTTACTTTAAATATTCGATGGCAGAAAGGGCAAACAAATGATTTGTATTTGACATTATAATATTTCCTTATAATGTGCAGGATATCCACATGCTTTTGCAATTCAAGTTTCGTTGAAAATGACTGAAAAATATAAATTAAATTATATACAGGTTGATTTTTTAGTGACTGGCAATACTTGCAGGGGTGGAAGTACTCATCAATATGAATCAATTAGGGACTAACTGTGAAATCAAGAAAAAAATATCAGCTGTTCCATACAAAAGTTACTACTCGACCAAAATGTATGAAGCAAGCGTTTTATTTTACGCGATATCAGAGTAAAAGTTGTTCATATTGATGAGAACTTGCACCCCAGCAAGTATTGCCAGTGACTAAAACATCACCCTGTATTATTACCCAACTGCGATTAAGCAAAAATAAATCCGGTCAAGTGCAAATCGAACTCGCGCACCGATGGTTCCGTACAAACTTGTAAATATGTAAATTGCAAAGAAAAAAATCTGATTTATCAATATTTTTGTATTTGTTAGTAAAATATACGTAATAATAAACAATATCACCAAATTTCAAATTCATAGGTCAATGGGAAGTTAAAAAAAAATCTTCGAACCAAAATTGTGACAAACTAGGACACGCGGACACGTGAGTGACAGCAATAGGGCCCCGTTTGGACCCTTCGGGTACGGAACCCTAAAAAGGAGGGTTCATCAACGAAACCCACTTCTGTGTGAGTGGGTATGGTTTCCACACAGTCTTTGGATTGAATCATTGTAGAAAAAAAGGAGGGTTATTTAACATACTAATAAAAAAAATACATTCAATAATGAATGTACGAATACCTGTGGACATTTTTTGCATTTGTAATTGTGTTTTTTCTCCTTTTTATGTGCATTTCTGTTGAAAATAAATCAAAATTACACTAGGTTGATATTTCGTTGAATTTTTTTTACTATAGGCTTGTGTTTGACCACAATCTCACTATGGTAAGTGATGATGTGGCCGATGGTGGTAAGCACACAAAGCCTAGAAGGAACTGGCTCTCAAGTGCAGCTGCCGGAACACACCAATAGGTGGGTGCCAGGCGGGTACTACAAAGTACCATACCACCGTGCTATGGTTTCCTCACGATGTTTTCCCTCACCAACAGATCAAACTCTTTGTAGGATTCGAACCTAGGTAACCCCGAAACATCCGTGATTTAATGATTTGAATTACTTACGCAACATGTATCGTAAGTCTTGCCGAATTACTGCAAGTTTTTCCGCATATTTTGCAAGTCAACATTTTGTGATGTTTTAAACTGTGCAGTTTTAACTTGTTCAAAACACTGTAATAGAACAATTTAGTTTTTAAATTTATACTTAAGTAATAAATATGTAGAACTAGAGTGTCTGTGTTGGTAACTTCAGCAGCTTCGACGTTCATAAGTGCCCTTCTAGGGCCTAAACTGAATAAATGGCTTTGACTTTGACTTCTGGCATATTTTTATTTACCAAAAATGGAGAGTGGTGATGAAGGAAGCCTTTATTTCGCCTTATTTCCTTTAGTAAGGACCTTCCTTATGTAAGTCTGTACCGATTTTGATGAAAATTGGCACAGCAGTAGCTCAGACCCCAGAGATAAACATCCTAACTTCCTTAACTAATATTATAAATGCGAATGTGAGTTTGTTTATTTGCTACTGGATCAATTTTGATGAAAATTGGCGGGAGGGTAGCTTATTATTAATATACCCTGGAGATGGACATACGATGGAAATACGATCCTCGATACTTTTATCTTAGAAACGCGGGTTAAGCCGCAAGAGACAGCTATCTCAGAAAAGGGGAAATATCTCAATATATCTATTCAATCTACATAATATATACTAATGTTAAAGTTTTTTGTTTGTTTGAACGCACTAATCTCTGGAACTACCAGTCGGATTTGAAAAATTCTTATTGCATTTGACAGCCCAATAGGGAATATGCATGATTTTTTTTTATTTCTTAAATTTATCATTTACATTTTTATAACATGGAAAAAAATATAAATAGGCTTGAAAAGAGCCAAATTATTTTTCAAAGTGAAATTTAAAACCTTGAATAAATTTGAGCCGTTCAAACGCCACCATTTAGCGCGCGCTTTTGATGACGTCATTTGTTATATCCCACGTTTGTTTACTATAGTGTTTCAGTTACTTCATACGTATTTTCAGTTTTAATTGCTATACAAATCATGGAAGTAGTTAAAAAACCATCTTACAAGTATTGTATGGTACCGAAGTGCAAAAACACTATTATTAGTACACCCGATAAAGTGTTTTTTCGTATTCCATGCGATGCGAAATTACGAAAAAAATGGTGTAAGATGATGAGAAGGGATATTGTATCTCCATTATCGGTTCTATTTTGTTGTGAAGATCATTTTAACGTAAGTATAGCATATATTTATGTACAGCTTAGTGTGAAAATAGGAGGTTTGGTCTAAAACTAACCTAGCCTTGTTTACAAAAGTTATTTAAAAATGTATCTAAAGATCTTGCTTATTTATCCGTATTGCGGTTTTACGAAATTTTAATGATTGATAATTTATTTCAGGTTAAGGCTCCAGTCTCCCTAAAATCAGTGTTCTTGCGGAATTTATCAGAAAAGAAATATTTTTTTTTAGTCATCAGAAAAGCAATAAATGAAATATATTTTACGTTATTTTAAAGTGTATGATTTGAAGTTTCTAATACATATTTTATTTTTTAATTTGACGCCTCTTTTATTAGCTTTGTGAGGCTTTAAGCTTACCTCTATTTACGTTCCACGCGTAGAGGGTCTCATTCATGCACTCGCCACGAAAAAAAAATAATAAAAACAAGAAATGTATTCAGATTACATTTGTCGGCAAGTCCTTTACAATAATCTTATCTAGTTCCTTTTTTTCAAAATCGTCTCAATTTCTTATTTAAACTGCTTTAAAAAGTTATAAATTTCTGAATTCGACCCTTGCAACATATATTTTTTTCTATTACAAAGTAATGGTTTAGAGAAATCACAGTTTAACCACTCCGAAAGCAACTACTTATCTGTCGAATAAAAAATATATGCATTCAAAAAATCATTTGAAATAAATTTACCGATACTAAACAAATAAAACATAAAACGCATCAAAATTACATTCAATTCCGCTGGGAATTGACAGCGTTCGTTGTGTTATATATTTAGTTTCGGTAAATTTATTTCAAATGATTTTTTGAATGCATATATTTTTTATTCGACAGATAAGTAGTTGCTTTCGGAGTGGTTAAACTGTGATTTCTCTAAACCATTACTTTGTAATAGAAAAAAATATATGTTGCAAGGGTCAAATTCAGAAATTTATAACTTTTTAAAGCAGTTTAAATAAGAAATTGAGACGATTTTGAAAAAAAGTAACTAGATAAGATTATTGCAAAGGACTTGCCGACAAATGTAATCTGAATACATTTCTTGTTTTTATTATATTTTTTTCGTGGCGAGTGCATGAAAAAATGAAAATGAAAATGAAAATAGTTTTTATTCAAATAGGCCTTCACAAGCACTTATGAATAGTCTGACTCTAACGCTCGGTTCGGAAGGTTGCTTTTACTGAGAAGAGCCGGCAAGAAACTCAGCAATTACTCTTTTCAAAACCAACTCAGATTTATTACATTAAATTATTTATCTAGTCTCACTGACAATATATGTGTGTTATAACAAAAAAGAAAAGAAACAAAATGATGAGTGACATAGTTAATAAATAGATAGCAAATTTAAGCAGACCAGCCCCCACAAGCAGCACCTGTTCACAAGTATGACGCATGTGGCAGCCATCGCCCTCCTCGCACATATTGTAGGGAAGTGAGCGACCCGCCACACGACGCCGCCGCAAGCAAAGGCCTCAAAGTGAGCATGACTACCATAAGCTTGCTAAAAAGAAAAACAATTTCACGGAATATGAATAAGAACACACAATATGTTATCACTGTTACCATTCACATGTTTATAGGGCAAAAAAAAAAGTAAGTGTATCATAATAACAATATTAAAAAATTATGATAATATATTACACAAAAATTTATATACATACACAAAAGTAACAAATCTACCAAGCATTATCGTCTTTTAAATAATCATTCACAGTATAGTAAGATTTTTCAATTAAAACAGCTTTAATACGGTCCTTAAATCTTTGTGAAGGCAAATTTAAAATTGAAGTAGGGATTTTGTTATAGAAGCGTGCACCTAGTCCTAGAAATGAACCTTGCACTTTTTGTAGTCTATAAGCAGAGGTCACAAGTTTGTGCTTATTCCTAGTATTGATCGAGTGTACTTCACATTTTTTCAAAAAACCACTAATATTTTGATGGACAAATAATATGTTTGCATAAATATATTGAGATGCAACTGTGAGTATGCCGATTTCCTTAAACTTATCTCTGAGGGAAGTTTGAGAGCCCAAATTATAAATAGCTCGCACTGCCCTCTTTTGTAAAATAAAAATGGTTTCTATATCAGCATGAATGAGACCCTCTACGCGTGGAACGTAAATAGAGGTAAGTTTAAAGCCTCACAAAGCTAATAAAAGTGGCGTCAAATTAAAAAATTAAATATGTATTAGAAACTTCAAATCTCACACTTTAAAATAACGTAAAATATATTTAATTTTTGTTTTTCTGATGACTAAAAAACAATATTCTTTTCTGACAAATTCCGCAAGAACACTGATTTTAGGGAGACTAGCCTTAAGGAAGATACAGTTAATTATATTGAATATAACATAATGAAACAGAAAGGAGAAAAATGTAATCTACGGTTAAAGAAAGGAGTTGTTCCTCATATATTTTTGTGTCAAAAACGGAATATGCCACCACCAGTTGAAAGAATGGCTGTAGTTAAAAGGCAAAGACTCGAGATTTGATGCAAAATATGCTGACATCATAAATGCATCTATTTTCGGCAGATTATCTGATTGTGCTTTAACAAAACCAGTTTCTGTCATCGTCCTCGATTGACTACAAATATATATCCACAAGTAATCACACAGGAATACAGTTTTAAACACTTTTTCTCACAAACACTACTTTAACACAGTATGAATATCGACGCCGATAAATTCAATGACGTGACAATTAACGTCACATTTCGTTTCGACCAATGGTGACGCGTTTTGTATGTTTGAATTTTCCTCCCTTATTTTTCACTTTTAATGTAATATTTTCTGGGTTTAAATAATAACTAAATAAAAAAAATACCTTTTAAGTATAATGTAATGACAATAAAGAATCTAGAAAAAAATATTTGAGACAAATTTAAATTTTATGCATATTCCCTATTATTGAGGAAGGTTATAGGCAATTTTTTATTCCCAGAACGCGGGCGAAACCACGTGGAAAGCTGGACTTATTAATAAGAAAAATACTCACTCGGTTGTGAAATTGCAGTGATGGCATGTATACTTCGTCCCATTCACAGTATGTTCCTTTTTATAATGGAACACTGCGTCATTGTACTCATAAAATCTTTCATTGCAAGACAAACATTCGTACCTGAGGTTATTATCAAAAACTGTATAAAAAATCATAAAATATTATCTCCAGTATGAATTTGGAAAATATGAATCCATTTATAAAAATTATTAATTTTTCTTTAATTTCCCGAATATCATTACATCCCAGAAATTGATCCTTAATAGCAACACTATCGGATAGTGTAATAATACATTGTGTGTTTTTTTTTATTTCAAAATCAACGGGTTCGATTATAGAATATAGGTCTTGTTTCATTTAAATCGGATGTTGAAAAAAAAAAAGTTATTGTCATTTAAAGAATTTTGGAATTTAATTTCATATTACAAAGTTATCTATAAGGGAGAAAAGTTATAGAAATTTTATAATATGCGCGAGCGAAGCCGCGTGCGAAAAGCTAGTATATGAATGAAATAATTTAGATAACCTGGTGTAATGCCTTAGCGTGTGATTATTGTGACTATCAGTAGAAGATAATTCTTGACGACACACCTCGCACTTTATGCTGCCATTTTGCTGAAATAACATTATAATATGAATTATATCATGCAACCTTAGTACGACTTTACTGTAAAAAAAAAAATATATATAGGCTTGTGTTTGACCACAATCTCACTATGGTAAGTGATGATGTGGCCGAAGGTGGTAAGCTCCTAGAAGGAACTGACTATCAATTGCAGCTGCCGGAACACGCCAATAGGTTTGGTAACAGATTTTCAACTTGAGGGTGGTAGCCAGCCAGGCGGGTACTACGAAGTGCCCTACCACCGTGTTATAGTTTCCTCACAATTTTTTCCTTCACCGAAAGCTCAAGCTCATTGTAGGATTCGAATCCACGACCTTCGTCGCGGCGACCGACATCACTACCACTGAGCTATAAATTCATATCCATTTAAAACTGCTGTAAAATAATAATTGTAAGAACTGATACTATGACGTCACTCGTCACCAGCATGGTGTAATAGAGAGCACGCTAGACGCGTCGTATCGCACTTACACGGGACGCTGTCAGCCGTGACGTCATTTTGGCGCTTATGTCTTTTTAGAACGGAAATAATTTCAATAAACTTATTTCGTAAAAACAACAAATATGGGTAACGTGTTTTTGTGATTTCATTGCGATTATTTATTTATTTATGGACAACCAACAAAACAAACACTTACACTTGCATATAAATACACTAACATAATAATAAAACGTGGATTAAGTTAATTATTTCAGATTATGTATGCTATGGGTAGTTTGCTACTCGAATTCTATATTAAAAAAAAACAGAGCAGAAACTAAATACATCAAAAAAATATATAAACAAATTTTGAAGATGGTGAACAAGATTAAATTTAGGTAGTTGAGGTTTTAAGTATTTTAATAATTTGGTTTTTTTGTTGCGACTGTCATGAAATATGTCTAATGTTTTTTTTTGTTTTTTTTTTTTGTTGTATTGCGACTGGAGCCTATTAATGGTTGAGTTCTGGCCTAGATTGCTCTTGGCGAGCTTTGATTTGTATATCGTAGCTTTTTTATTGGTTCTTTGTGATTTTTTTGGTGCATTGAAGTTAATGGAATGAAGTAAACTGCGGCAATCCAGTATTAATGATCAATTAAGTGCCACAGGAATCGTTTTTGGACGCTTTCAACACGTTTGATATGAACTTTGTAGTGAGGTGACCACACGGAGCTGCAGTATTCTAACCCAGATCTAACAAGTGCATTAAATAAAGATATTTTTGTAGACGCGTTTTTAAAATGGTTACTATTTCTATCAATAAATCCTAGCATTTTGAATGCATTGGTTGTAATTTTAACAAAGTGTATATTGAAGCGAATTTTACGGTCTAAATGTATTCCAAGATCGCGAATTTCGACCACTTTCTTAAGGGGATTATTATTAATCGTATAGTTGTGGGTGTGTTCTATGTTGCTCCGTGAAAATCTTATAAAATAGCACTTGTCAGCATTCAGAGACATTCGATTTTTAGTACACCATGATGCAAGCCTATTTAAATCCTCTTGAAGTAGGTCAATGTCATTTTGTGTTTTAGTCGGTCTAGCAATTTTCAAGTCATCGGCAAACAGATGAATGCTTGAATGAAGATTCTACGTCATTTATAAAAATGTTGAAAAATAAAGGACCTAAATGCGTTCCCTGCGGCACACCTGAAGTAGCCGAAAATGGCACTGATGAATATCCATTGACTACCATCCTTGAATAACGATCTTCAAGGTAAGATCGGCACCAAGCCAGTAAGCTCCCAGTAAGGCCGTAGCGAGAAAGCTTGCGTAGAAGTAATAAGTGATCTACTTTATCAAAGGCCTTACTGAAATCAGTGTATATAGCGTCTACTGATATACGTGCATCAACAGAGTCAGTAATATCATACACAAAATGTACCAAATTAGTAGCGGTTGAACGTGCTCTCATTATAAAATCGATTATAAAATATGAAATATTGCTCTGCTGTGTTTTTTTAGACATTTAAAAGGCTTTTGACAAAGAATAGCACAGAAAATAAAATATTACTAGTCATATTATTAGTCATAAACACGAAAAAGAATAATTTGCAATCATCATGTATTAAACTGACTGTATTACAATGAATATAATATTTTTTTAATGAATTATTGATAGGATCTAGAAATGGAAACAAACGCACTTATCACCACATTGTGGTCACCACGTTCAACCACATCTCTTACCACATTCAACCACAAACTTACATGCTTATGTTTTCTTTTAACATGATCTTCGTAGTTCTCCTCAAACTTAAACCCAATGAGACAATTTTCACATTTATAAAGCAAGTTTGTATAAATTTTGGATTCCGCTAAGAGTGACCTTTCTTTCACCAGCTCTTCATTGGTTATTGTCACTTTTCTGACCTTTTCATTTTCATCACTTGTTTGTGATAGTGCTGTAATAAAACAGATTTTCAACATGAGGGTGGTAGCCAGCCAGGCGGGTACTACAGAGTACCCTACCACCGTGCTATGGTTTAATCAAGATGTTTTCCTTCACCGAAAGCTACACTCACTACCACTGAGTTAGCATCGCCATCAAAAATTTTAATAAAATCATGGTATATTTTAGGAATTATACAAGTATTATCATGACCAACTAACCTATGTCAGGACTTATAGTAAGTTCTGTGTCAAACTCATTCTCTTCTTTGATTGTAGATAAATTTCCAAGTTCTTTACACTCATTAGACATCTCTTCTTCTAATTCTTCTTTTATTAAAGGTATTTCTGTTTCTACATTATCTTCTTTATTACATTGGATATCTTTTAATGTCGTCGCATTATGTTTCAAACCTAAGCTATCAATACCTATAGCATTCAAAGTCTGCAATCCCTGAGCAAGTACACTTATCATGCAGGCATTTTGATTATTTTTATTAATAATATCTAACCCTGTTTGTATATTTTTCATATTAATATCTTTATTAATGGTGACAGTTTCTGAACAAACAATATTTTTTACTTTTGGACGATTGGTAAATTTCTTTGCAAGTAAAACGTCAACTGCTTTATGGTATGTAAGGACTTTAGTTTTTTTTCTGACTGGTTGTGTATCTTTAGTCTGAAATGATGAAATAAATACATGGACTTGAGCCACCGTTTCATATAATTGAGGAAACTTTATGCCCTTTATAACATACTAGCTACCGCCCCGCGGTTTTACCCGCGTTCCCCAGGGATCTTGTGTTTTCCCGAGATACAAAGTAGCCTATGTTCTTCTCCATACCATAGGCTGCCATTAGGCGTGAAAAGGTAACAAACATACAAACTCACATTCGCATTTATAATATTAGTTAGGATTAGGATAATATTTGTTAGGATTAGGATGAATTATTTTCAAGTTATTCAACTCGCATAGTGTACCGTACACACCATTTTTGATATTATTGCCGATATGACGGCGGATTCGTATATCCCACCAAAATTGTGAAAGTCCTCAGACTCAATATGATGATGATTGTGTAGATACAATGAACTTAGCATTACAGTGTGGTGGTAAGTGGTACTATGAAAGCATAGTTGTGAATATTTATACTATATTAGCTTCCGCCCCGCGTTTTCACCCGCGGTCCCGAGTGCTCCGATCGCCACCAAACCTTACAGGATTATCCGCTGGGTGAATCTAAAGATTGTCTGAGAATTTCATCATTATCGGTTCAGCGATTTCGGAGTCTATAAGGAACATACGTACATTCTTTCTCTTTTATATATATAGATCTAGATGTAACTGTCATACTAGCTGCCTCTTGCAGTTTCACCCGAGTTCCTGAGAACAAAGTAACCAATGTATGGGACATACCATAGGCTATTTTTGTACTCAATTTCATAGCGATCGGTTCAACGGTTTAGGCGTGAAAAGGTAACAGATAGAGTTACTTTCGCATTTATAATATTACCTACTACTTATCTATACTAATATTATAAAGCTTAAGAGTTTGTTTGTTTGTTTGAACGCGCAAATCTCAGGGAGTACTGGTTCAATTTGAAAAATTATTTCAGTGTTGCATAGCCCATTTATCGAGGAAGGCTATAGGCTACTTTTTATCCCGGAAAAACACAAGATCGCTCGGGAACGCGGGTGAAACCGCGCGGAAAAGCTAGTAATATTATAAATGCGAAAGTTTGTGAGTATGGATGTATGTTTGTTACTCTTTCACACAAAAACCACTGAACGGTTTTGGATGAAATTTGATATGGAGGTAGTTGACACTCTGGATTAACACATAGGCTACTTTTTATCCCGGGAAAACATAAGATCCCTCGGGAATGTCTACATGTTTGAGATGAAATTATTCAAAAAACTTTTTCATCGCAGACCTGTGTTATCTATAAGTATAAGTACCTATGTATTTAAAAAAATTGAAATTAAGCTTTGCTTAGTTCAGGATCAAATGGCTGTGTGTAAGAAATCCGTAATAAATATTTATTTATAAACATCTTACTTCACCCATTAAAATCTTGAAGCTGTCCTCTACTTGTTTCTTGAATTGTTTTATCTTTATCAAAATTGCATGACATTCATAACATACTACTTGGTTGTGTGGTTTTAACTGAAAAAAAAAAACTTTAAGTAAGTACATCAATTGCATTAAATTTTATTTTTGCACTTTAGGATACTAAGTGCAGTTGCACAGACCTGATAACCTTAATCATGGAAAAAATGGACTTCATTGCTTTGTTAATGAGATGGATAGAATTACTTACTTTTACTTACTGTTTTGGCTGTATATCTGTACTAATATATAATATTACAAAAAGGAAAGATTTGTATGTAAGTATTTTTGTAACAAATTGGCTCAAAAAGTAATGGACCGATTTTAAAAATTCTTTCACCGTTAGAAAGCTACATCTTCACCAAGTAACATAGGGCTACGGGCTACTTTTTCCCGGGAACGCGGGTGAAACCGCGGAAAAGCTATTAGTTAATAAAACAAAAACCTTTTTATTGGACTATCCAAATTTTCTAGTTTGTTGAAGATAGATCCAACTTAGTCTATTTGGTCCCTGCCAATTTTTCAATATTTACATAAGAACCTGGTATGTAGAGAGTATTGTCGCGAACGTATCTAGGATATAATAAACAAACCTCAAGCGGTTTCGTAAAATAATTCAAATAATCCGAATGAGCGCAAGTGAGCAAATTGATGAATGGAGACTTCTTATCCAAACAACAAATACACACAGGCGTGTTAGGCTGTATTGTCTTTGTTATATCTTGATTCAGACCGAAGTCTTCGAAGTTTAATAACAAAAATCTAGACATATTTATATATATTAGAAATATACAAAGTAGTCCTACACAGTAAACAAGGTAACTTGACGTAAGACTCTCGGTAGAGAGTATTATGTTCCTTGCGTAAGACCATAGATTTAGAATTTTTTCGCGTACATCCTAAATCTATGCGTAAGACCCATTTTTTTATTCTCTTTGGTAAGACCTTTAGGTTAATTGCAGTGTTGCCATATATCACTTTTACGTTACACAATTTTACGTTTCTAATGAAAACAAAAAGTTCACTTTTATTAGAAAATGTGTAAATAATAGATTTAATTACAACTCAGTTGGCACATCGGTTGTACAATAAGCCGTTTACCGTTACTGTGTCCCAGTCCATAAAGGTCAGTAGTTCAAAAACTGTTTATTCAAGAGGCTCACTAACAATTACACCGGAGAAACACATAACCACATACACTTTAAAAGACTTTAACTGAATGTACTTTATTAATTCAGTTTAAAAATATTATTCAAATACAGAGCCATCAGTTTGCTCATAATGGCTTTTTTTTTTTCGTCGCCCACACTATATACCGACGACAGAAATGCCGGCAGTGAAATGTCTGAAATTTTCCACACTCCTAGACCACCATAACACACGGGAAGGGTGGCCTGAGACCACACTTTGTTTTCATTAAAACAACAATTTAGGATTTTAGCCAGAGAAATCTTAATCATGTTATCTAACGTATTTAATAATTGATCAAATTTTAACAAATGGGTACATCGGAGTAAATAAGTAAACTTAGGCACAAATAGACATAATCTTATAATAAAAATAAAAAAAAATAATTAACAATTGAATGGAAAAAAAAGCCAAAATATATAAAAAATGTAACCTTGCTGAGTTTCTTGCCGGTTCTTCTCAGTTGAAAGCGACTTCCGAATCGGTGGTAACTTCAGTAGTTTCGACGTTTTTAAGTACCCTCTTAGGGCCTAAACTGAATAAATGGCTTTGACTTTGACTCTTTGGAACAGTACCACCCTCGTTTGGAACTTACGCAGCTATGATGTAGGTAGACTCTATATCATAGGTAGAGCCTTTGAGTATCTAGAACATCAAGAATTTAATTGATTTTAATTTGTGTTAATTATGTATCGATTTAGGGGGAGGCCTATGTCCAACAGTGGACGTCTTGCGGCTAAGATGATGTATTGATATTATTTAATAATAAAATTAACTGTACGGTTAGTTAATTTTATAAAATTTCATACCTTTTTGGTAGGGTTATCGTTCTTTTTAGGGAATTCACATAGGTAACACTGGTCATCATTGTCTGTTTGTATTGTTTTGTTGTCAATGAAAAGAAAATACGCACACATGCACTTACTTTTTAAAGATTTGTATTGTAGTAAAATAATTTACCAAATTGTTAGATGTCATAATTTTAGAATTATGATGCAATGAACTCATTATAGTATTCTCAAAGTGCTAAAATGAACATTTAAAGTACAAACTTGTGCTATTTCGTTAAAATATTGTGGAGTTTGTGACGATATTGTGAAGTTTGTGACTATATTGTGTACCTTTGTATTCAAATTGCTTGCGATCGGCAGCAGTACTCACAAAAAACGGACATATTCACTTACATAGTTATTGTAAGTATTTTTTTTACTGTAATTGGCCTTGAAGGTCATACTATTGTGTCTTTGTGAAACTCATTTAGAATTAGGTGACATTACAAGTGGAAGAACAGTTACCTAAAATAAACGACCGTATATTTCTCTCTAAAAAGGCCTAGTGCTCAGTCATCCATATAATGCACAACCTGACATAATAATAATTTGTTATTGAATAAATAATAAATAAATAGTTTATTTCTTCCCACAAATAATTCTCTTATAAATTAGAGTAAACCTAATATTATTACTATAATACGAAGAACATATTAATTGTGGGAGGACAGGAGCCCAAACTAGGTAAGCCCTGTGCTATGGGTCTGCTGGTCTCCACCTCCTCGGAACAGGGATTATTATAAAATTAATATTACATATTTATAAATGGTGCAAGTGTATGTGCTTGTGTGTGTGTGTGTGTGTGTGAGTGTGTGTGTGTGGGTTATTGAATGTGTGTAAGAGTATTAAGTGATCGAAAATAATAATATGTTATCATTTAAATCAGAAGGCTTTTGGTGTCATCATAGTTTAGAGACAATAACCATTTTGTAATCACTCCTTTGCATTTTAGTTTGCTCATTGGGTAGATTGCAAGTATTTTGTTTGCATTGTTGTACAGTCTTCCCCCATGGTACATGAAAAATCTATGGTCAAAATTTGGCAATCAGCACAGAATGATTCTGTGTCACCTGGATTCAGAAGTAATTACAGGTCTGTCTGATGAATGCAATTGGGCATGATTGGAGTATATGCTTAGGGGCTCTATGATCTACAAAGAAAACATAATTCAAATTTAAGCAAAACTTGAACCAGATAACTGATTTAAGATTTATACAACTTTTTTATATTTTCTAATATCCACTCAAACTTAGGACAAACGGAAATGTTCATGCATATAAATGTCTGTCATGGGTAGGATTAAAACCCTCATTCTATGGCTGATAAGTAAGGCATCTTACCAACCAGCCTGTCAATACTTATCATATCCTACTTCCTACTTAATATTATAAATGTGAAAGTTTGGATGGATGTTTGTTACTCAATCACGCCAGAACAGCTGAACAGATCTGGATGAACTTTGGCACAGAGATAGATAATAGTCATGAATAGCTCATAGGCTACTTTTTATCTTGAGAAAACATAAGATCCCTCGGGAATTTGGGTGATCTGGTATCACCCAAATTCCCGGAAGCTAGTTACGAAGGCAACTGGCTCTAGGTGTCAGAATATACCAGGTGGTGTTTGGCATCAAACTCTCGACTTCAAGGTGGTAGCCAGTCAGGCAGGTAGTACAAAATTTTATCTATACAAATAAATAAAATTGAAGTGTTTTTGGAAGGTAGTAGAACTCTTAGTGCAAAGTTCGCCCGGGGAAGTACTATCACCATATCTAATTCCGCCGTGAAATCGTAATGCACTTGTGTTTCGGTTAGGAGGGTATGGGAGCCGGTGAAATTACAGGCACAGAAGACTTAACACCTTCATGTCTCAAGGTTGGCAATGCGTGAGTGATACCCCTGGCAGGGAAAATATAAAATTGTATTTTCTTTGCCCGTGGTGTTATGAGGAACGTCTATAGGCTACAGTAACCGCTTACCATCAGGTGGGCCGTAAGCTTGTTTGCCACCTAAGTAGTATAAAAAAAAAAAGTGTTTGTTTGTAATCTGTACTAATATTATAAAGCTGAAGAGTTTGTTTGTTTGTTTAAACGCGCTAATCTCATGAACTACTGGTTCAATTTGAATAATTCTGTCAGCGTTGGATAGTCCATTTATTGAGGAAGGCTATAGGCTACTTTTTAACCTGAGAAAACACAAGATCCTCGGGAATGCGGGTGAAATCGCAGGGCGGAAGCTAGTGTCAAAATAACAGCTTTTTTCTAAATGCATATGGAAGTATGTTATATAGTACCTATAACAAAAGTCGGTATGTCTGTTTCTTTTGGCTAATCTCCAAAACGGCTAGACCAATTTTGAAATCTATATTTGTGTCAAGTTCATACAAATCTCTTCAGCCATCACAGTATGATTGAGTTACTAACCAGATGGTTACTATTATGGTATCTACTCCAAAATTCACATAAACTATCTGATTTAATAGCCTAAAAGGTTTTCTGGCAAGATCTGATCTAGGTTTTTTATTATTTACTAGCTGTCCCCTGCGGTTTAACCTGTAGCAATATAAAAAATAAAAAAAACTAGATCAGACCTACCGAATCACTAAAAAAAAATCCATAATAATCGGTCGAGCCGTTACGGAGGAGATTGCAGACAAACACTATGACACGAAAATTTTATATATTAGATTTAAGGGTATACCATCATGTGAGTAACAAGGTGGTAATGTGGTAAAACACAAGCCAAGCTAAAAATATTATTACAATACTTAAAGTTTGTTAAGTTTATTCTCCAATCTTTACTAACTGCTTAATTACCATGCATGCAGTGAAATTAAGAAATTAGCATTAATTCATCAGGTAATTAAAAAGTTATTGTTAAATGTATTTATGCAAATATATGCATAATTATAATATTTTAACATGGCAAGAATGTAACCTACAACAATTAAAAAGTAAAAAAGTATGTATGTATTAGTAGAGGCATTAGTGAAAGTTTTGAAGATGTTGGAAGCTGCATAATTAAAAAATATACATAAGCACAAGCCTTCAGGAAAGTAAATTTCATGTAAGCATGAAGCATCCGGATAAAGCTGAACATAGTCAGGCTTTATGGTTGTGTGTCCGGCCAAATCAGACGATGTCGGGCCTGTCTGGCTTTTGTTAGGCTTTTTAAATGTGACCATTTTGCAATAGTAGTTACTGCTGTGTTATATTAAGAATAAAAAATTAAGGGTGTCCGGCCTTTTTGCCCAAATGTCTGTCTAAACTGACTAGTTAGTCCGTCTTTTCTGTTTTAAGACCTGGTGACCCTATTGCAATTATATAGGCATATCATTTAAAACATAACGGTTGTCGCGTATTGCTTGTCTTATGTAATTTTAGTGTTGTTAATTAATTAAAATATTTTGTTTACAGTTCTAACCAAACTGAAAAACTATGTACAAAATGGATGCAGTTCAAAACACAAAAACAAGAGTAAATAATGGTACAGAGAGCATGAGAAAGAGAGACAATATGAATAACGATGTGTCCTCAACATCCAGCGAAGATGTGACTACGTCAGACCCGATTACGAAGTTTAATAACTTCTACAAAAACAGATATACAGAGTCCGCTGTATCGGACAATGAAATGGAACCCAGATTGAGAGTACAACCGAGAAGTCACTATAAAAGCATGGGAAATATAAACGAAAAGTCCTATAGAGCAAAAGAGAGGAACAGAGTACAAAATAGCATTAGCAATGTTGATTTAAGTCTCCACAGTGATGAGATAAAGAAATTTGATTCATTACAAATTCCAATAGTTGGATATGAAGTGATGGAAGAGAGGGCACGATTCACGGTATATAAATTAAAAGTTGAAGATGATAAACGCGATCAATCTTGGCTTGTATTCCGTCGTTACACAGATTTTGTTCGGTTATACAGTAGATTAAAGGCGGAACTGCCTAATGTGATGCTTCCTCTGCCAGGAAAACGTTGGTTTAGAGATAATTTTGAACCGGCATTTCTAGAAGAACGTGTTCGAGGTTTACAGATATTTGTTAATGCAATTTTAAGTAAGCTACCGAATCATTCGGTTGTCAGAGAGTTTTTCTGCCTCGATGAGCCACCACAGGTGTTTAGCTATCAGCCAGAGGTCCAGGCAGTATACGGAGCCCTAGAGGACTCTATAACGACCCTAAGAATGCAGTTGAAACAGAAAGATGCAACGATTATGCATCTTCAGAAAAGAGTTCATCAGTTGGAATGTCAAGTGAAAAGTTGTTCAAATTGTAGTACAAATGAGTAGTAGTATTTTGTGTGATATTGTAATTTTAAAATGGATTTGACTGATTCTTTATAATGATATTACGTTTTTGAGGTATGGTGCTCTCAGTGCTTTGATCACGTGATCAACAGCGTCCAGAAAGACAGTAGGATATATACATGGATAACAGACAGTATACTGGACTGCGTTCCGTTTTAAACAGTACCCAGTATAGCTAACTATAAAGGAACGGCTTATCAGTATACTAAATTAACGTGACACCTTACAGTGCTAGCAGTGTATATCGGAACATACCCTATATGAGTGCTCGTTCGCGGGGGTACTATAAGGTACCCCAATCCGTATCGTACAACCACAGTATAATAATCTACAGAAAAACAGCTCCGTGCAGTGGTAGGTACTCCAGCTTCGGGTGGCCTCGGGGAACTGAGCAGTTGAGTACAGAGGGCGACACTTTTCAATCACAGACTAGAGAGAGATATTCTTTTTGATACTTTACCCGCACGCTCGTTTATGTTTAGTTTCATTTACTTATCATTTACTTGTGTGACAGCCCTACAAAATAGGCTATACCTATAATAGACGCTTTTAGGGAGCTGTTCCTCTGTACATTATAATACTCTGGAACTGCAGTAATTATAATCAAGCAGTATGCCAAAAGTGTGGGCCTTGAAAACTATTACAATTATTAAAATCAGTCAAATTCATATTAAAAGTAATTTAAAATATAATAATAGCAAGTGATATCGCATTTATTGTAAATATAATTATCTTGTAATGGTGCAACTTTATGGATGTAGTGTACAATGAATTTCTATTCATTTTTTTATAAGACATGTTAAGTTAAAATTTACTACAGGTCTACGGTAAACTAAACCGTTCTTGAGGTATGTGTACGGTTCGGTATGAACAGGCGCGGATATATGGGGGGGGGGCAATGGGTGCAATGGTTTGGTGCAGCAAACTGATAACAGGCGTCGCGTCCCTAAACCTGCGCCCACGCACCTACTTTAGGTACCGACTGAGTTAACTGTAGACCTACTGTCTTGTACTGTACTACATTATTGTATTAGATAAATGATTTAAAATTATAAACAGGGTGCATTGGAATATCAAAATATACAAGTTAATTGTTTGAAAATATTTTTCAAAAATATGTAGAACCAAAAATGTATTTGTTCATTGTATTTTATATGTAAGATAGATTTAAGTTTTTAAATGTTGAAACTCAGGCTTTAGGCCTCTTTAATTAATTTTATGAAATCTGTGGTAAAAAAGTGCCTTTGTGGGGTAAAAGTGCCTGTTTAATATATGAGAATATTTATCAACCAATTTTGATAACCAAGTGATAATATTAACTTAGGACAATAATTACCTTAGCCTGTCCAAATGTAAAAAAAAAAACTATAATTAAATATTGTTATCTTCTTAATAAAGTAGGTGCTACATTTGTCACTTATTTTTACATTTAGTAAAACTTTAAGTCTCTCAAAAAAAGGCCATCAACAAAATGGTTGTGTATTGGACATCAACGAATATTTCTCTATCTCCGTCCCTTTCTGTCGCTCAAACAGAGAAAGAGAAGATCGCACTCTGCGGCTTTGCCATGACTATTCTGTGCATACATTTCTCTCGCTCTAGCAAACGATATGTTTGAGCGGAAGAAAGAGACGGAGATAGCAGAACATCGGTTGTCGGGTGATCAGATATATATTGCTATAATGGATTCCCACGGTGCATGGTTCTACTATGTATGTGAATTCATACTCGTTGCTTACGTGGGTGACTTGGACAAAAGACGCTCTTCAATTTTGATTCTTACGTGCTTTGAAATAGGTGTAAATTCTCTCTAAGGCCCCGTTTAAAACTCGTGTCAAAGTTTTAGTCAAGTTTTGAAAAGTTATAACAATTGAATTTGGGATTTGGATGCATCATTATAAGGTTTATTTTCAATAAATACAATCTGTTCTTGAGAATTTACCAAGTTTTTACCGATCGTAATAGTCTTTAGTATTTATTACTGGTCTCTATGATACCAATAACAGAGTTCAAATTTGTTTACTATCTCTTATAGTTTATTATGACTGTTTTTTTGTTTGTTTTTGATGTGACCAAAGGTGGTAAGCACACAAAGCCTAAATGAAACTGGCGCTCAAGTGTAGCTACCAGAACACATCAGTTACACAATTTTGATGTTTTATAAAGTAAGATTTTTATATGTATTATTTTAAAAGAATGATTCTATGGTCCGTTTTTACATAATGCGAAATATTTCGTTTTTAGAGGTCCGTGTCCAAAGTGTGACGACGGGTCGCTAACACTAAATCTACGCTGTCCGGTATTAGATTATCCTTTTGACTATAATAAGAACCCAGAAGAAAATAGAATAGGTCCTACATGTTTCTATAACTCCATGGCAATCAGCAAATCAAAACCAAGCCAACCCAGTAGAAAATATAAGTGATAATAGACCTGTTTCCAAAGCCTCATTAAATGGCAATTTAAAACCCAACCCATACAAGAAACCTTAAAAAAATTACATGGTTTCAAAGATTATTTTTTCCTGCTATACAACACGAACTGTAATATTAGTTGGATATGTTATTTGTACGGAACCCTCCGTGTGCGAGTCCGACACCCACTTGATTGGTCAACTTTATTTATGGACTTAATTTCAATAAAACCTAATAATAATTTAATATATAAAATACAGTTCTTCTTTTTCTTTAATATAAAAATTAAATGTACAAAAAGCAATAACAAAATGTGCCTTATACGGTAGGAATAAGGTACATAATTAATATTATATTATGCATTTAAGATTTATAGCTATAGGTATAAGGTATGAGACGGTATTTCCATTGGCCGTCCAGTATCAGGGAGGATTCAGGAGGAATCATGGCGTCTTGTATTTTTTTTTTTACGATATAGATTGGCTGTTATTGGTATTTAAGGCGTTTAATTTTTTTTAAACCCGGAATTAAAGTGTTATAAAGAAAATATTTTTTTAAATATGGTCGAAACGAGACAAGAAACTCCTGTAGTTGTATGTATTGATGTCGCCATGATTCCTTCACATATTTTGTTAATTTAAAATAGTATACTGTATTCTTATTTCTGGCAGCTTTTGAGTTTTTACTTAATAAATGCTATGGTGGTGTAATTCGCCGCCTAATAGAACGTTTGGATGCTGAATGAAGAGGAGCGGAGTCCCTCCCCCCCTCCTCAGCCTGCCCGTGACATCTGTAGTGCTCTCGTTTACGTCATAAAGGCGTTGACTCACTACTACACTGTCGTGGCCACTGTGACAAATCTTGTAGTCAAAGAAGAAGGGTCTGTCCCATTACAACACTTTTTGACGTTTAAGAATGTCAATGAAAAATAATCCTTATTGCTTTAAGATAAGCTTCAACTTTTAATATTATATTATTACACAATTAACCATAGATTTAACAGATATCCTTATTGTGAGGCAATATGGTTCATTGTTCCTTGACATTCTTAAACGTCTAAAAGTGTTTCTTATCATGGAAGAGGTATTAAGTATTTACACATGCTTAGGAATACAGTATGCGATTTTAATTCAATAAATTGTTCCGATTTTCCTTTGTAAATAATATGTATTCAATAAATTAAAATGTACTATGATATTAATTTTATTGAATGTACCTTTTTGATTATTTGTAATCGTTTTAAATAAATTACAAATATTAATTGATTTTTATTTTAAATTAAAAATAGATGTCTATGTACAAAATTCATTAGTAGAAAAACATCTTAAAAATACCTTATTATGACCAAAAAATTAAAATGATGATAGCTTAGTGGTAGTCGAATGCTGGGATGTTGGTCTTGGGTTCGAATCTTACTCTTATAACTTAGTCCATGGGAGGCACTAAACAGCCTGGCTGCGAAATCTGCATTATGCTCGGGAAGCTCGTTGACTGACTGAGTGTTTTGGAAAATGGAAATAAAAAATAAAAATGTGGTTACATTTTCTTTATTCTTACATAAAATATAGTAATAATTACATTTTCATAAGTTGCACTTGTATAATTATTTTTATAATAAAAATAAGTGAAGATTTTTTTAAGAGAAAATATTTTTTTAGGCTACCTAACTACGTACTGGCTGAGTTGCTGATTTGTCAAAGGCCAGATAAGCGATATCTGGCTGTTTTTTGAAATTAGAATAGTTTTTTTTATAGAATCCCTATGATTGAAAAATCGGGCAGTCACCTAGTTTGTGCATTTTTCAATAGATGGCGCTGTTTTAAATGAATTTATTTTAATAAAATAAAGCATGTTACTTTTTTTATAGTGTCTATGTCAGTCAGTTCAAGGGCCTGATTCGAATAATAAGGTTTCCGCGGATTTGGAACGGTATAGCTACCTATAAATTTTCGCTCAAAAATTTTCACTTTAAAATATTTACATTACAACATGTTAAAACACTAAAATATTTTTATATTAAATATAAAACTAACCTACTTACATTATATACGTTTTTAACTTGGCTCAGTGGTGAAGGAAACCATGCATACAGCCTATCAATTTTTTTTTTACATTTACATCTCTATTTCCAATCAATTGGGTATGCCTCCATTTCCATTAATTTCTTATATCAACTCAGTTCAAATATTGACAAACAAACAAATCATAATATATATATATAAGCTCGTTATATAAAAAAGGTTCTTTATTTTTCTTTCCTGAGATCGATTCAATTTAAAAACATATTTTTGGAGACAAACAATAAAAATACATTGCCGTGCAAGTGACGTCATTTCGGCGCTTATGTCTGTTTAAAATGGAAAGGATTTTAGACAAATATGGGTCTAATTTCGTTTAGAATTTATAAGCATGTGAAAAATCGATACTTTTAAAACACTAGTTATCGAAAATCATATGATCAACACATTTTACCTCCATTTCCAACATCAATTTAATGATGGTCATCATTTAAAAAGCACAATATTGATACTTTTACAACAGTTAATGGTAATATTTCACAACACTCTTTATTTCACCACATTATTAACTCATTTGATAAAAGGAGATAAACTGCTATTGTTTCACCACTAGAGGCGCTACCAGCACACGGGACTATTAAATACTTTTAATTTTTAAATGATCATAAGGTATGATTCCACAATAATTACATGATGGGGATAATGACTAAAAAAATCTATTTAGTCCGTCAGTTAGATTACAAAAAAATATTGGTCCCGTATTTTTTCTTTAGTTCCGAATACAAAAAATTACGACGATACAGAGCGTTGAAATTTCGCGTGACGTCACTTGTATGTAAAAATTGTACATACAAGTGACGTCACAAGCCCCCACTCCTGAACTTTGGTGCAACATAACTTTGTAATTTTTTATTGTTTTGATAAACGAAAATTACGTGTCTAATATTTTTTGATAATCTAACTGACGGATTAATTAGGATTACTTTTTTTTACCCAGTCATCATCCCTATTTTAGTTAATCATTTTAGTTATTCATTTTTTTGTGCACATTTATACAACCTTTCGAATGAGTTTCATTCTCCTACTTTTAATCATATCAGCCGCAAGACGTCCACTGCTGGACATACGACTCCCCTAAGGATCTCCAATAGGACCATTGCATCCATTTTCCCCTACTTTTAAAATAAATTATTATAAAACTGTTGACTCATGCGCTAGTAGAGCCATTTACACGTCACTATGCGTTTTATCTCCTATTTATACAACTCTCATTGACACACTTTTTATCAACACAATATTCTGTTATTATATTCTAAATTCCTTTTTCTCCATATACCAATAAACACTTATCTATCTATCGATGAACATTTTCACAACACTCGATATCGACACTTTAACAACACTATCGACATTTCCACTACCGACACACTCCCATCACTAGTCAGCGTCGTGCTTCGTGTCCATGTACTGCACTAGTCGTTTGGCGGGAAACACTTTGTGCACTCGCTTCCTGTGCGTATAGAGCGACGCTTTCTGCTTGAATGTTTGTTGGCAGATGTCGCACGTGAGTGGCCGCTCGCCAGAGTGGATCACCTCGTGCTGTGTTAGGGCTTTCTTGTCCTGAAATGAAAAAAAAAACAAATAGGCTTTCACATGCATAGTCAAAGTGCTAAGAGCTGGCAAGAAACTCAGCAATTACTCTTTTCAAAATAAATTCAGATTTAAATAAATTAAATTTAGATAAAATTATTTTGTGTGTATATTTGTTGTGGTATAAAAATACATAAAATAAAATAAGGATTTCATGATATAACATAATATATTGCAGAAGGAATTCCCTATAGGCCTATAGTGTTTGTTACTCACTAGACAGGCTTTTATAGAGGAAGCCCAAGTTAGATAACCGGGTTACTTTATTTAATTAGCCTCAGTAGTGGATTTAACTAAGTACATTATTACGTACTTTTGTTGTAATAAAATTTAAAGAAATAAATAGAAAATAATTATCTAATACCTTTAAACAAGCAATCCTTGTATATACTTATATATATATATAATCTGAATCTCAGAAACGGCTCTAACGATTTTCATGAAATTTAGTATGCAGTGGGTTTCGGGGGCGATAAATCGATCTAGCTAGGTTTCACTTTTAGAAACGTCGTTTAAAAAAAATACGGGCGTCCAGGTACTAATAAATTAAGTAAATAAAAAAACAGTGTATAAAACCGGGTTTTTGATACAATTGTGATTAGTCTATTAATTAACATTATTATTAACAGACAATTAATTAGCAAGTTTTATTCGCAGTGAGTTTACAAATACTAGAGTAGCAACGCCGAGAGTTCAAAAGAAAGCTAAAAACTATGTTAGTCTCATTTGAAATTTGAAATTGAAATAATTTATTGCGCCAGAAATGTCGTACAAAAAGGTGATATTCCAATAATAAGAATCTACACATTTCACTACAGAATAGCATGCACAATTATAGAATAAGTTAAAAGCTAAGGAAACTAAAAATAAAAATGTCCAAATCTAACATGTCAATTCAACACCACATTTCTTCTAACATCAAACTAATCACGTCAAAACGAGACAGGGACACTCGACGTCAAGCTGGGAACTATGGCAGATATGCCTACAGGCATATACGAAGTGGCAACGCGTCGGTGTCGTAAATAGCAAATCTAGTTACTATAGTAACATAGAAGATAATTGATTTTTATATAAAAGTATGACCCATACAAAGAAATGTATGTATGAATACATACAGTGAATGTCTTCCCGCACATTTGGCACACATGGTTCCTCGGTTTCACCTTCTTCTCCCCGTGGACTCGCATCATATGCTTTTCGACGTTGGCTCGGGACGCTATTGGCTGAAATACAACGTTAAAACTTACATATTTTTTAGGGTTCCGTACCCAAAGGGTAAAACGGGACCCTATTACTAAGACTCCGCTGTCCGTCTGTCACCAGGCTGTATCTCATGAACCGTGATAGTAAGACAGTTGAAATTTTCACAGATGATGTATTTCTCATGCCGCTATAACAACAAATACTAAAAAGCAGAATAAAATATATACTAAGGGGGCTCCCATACAACAGACATGATTATTTTCCTCGCACTTGGCCGGTGTTTTTATGTCAGTAGGTTGAAAAGCAGGCAGACGGTCCACCTGATGGTAAGTGGTCACCGCCGCCTATGAACATTTGCAATACCAAATGGATTGCCGATGTGTTGCCGACCTTGAAGAGCTCTATTTACGCCCCTCTTGAAAATCCCTTACGTAATTTATGAACGGCCCCTAACGGCTCTTTCCAACAGATGCACTTGAGAGCCAGCCTTCTAGGATTTGCTTACCACATTCGGCCACATCACTTACCATAGTGAGATTGTGGTCAAACACAAGCCTATACAAAGTAAAAAACAAAATATATATAAAGAGAAACTGACTGACTGACATATATACATGACTAGCTTCCGCCATGCGGATACACGAGTTCCCGAGGGATCATCTGTGTGTCATATTAAATCCAAATCCGTTTAGTAGTTTTTGCGTGAAAGAGTAACAAACATCCATCCATCGATCCGTCCCAACTTTCACATTTATAATATTAAGCAAGATATAAATTTTTTAGGATATATCGGTAGGTGGAGAACTTAGTGGAGGTCTATGTCCAGCAGTGGACAGCAGAGGATAGCATACCTTATCACAAACAGGACATTTGTGCGAGGTCTTGCCGAGATGTTGATAGTTGAAATGATCCTGCATCGCTTCTTTTGTTGGATAACCTTTATTGCACATTGGACATGGGAATCTGCAACAAAATACCGATTTAATTTTGTATCAAAACCAATTCTAAAACATGAATATGTCGCAGTTGAAGTTGCCTAATTAGCTGTTTTACAAAACGGCACCGCTATGTAAAACAACTGAACGATTTGTTTTATAATTACTGAATTGCATAAACATTCAATTTAACGGGCCGGTTGGCGTGGTTGGTAAAATACCCTATCTATCACGCAGGTCGTGGGTCCGATTCCCACTCAGGACAAATATTTGTGTGCATGAACATGTCTGTTTGTCCTGTGTCTGGTTGTAATTATCTATATATGTACGTATTTACAAAAGAAAAGTAGTCAAAGTCAAAGCCATTTATTCAGTTTAGGCCCTAGGAGGGCACTTATGAAGGTCGAATTTACTGAAGCTACCAGTATATGTAGTATATCAGTTATCTGGCTTCCATAGTACAAGCTCTGCTTAGTTTGGGGTCAGATGGCAGTGTGTGAGGAATAATGTCCCAGAATATTTATTTATCTATTCTATTATATCTATTTATTAATGCAGATACCTTACTTCTGTCTACCTTTTTCTTTTTTTACTTTCATTATGTTTTTTGCATTTTAGTTTCGGTAAATATTTAATTTTATGAATTTTATATTGAAAATATCAAGATCAAAGAAGGCAAAAGCACTTGTGAACACAAAAACACTTGTTGCAGACATCACTGGTTGGAGGCGTGTGCCTGCGAGTACTTCAAATGCGCCTGATAAATGGCTAGATGGAAGAACTAATATTCTCGTAAAGTTGTGATACTTCAACCATGCCTTGAAAACACTTATGAATACTAAAACACTTGTGGACACAAAAACACATGTGGACACAAAAACACTTGTGGACACAAAAACACTTGTTGCACTTACTTGAACACCTGGTCGGAGGCGTGTGCCCGCGAGTACTTCAAGTGCGCCTGATAAGTGGCTAGGTGTGAGAACACTTTGCCGCAGTCGGAACATTCGTAGCGGCTCTTGTTCTCGTGACGTTGTATGTGATACTTCAGTTGTATCACACGAACCATTTTGTGACAGATCGGGCATTCCTCCCTTGGGAGGGGGCCTTCATGTAATCTGTAAGGGAAAATGATCTTTAAGGGGCTGGTAAGTCATGTGGTATTCCTATGATGAGTTTGAGATGGAGTGCAGCACGTATATGTAAATAAAATACAGATTACAGAGACAGGGGGGGAGAGAGAGAGAGAGAGAGAGAGAGAGAGAGAGAGAGACATGGAGGGGATATCATGCATTTTCCTTTTTTTTACTTCGTTCCTAGCGGGGGTCCCCCACCCATACAAGGCGTATGCTTCACCACAATCTCACAATGATATGATGATGTGGCCGAAGGTGGTAAGCACACAAATTCTAGAAGGACCTGACTCTTAAATGCAGCTGCCGGAACACACCGGTAGGTGTTTGGTGATAAAGAGTCAACTTGAGGGTGGTAGCCAGCCAGGCGGACCGAGAAGATATTTATTTATTACCCCTCGAGAAAGCGGGTAAAACCACTGAGCACTCTGGTAGTACTCATCATAGTATGGGACCAACTATGATATTGCGCAAAATAAAACAGTTGCTTCATACATTTTGGTCGAGTAGGTAATGAACTTTTGGTATGGAACAGCTGATATTTTTTTCGTGATTTCACAGTTAGTCCCATAGAAAAAGTTGTTCATTTTAATTAGTACTTCCACCCCTGTAAGTATTGAAAACGACAAAAAAAAAACACTCTGTATAATGGACTTACCTAAGGTGCGTAGCCAATGTAGTTCTATTGACAAATCGTTTCTTACAATGGTCACATTGAAGACCTTCCCTGTGATATCTTGCGACGTGATTTTTGCGTGCGCGAGAGTTTCTGAAATAAACCTTATATTAGTAACATTAAGATACAATTTATTAAAATCCAAACAAACCATGCATAATCTATTTTGAAAGTGCGTGAGATTTTCTTCTTTTATTATTTATAACTAGCCACCCGCGAACTCTATTTTACAAATCCTTTCTTAGCGGATGCCTACATCATAATAGCTATGTGTGTGCCAAATTGAAAACGCGGGACGGAAGCTAGTTATCTATATAAATCTTAATATACAGGGTGTGGTTTTGCATTTACGCCATATTTACGGAGGTCGATATTTACCTTGTATAGAACACGATTCAATCATAAAATCGTACTCTTAAAATTACATATTATTTTTAAACTTTTGTAAAAATAAAAATCCCCCAGTCCAATAAAACCACATTAAGTTGTTTTATAAAATGACCTCGTGTGTACTAAGCACCGCGCCATGGCGCCACTGCGCACTCGTTCATCGCGCACTCCGCACGCGCCGATGTATGTAGTCATGTATGTACGGTCAGTCCGCAGTCAGTCAGTTGTCCTCCGACTGCGAGCGCGCACGCACTGTGCGTGACACGCGCAATCTTCACACCGCGCGAACTCCAACGTACAGTACAGTGACAATGACGGAACGTTATTCAAACGTCGAATTTAGCGGGGATTATTGGCGATCACATCCTAGGACCATATTTCATTGAAGGCCACCTGACCAGCACCACCTACCTACAGCTGCTTCGTCACGTTGTCAATGAGATGCTGGAAGACATCCCGTTGGCTCTGCACAGACATTTGTTTTACCAACAAGACGGAGCTCCTCCTCATTATGGTCTCCAAGTGCGTCAGTATTTAAGTGAAGTGTTTGGAAGCCAGTGGATCGGTCGTGGTGGCCCAGTGCCCTGGCCACCGCGCTCTCCGGACTTAACACCTTGTGACTTTTACTTGTGGGGAGAACTTAAAAGACTTGTTTATGTTGAAGAAATATCTAGTGTGGTGCAGTTAAGACAAAAAATTGTGTTGGCATTTGAATCTGTTAAAAATAATACAAATGTTTTGCGCAAATTAAAAAGAAACTTGCGACGCCGTGCTCAACTGTGCATCGAGAATGAGGGAGGACACTTTGAGCAGTATCTTCGAGTAACATAGGTGCGTAAATAAACTTTTTTTTTAAATAAATTTAATGATAACTACCAAATAGTTTTTATTTGGTAGTTATCATGCCTAGGTAGGTATTTTTGACGTTTCACAGTCCGGTAAAGTAAGAAGGTCAATTTGGAATTATTTTATTCCAAGAATTTTTCGTACCTAGTTAGTATTCAACTCTAACAATAAAATAAAGAAGGTTGCACCGCGCAAATGTAGAACAGATACCTACGATACGCAACAGCAAAACATACCTACGTACCGGGTCACCGACCGCGGCGCCTGTGTGGCGCGGCCGCCACACAGGCGCCGCGGTCGGTGACCCGGTCATCCGGTGATCCGGTGACCCGGTCGTCTCCTCGCCGCGCCTCGCCCCCGGATCGCAGACCTATTCTGGGCACTCGTGAAGGCTTATTCTGATTTGACGCTAATCACAAATCATCAATAATCGTTGACTAATCTACCATATAATTAATTACATATTTTTAAAATACTAAATTAATCATCTACTATTGGTTCTATAAATATGGCGGAAATGCAAAACTCCGCGTTGGATTCCTAAACTACTTAACCGATTTTAAATTAAATTGGCACAACGTGAGCAGTCTGGTCCAATTTGAGACATAGGATAAACGGCTGGACCGATTTGGATGAAATTTTGTGTATGAGTTGGACAGGACAACGTCTGTTGGGACAGCTAGTTGCTATATATAACTTACTTGAAAAACATGTCACATTCTAAACACTGGTAGCCAACTATTGTGGTTTTGGACAACAACTTCCTTAGGTCACCCGGCTTCGGTGGATTTACTGGAGTATCTTTCTCTTTCTCTTTCTTCTTTCTACCCTGTAATGGTTGGAGAAGATATCAATACACTAGCGGGTCTGTTTTTTTTTTTTTTTACCAAAAATGTAGTGTGATTTATATAGGAAGAGTAACAGAATGCAAAAGATTTTATCTCTATCTGTGGTTTCGAAGATTAGCGTATTCAAACACACGCTAATCTTCGAAACCACAGAACGGATTTTCATGGAGTTTCCAAAGCTTATTGTCGCTTGGCTTGATGCTTCAGTTCAGCTTTATTTCATCGAAATCGGGTGAAAAGAAGAAAAGATATAGATATTTGTAAAATTTATATAATACTAGCTTTTCGCCCGCGGCTTCGTTCGCGCAGACTTTATAAAATGTCTATAACTTTTTCCCCGTTAGCCAATTTCAACGAAACAAAACATATTTATTCACTGAAAAAAGTTTCTATTTGACAGCAAAATCCCCATTAACAAAATGATCCGCCATTTATTGTTACAAATAATGTGATAAATGAAGAACCGCTCGACCGATTTTGTGCAAACTTCACATAAACCATCTACTAAATAGTCCGAACAAAGCCTAAACATTTGGTTTGGATAGGTGAGCCCGTTCTTGAGTTATAAAATTACAACGAAACTTTGATTTTTATATATTATATATAGATTAAAGATTAATAGAGATATGCATCCATTGTTCCCTCCCCCTATACCCGCGCCTGTCACAGTTTACTACTTACGTACAATTGGCTTTAAGCTATTGCATATGGCAAAGAGGGTAAATAAATCGTTAGAGCCGTTTCAGATATACACAAAAAAAAAAATTGGTGGGGACATAACTGGTGACGTCACATCCGTAACACTTTTGAGTTAACACTTGTATTAATTTCACTCCTCATAAAATTTCCATACCGGGGGCTTAATATGAAAAATGGACTCCAAAAATATGTTAAAAATGCTCACCTTCCCAGTATTGGGTCCCACATCACCAATCTTGATGACAGTGCTCGGCACAGGTTTACTCATGTGCGCATTAACGTGTATATTTATTAGTTTGGGACTATAATCAACATGGCCGCACATCTTGCAGACATACCTGAAGTAATGCTGATCTATATGAGACGCTAATTTAGATTCTTCAACGAATACGTAACATACTTTACACGCCGTTAACCCTGGTTTCTGTAACAACAATTAATTGTTGAAAAATAATCTACAATAATACTTATTATAAAGTGGAAAGATTTGTAACGAATAAACTCAAAAACTACTGGACCGTATTAAAAAAATCTTTCACCATTACAATGCTACATTATCTCTGAGTAACCTGGGCTATTTATCCCGGGAACGCGGCCGAAACCGCGTGGAAAAACTAGTAATATATATAAAAGAATAACTGACTGACTGACTGACATATCAACGCACAGTCCTGGGGCTAGGATGAAAATTAGTAAGTTTGTGGGTTTTTTTGACACTGTAGGTCACTGAGCACTAAGGAAGGATTTTTGAAAATTCAACCCCTAAGCGGGTAAAATGGGGGTGAAACCACGGGAAAATTCAAAATATGCCGCCGAGGTGCTACCAACAGTTGAACTTGAGAACCAGTTGCCCTCTAGACTTTGTGTAGGTCGGGAACACATTAACAACCATCCTTGTATTGTTGATAACCACTGAGCTATCATCGCTTTATAAAATAGACCTACACAGGTCTATTCACCTACCTCAGACACACGTCTGAGGTGAGAATTGAACCCACAACCTCCACCATGACAGTCAGGGTATCTAACGTCCATATAAACCGATTCATTTATCCAATAGAAAGGTATTAACTTACAGTTCTATGTGCGGAAACAAAATGATCTTCCACTTGTTGTTGAGTATAAAAGCCGATGACACATAGTTCACATTTGTAGACTGAACTTGCGTATTGCACCTTTTGTTTGGCTTCTTCTCTGTAATAATAAAATATCATAGTAATAGTATAGATTTTAATAAAAATCGCTTGTCTGTAAAGTCGGTTTACTGACGATAGTTGAACGTGACAACGTCATAAGGAGGCCGATTGTGCCTCTTTGTCGCTCGTTCCGCGCTCTCGCTTGCACTTCAAGCCTTAAATGGAACGCCTCAGAGCGAGGTAACGCCGCATGAGTCATGTTTTTTCGTGCGTGCAGCCGGCTCCATCGAATTTTAAGACGTTGTCACGTCAAAAAATATAATTGTTTGGGAGATATCACAAAAAGTTTGAGCATCTAGGTTCAAAAATTAAAACATTTTATTTAATTTCATGTCTGATTGTCTCGAGTCTGGGTGTAATTATCGATATAATTACTCCAGTATTTAAAAAAAGTTGTTATATGTATAGTATATCAGTTATCTGGTTTCCTTAGTACTCTGCTCTTAGTTTGAGATCAGATGGCGGCGTGTAAGGAATGTCCCAGGATATTTATTTATTTAATTTCATATCAATAATGTTAATAATAATGAGAAGTGCTTTGTTCATCTAACGATATTTTTATTTATAAAATAAGTATGAGTACTTTTCTCAGTCTTATGAGTATGGAGCCATTGCTTATCTTTTTGGGGACTTAAAAAGATATAAATAAGATTAGGAAAAAAATATAAGGGGGACATTACAAAAACTTTGAGCAACTCTACCACATACCTGCAAGCTAACATATCCTCGTCCGTCATATACTCAGTGACATAGCCAAGTTTAGCTTCCTCCTTTTCCTGTTTGGGTTTAGCCTGGCACATTATAACCGTCTCTATTTGACCACCTGTTAGTGGCCTGAAATAAATAGGGTTGTTAAACATTGGGTGCTTTGTGCCCATAGCATTTTATAGATTTGCTAGAGCAGAAAAATATAATGACTAATATTTTATCAATACAGTATAATTATACAATATAAGAAGTGAGTGTGTCACTAACTGAATCGATTCAAACCACGTTTTTTACTAAGGGTTAAGGATTACTGAGATTGAAACTGAACTACAAATAGAAAACGGGTTTATAACTAGGGTTAGGGTTATAAATAAACCTTAGGGTCACCTCTTGTTTCCAAGAAAAAAGAACGGGTTTGGCCTAGTTAAGCTGATAAATACTGTTACTGAGAAAAAAATAAACAGGCTCCCATATACATTAATTTTTAAAATACTCACTCTATCGTAAGTTCAGGCATTTCTCCTTTAACCGCTGCTGTATATGTCTCTATAGGTGACACAATAGCATCTGAGCCCACTACTATGTGAGACATTACACCTGTCACCGTATTTTCTAAGACTATTTCTGGCACTGAAATTCAAATTCAAAAATCATTTATTCAGTTTAGGCCCTAATAAGGCACTTATGAACGTTACAAATGATTCTACCACCGGTTCGGAATACACTTGGACTGAGAAGACTCCGGCAAGAAACTCAGCAAGGGACATTTTTTATAGATCTTTGTTCTTTTTTATTTATGTAAAATTGTTAGGGTTGTTAGGGTTAATTGCTTAGCAGGTATACTCGGAATAAAGAAAATGTTGGGGAAAACAATTGGCAATTCAGTTTAAATTGTAAGATCACTCCAAATGAACAATTCAGTGAAAACATCATTCCAAACATACCTTCCAATATATTATGTTCATCAATATCCAAATTAATATTGTCTCTCACAACTTGAGCCACATCATATTGTTCATTCTTCACATTATGTGCCGTAGTTATAGCTATAAACTGTTGTTCTTCAGGTATATTCGAGAATTCAAAATATATTTTGTCATAATCTGTTTTCGTATGCATTTCTAGTGAAGATAGAGATTGAGACATGTATGTGTGGTCTATGCTCTGAAATAGAAGATAAATTCTAAAGTTGAAGAAGTTAAATACAAGCATAAATCATATATTTTTTAACCAGACTTACCTCCTGAGTTCGACTCAAAGCAAGTACTCTGAGGTGGTCCTGAGCACTGTGCACCTGCCATTTGAACTTAACAAATCGTTTCATGATAGCCAGGCACTCCCAACACACTAGCTGTTCCATTTCTGGTAATGATTCGCCAAACTGATGAAAAATGTTTACATTATGAGTAGGTAACCCAAGGCTACTCTGACCAAAATTGTGAATAAAAGTTTGAAATACAGTGTAAATAGTTGTTTGCCACCACTTATATAATAATACATTGGGGGGACAATATCGTCGAGAATAAATTGTACTAGAGGTATTGAAAACTAAGTAAAAAGTTTGGCATACATTGCATTATATTTTGACATTTCTTTCTGTGCAACGGACGGATATCAGAATATAATCATTGTGGATTACTTTGGTGGATTATTATCAAGCGTTGTTTGAGCGTCCTGTCCGTCATACATTTTAAACATAGGTTCACGGCAGAATGCGCGCCCAACTACATTATCATTAAAATGCCATGTTTTTTTATTTAACTCGTCTTACTAAGGGTTCCCAAAAGGGTGCAATGACCTACTCATTTACGTAATGTAAAAATGACTTAAGTTTTTCGTGTAATCCTCACTTTAAAATATCGAAAAAGTTTTGAAAACTTACCCTATCTCCCGCAAAATCGTACATAAGCAACCTAAATATTTGATATATTGGACTTATATTATTAATCGAAAACAAGTCCCTTGCGCTGCTGAGGCATGTACAGCAAACCGTCCTGAAGCCATTATCAACGTCTTGCTCCATTTTAAAATTATATTATCGTGTCGAATAATAATTTTCGAAACAAATAATTTGTTTTGAACACTTTTCAAATCACAACAAAAAGTAATACTCCCATGTAAAATAGACGAAAATTGATGAAGAACATTCAACTCAACTACGACACCACAAAATGGCTGCTTTACCAGGTGTTGCAATAACAAAAAAAACTACTAGCCCATCAGCTGTGAGTGAACAATATTTAAAAAAACTCATCAAATTAATTATCATTGAAATAATGAACTCATATTTATACACATAGGCGTCGTATTCGTTTGGCAATACAATTCCATATATATTTAGTCTATATTTTCATGCTGGCAATATAATATTCAATTAATAAAATGGCGGGGCTTTGTTTATTTTCTTTTCTATTTCCTTATATTATTTAATTTTTTTCTTATTTTACATGGTTATTTACTTAAAGTAGTTCTTTACAATTGTAACCCGTATGTTCATTCGTAAATGAGGGATATATTTACATTGGCATGAAAGTCAGCATCAAACATTAGAAACATAGAAGTGATTTTTTTCCAAGTGAAAGTGAAATCAATTTTTTGTGTGTTCCACAATCCACATAGAAAACATGAATCTCTTTAGCGAATTAATTGATTACTCGCTAGAAACCAAACGTACTTATTGTTTATGAACTGCAATCATTCAGAAATCTACTGAATTTACGATAAATACTGAATTTTAAAAATATAAACTAAGACTGTTTCTGTCTTGAAAATGGATTCAATCGTTCTAATCAAAGAAGAAATATCAAATAGATTATTATGCATGGCCTGCCTGTGTGTTGGACGGTCTCTCCAGGAGTTAACAAATGATAAAATCAAGGAATATTACTTGGAGGCATTAAAAGAAATTCCTGTAAGTACAAATATTCAATTGGTGTTTATTCATGAAGCACCTTCCATCAGCACTTTCTCTCGCCCCTCGCTAACTTGCAGAGTAACTGCTAGTGAACATAAACAAAAGCCACTGCTATCCTGTAATTTTTAGGATTTTTCAGTGAGCCAGTCAACTCATGCCCCAATTTTATTTAAAAATATTGTAATTCTCGGATTTTTGTTTGTTATTTTTGTAAACAGAATAATTTTATTCATCATGATGATGATCTTCGTTCCCTGTTCCCACTAATTTAGGGAGCACAATACATACTCTTTGTCCATTCGGGCCTTCTATCCTACATAACTGAATAATTTGATGTTTTCAGCTATGTTTACCACCAAAGACATCTCCGTTGGTATGTTGGGAGTGCATGGCGCAACTTAAAAATGCTTTACTATTTAGAGAACAGGTCAAAGACTCTTATAGGATACTGCAGACATATACTAGTGAAGTAAGTAACAATTGTTTCTTTTTAAATTTGTTTCACCGACAATCCCAATGGATATATGTATATTTTCCTGGAATAAAAATATCCTATATGTTAAGCTGACATTCTATCTGTGTGCCAAATTTCATCCGAAGCTGTTCTGCTGTTACAGAGTTGGTAAACATTCAAATATACATACTTTCATATTTATAATATTAGTAGGATGGATATACTTGTGTTTGGTCACAATTTCACCAGCTGCCAAGTTTCATCCAAATCCATTCAGCCGTTTATGTGTGAGTGACAACACAAAAACTACACACATTTATAGTATTAAATTATGGTAGGCCTGTGTTAAGTAATCTATCCAAATAATGATTAGTTTCTATTTGTTATTTACACAAAATGTCACCACAATTCATTACTTTTACAATTCTAACATAAATAATAGTTAGAAAAATCAATATCCATGCATTAGATTAAAACAACTATTGGTGTGTTCCGGCAGCTGCGCTTGAGAGCCAGATCCTTCTAGACTTTGTGTGCTTACCACCTTAGGTCACATCAAGCATCACACTTCAAGAAAAACATTATTTCGTAAATCTAATTTGTCATCAACCAACAGAATCTGAATGAATGTCTACTGTCAGACATCACTCGTCCACCAAGACTGAAAATCACGAAAACGAGGACCGAAGATTACTTACACGAGGACACAGTTGACCCAGATGAAAAGCAATCAGAGCATGAAGGTGTTGAGAAACCAGACATCCAACATGTTTCTGTCAAGGATGAAGTGAAGCACGAGTGGGATATTGGTACGTTAAATTCAGATAGTTGATAACACATTTTGAGGCTTTTTGGGTAGGGGTTCGAAGCGATAATTATCATGATAAATATATCTTGATAATTATCAAGATAAATATAATCGAGAATGTTTAATTTGCCTCTTCAATTTGTTGTATCGTAATAGACGACTGCGTGTGTGGGAACGCGTGCCACTTCACGTCTATTAGCGAGAGTTTCTAACGTAAATGATAGGCAGATTGGCAGATAGTCAAATACCAGTAACATAAGTATTGAAAAGTTTGATAATTATCAGATAATTATAATAATTATCATGATAAATATCACATATTTATCTTGATAAACCCTGTTTTAGGATGTTTATTTTAAGGTGATGATAGCAACAGTAATTTTATCAGATGAACTAATCCTATAATCTACTAATTTCTGCTCTGCAATTTCGCCTGCGTTCCCGAGGGATCTTGTTTCCCGGGATAAAAAGTACCTTATATGTTATTCCAGGGTATGATCTATGTGTCAAGATTCTGAAACATCCAAACATTTATAATACTAGCTTCCGCCCCGCGGTTTCACCCGCGTTCCCGAGGGATCTTGTAATTTTCTGGGATAAAATGCCCTTCCTCAATAAATGGGCTATCCAACACTGAAAAAAAATTTCAAATCGAACCAGCAGTTCCTGAGATTAGCGCGTTCAAACAAACTCTTCTGCTTTATAATATAAGTAAGTATAAGTATAGATTTGTAGGATATGGTAGGTAGACAGCTACCATTCGCAAGTTGAGGATTTACCTCGAAGCATCTACCAATTAGTTCCGGCCTTCGGGTCTTCATCATCACTTACCATGGTGATATTGTGGTCAACCATAGTTAAATCAAATAAATAAAATAAATATTCTGGGATTTTTGCTCAGACGCGGCCATCTGACCCCAAACTAAGCAGAGCTTGTACTATGGAAGCCAGATAACTGATATACTACATATACTAATTTTCTTTTGTAAATATAGACATGTTCGTGCACACAAATGTCTGTCCTGAGTGGGAATCGAACCCACGACATGTGGTGTGATAGGGTATCTCACTAACCACACTAACCGGCTCATCAAATGAAAAAAATTAAAAGTATTTGATTTTCCATGAGTTTTTCCATCATAGCAAATTTTTTTTGATATTGTTACAGAATTATTTGATGAAACCAAACGCTCGCTAATAGATGAGTCACCAATGTCGGATGGTTCCGATAATAAAGGACTGGATGACATGGATACGCTGATAGGTACTTTGAAAAAGGATAAAAAGAAAAAGAAGAAGAAACATTTGGATAGTAAAAACAAAAATGTTAAAATAAGAAAGAGTTTGAAGGTTAATAAAAAGGTTTGCTATTTTGTCTAACTTTAAAATAGGTTCTCAATTCGGATGTTTATTTCCGACCCGCCCCAGCTTCTTCAACAATCATCGTCATATATCAGCCTATTTACACAAAACCTTAAACCTTAATGCTTAAACCTTCCTCGTGAATCACTCCATCCATTGGTGAAAGCCGTATGAAAATTCGTTTCGCAGTTTTTTAGTTTATCGAGTTCAGACAGACAGACGCGACGGGGGACTATGTTTTATAGTATATAGTGATAAGATATAGTACGAGCATTACTTAAAAAGCCTGTCATTAATTTTACAGCACCAAAAGAAAGATGATAAAAAAATACTAAAAATAGAATTATCCTACGATGACATGCTGTTAGAAAGAGAGAAAGAATCGACAAGAGAAGGGTTTATAAATGCTAAATACAAATGTGAAAGTTGTCTTATAGCGTTCAACTTTCTGAAGTCCTATGAAACCCATGTGACTGCGAAGCATTCTCCGGTGAGTTATTGAAAGTTTAATTTACATATATAGCTGTGTCCCGTTTCACTCGCGTTCTCGAGATAAAAATAGCCTATAACCCTCCTCAATAAATGGTCTTTCTAACGTAATAAAATGTTTTCAAATCGGATCAATAGTTTTGAAGATTACCACCTACATCCAAACATACAAACTTTATCTCTTTTTAATATTGTAGTATATAAAATAAGGTATTTACTTTCTTTGAAAATTTTGTTTTTTTTTATTTTGTTCTAAAATCGTTTTCGACTGTATTACAGTGCTTTAATGCACTTGAAATGTTAGTGTCTAAAATTAATGATCGACCGTCATATCCACCTTGTATATGTAATCAAAGAAAGACTAATATACATTTTTTGAATAATCGTGTAATTAATAGTGTAATGCTATTAAATTATATTCAAATAATGTAAATATTTCAGAAGTTAGGCAAATATTGCTGTCCAATATGCAAGACAATAATACCATCTGTGGATTCTTTCACTGCACATTATAAGAGGCACATGAGGAGGTAAGCTCACATTCAAATTAAAGTTGTTTGTTTGTTTATAGTAACGTAATGATTTAAAAAAATATCTAACATTAAGAATTATAAGGACGGGTCTGTTGGCGTGGTTGGTAAGATACCCTATCTATCACGTCGCAGGTCGTGGGTTCGATTCCCACTCAGGACATACATTTGTGTGCATGAACATGTCTGTTTGTCCTGAGTCTGGGTGTAATTATCTATATATATATATGTATGTATGTATTTACAAAAGAAAAAGTAGTATATGTAGTATATCAGTTATCTGGCTTCCATAGTACAAGCTCTGCTTAGTTTGGGGTCAGATGGCCGTGTGTGAGGAATAGTGTCCCAGAATATTTAATTATCTTGGTAACCAGATTTTACCTAATTTGGGAACCGATGGTGTCATGCTTTGTACCTTAATTTTATATTCAAGTAGCTGTCCCCCGCGGTTTCACCCGAGAAAAAAAAGTAGTCCCTCTCCATACCAATACATATAGGCGATATGCGTACCAAATTTCATCGCGATCGGTTCAGCGGTTTAGGTGTGAAAAGGTAACAGACAGAGTTACTCCCGCATTTATAAAATAAAAGTATGAATAAACATTTTTTTTTTAAATTGCTATCAATTCAGTAATGGAAATTTATTTTGTATATTTGTAGATACGAATGTAGTATATGTCAGAAGCGTACAATGGATATGAAGGTGATGCAGCAACATTACTATTCGACCCACGAGATATCACTCAGACAGTACAAGTGCTCGCTCTGCGGGAAATTATCTAAGTATATACCTATATACATACAAACCAAACAAACTTACTGGTAGATATGGCATTTCACTGCTCCTAATTAAAATGTTGTAGGAAGTTCTAAATATACAAAACACCCCACCCCCACACACACAAACCTCCCATACACAAACCCCCCCACACCCATAAAAGTTGTTCATATTGATGAGTTCTTCCACCCCTACAAGTATTGCCAGTGACTAAAAAATCACTCAGTATGTTTCTTAAACTGTTATTTGTACCGTGAAACATTCGTAATTTAATCTCGACATTGGGAAATATACAATACCCCCTCTTTCTTTTTTTCTTGCTATGATTTTTAATATAACTAGAACTAAATGAGAACTTTGTCCGTCTGTCCCAGTTCGATAGACGCGCATAGGTACCACAAGGACTCGCATAAACAACGTCTGCAATGCCCACAGTGTGATAAAACTTTCCGACACAGAGCAGCATTGATGAATCATCGACTGTGAGTACTCAGTAGGTTTTTTTTTAAATATTATGGGTCATTTTTCACCTAAATTACCTTTGGCTACATCGTCCCAAGGTTGTGAGGACCATCCATTCAATGATTGCTACTTATATTATATTACTTATATTGTGGATTTTCCTTTTTTTTAAATTGATAACACAAGCTCCTTAATAGATACTTAACAAAAAAAAATACGATTCACAACCAAACTATTTTGTCTTAACCTGTTTATTATAATTATCAACCACATGTAAAAAAATGTACGTTCTAGCACACTGCACGAGTTCCAGAACAACTTCCCGTGCACGTTGTGCGATAAAGTGTTCAGATGGAAAACAAGTCTCAGTAGACATTTGGAGAAACACAATACTAAGGTATTTATATTATATACTAGCTGTTCCCCGCGGTTTCACCCACGTTCCCGGTGTAATTTTTTTTTTATACAAACCTTCTCCTGACAATAACGAACATTAAAAAAAAAAATTGGCCAAATTGGTCCAGGCGTTGTTGAGTTATGCGCTTACCAACACATTTTGCGATTCATTTTTATATTATAGATTGTTATAATATTTAGATTTTTTGTTAGTTTTAATGAAAAAAAAAAGAGCATGTGATGTAGTGTGAGTGAGTGTGATTTTGTGATTAAATTTTATTTAATTGTGTGTGTGTGTGTGTGTGTGTTTTTTGTTAGTGGCTGATTCGTAACGGCTTAATGGATATAGAAAGATAATACCCTGGAATAACATTTAAACACATAATAATAGTTCGTACAGTATAGCTGTACGTTTATTGTGAAATAAATAAATATATACTATATATTAATATTATAAAGCTGAAGAGTTTCTTTGTTTGTTTGTTTGGTTGAACGTGCTAATCTCAGGAACTACTGGTTCGAATTGAAAACATATTTTAGTGTTGGATATTGAGGAAGGTTATAGGTTACTTTTTATCCCGGGAAAACATAAGATCCCTCGGTAACGCGGGAGAAACCGTGGGGCGGAAACTAGTATAGGATACTTTTATCCCGGAATACATCAGGATTCCTCAGGAATACGGGTGAAATCAAAGAACGGGAGCTTGATCAGTTAAAATTCTCTATGTTTTGTTATTTACTACAATTATTGTTTTATTAGTTTCTGTTTCGCGGTTTTATCCCGAGGGATCTAAAGGTTTCTCTCTGAAAATATCCCATATTTTATTCCAGAAAAGATATTTATTAAATAGAAAAATATGTTAAAATATTTTATAATAATAGTTGAAAATGATAACTTCATGTGCGCGTGTGTTAAAAAAATAATAAAAAATGTATAATGTGTGAATTTTGCATGAGTGTGATTTTGTGTAAGAAAACTTATTGTTTTTTTCTTTTTGACATTAGGCAAAGGACGCAGCGCTCTCAGCCGCCTATTGCTCAATGTGTGGCATCAGTTTCTCATCTCTCTGCTCATACCGTCGCCATATGAAAAACAGCTTGAAACATGTCACACCAGAACAACTTAAGTGAGTCAATACTATACTAAGGGGCAATCCATAAATTATATTACACGTTAAGGGGCGGGGAAGGGGACAACAAAGTGTGACAAGGGGTGGGAGGAGTCATAAGCTTTGTGACGTCACATGTCAATATATACTGGGTGATTTTGTTATCACTGGCAATACTTGCAGGGGTGGAAGTACTCATCAATGTGAACAACTTTTACTATAGGGCTAATTCTGATATCGCGTAAAATAATAAGGTTGCTTCATACATTTTGGTCGAGTAGGTATTGAACTTTTGTATGGAACAGCTGATATTTTTTTCATGAATTCACAGTTAGTCCCATAATTAAAGTTGTTCATTTTGATGAGTACTTTCACCCTTGCAAGTATTGCCAGTGATAACAAAATCACCCAGTATATATATTTTTTTTACTTTGTAATAGGCTTGTGTTTGACCACAATCTCACCTTGGTAGTTGATGATGTGGCCGAAGGTGGTAAGCACACAAAGCCTAGAAGGATCTGGCTCTCAAGTGCAGCTGCCGGAACACACCAATAGGTGTTTGGCGACAGATTTTCAACTTAAGGGTGGTAGCCAGCCAGGCGGGTACTACAAAGTAATACGGATTTTTCCCTGTATTTGTGCTGTGAGACATTGCTTCTTACCAAATTTCATGATTCTAGGTCCCCGGGAAGTACCCTATAGATTTTGATTTGTTTACGAGTGTCACAATATGCGGCATAAATGGCCGTGTTTGTTGATTGCGTTGACTTAGAAGCTTAATTTTTTTTTATGTGCCATATATTTAAGAGTTTGATATTAATTTCAATTTTAATATCTCCACGTGTTCCTGAGAAAAACAGATAAACAGATGACGGACAACGAAGTGATCCTATAAGGGTTCCTTTTATTTCCTTTTGTGATACGGAACCGTAAAAATGATAAATAATTCAATAATCTTTTATTTGCAGATATATTTGCGACCACTGCAACCGGCGCTTCTCTGACAAAACAAAAATAAGGGATCACATAGAAGAGAAACATTTGCACAAGACTTACCACTGTCATATCTGTTTAAAGGTACGTGTAGGAATAAACTCAACAATAAGTCTAAATATACTCAGTTCAGAAGGCATATAATGAACAGTGGCGGATTTAGGCATAGGCCCGTGAGGCCCGGGCCTAGGGCAAGCAGGTACTAAAATCTGAAATATCTAACAAAAAACTTTTTTTTAATGCTAGCATATTATTTATTTACGAAATTAGATTTTTTTTTCATTTTATACACACTCATATATATATATATATAGATTTATAAGGGCGCCATATCGTCTCGGGCCTAGGGCGCCCTCAAACCTAAATCCTGCCCTGATAATGAATATTTAAATAACGACAATGCTCATGTGTAATAAATCTAAGTTTGTTTTGGAAAGAGTAAATTGCTGAGTTTGTTGCCGGCTCTTCTCAGAGAGACCTGGGATATTCTTAGCGTCAGAGAAAGGGGAACGCGCGTGATGACGTGACTCGTTTCGGCCGTTTCTGTGACCCTACCTTGCGAACCGTGCGTAAGAGTAATATTGGCATGTATACTATAAGTTTATATTTTTGTCAATTTACAGCCATCCAAGAACCGTGTGGGGCTCGACCAGCATATACGTAACGTGCATAAGGGCAGGCCTAATAATAAGATGTGCCACCATTGCGGGAAAGGTTTTCCTGTAAGTATAATATAAATTGTATACAGGGTTATCCAATGTTTACCATATTTAAGATCTAATATATACTTAATATTATAAAGCTGAACAGTTTGTTTGTTTGTTTGTTTAAACGCGCTAATCTCGGGAACTACTGGTTCGATTTGAAAATTATTTCAGTGTTGGATAGCCCATTTATCGAGGAAGGCTATAGGCTACTTTTTATCCCGGGAAAACACAAGATCCCTCGGGAACGCGGGTGAAACCGCGGGGTGGAATCTAGTATCTAATATAATAAATTACGGAGTTCATCGCAGACCAACATCGTGACACGGGAATTTTATATATTAATATAATAATTTCAGACAAAAGTTCAGTTGGAGTCTCACATCCGCACCCACACCGGCGAGCGACCATTCATTTGTGAATATTGTCCCACCACCTTCACGCAACAATCCAACTTGTACAAGCACAATAGACAGGTAACTCGTGCGTTCACATTATTATGTTACAACTTGTCTGTAAAGAAACTTAAGGGAGAATATAAAGAGAGTAAATAGCGTCGTATTGAGAACTTCTTCCTTTTTTGTACACTACAATATACACACCACTAACCAAACACACAGCACCCCCCAACATCCCAATGAAATACACACACACCACCCTAACACACGCACACACATACCCCCCACCCTAACACACGCACACACCCGCCCACCCTAACACTCAACCTCACACACAAACACACACATCCACATCCATAAACACACACTCAACATCAAATACAAACACACACACTCACCTCAACAAACCAAATGCACCAAGCTCCCCACTAATCCCCACTTACTATTTCAGGTACACCTAAACATAAAATCGAAACGCTACCCAATATGCAAGAAGCGGAAAGAAAACGGGAATCAAACAGAAACCCCGTTGGAACAGAACGAGCCGGCGGAGTACCCGGTCGCAATACTGCATTATTCACCAGAGAGGGGTTTTATTATGTGAATAAATAGATTTGTATTATATTGTGATTTATGTAAATACGATGTATATTCCTGTTTTTATGGTTGCTTTATCAATAAGGTTGCTTACGTAAACCATAGATGGCGCCACTGAAATACAAAGGAAATGTATCTAATGGCGTGTGACTATTTACGTAACATTAGTTTCGGGTATGTTCCGATATACACTGCGAGTACTGTAAGGTGTGACGTCATTTAGTATACTGAGAAGCCGTTGCTTTATAGTTAGCTATACTGGGTACTGTTTAAAACGGAACGTAGTCCAGTATACTGTGTGTCATCCATGTATATGTTAACTGTCATTCTGGACGCCGTTGATCACGTGATCATAGCACTGAGAGCACCTTAACTCGAAAACGCCAGTGCTCACAGTATAAAAATGGCGACGATTTATGACGTCATATATTTCCCCTAGGATACTGCGGCAGTATACTGTCATCTATAATGGAACGAATTTCTCCCCAGTAAAGAGTACTGAGCAGTGCTCGCAGTGTATACCGGAACATACCCTTCGTCTTGTCATTGTAACCAATCGCGTCATTTGTTTACGTTATAACACAGTGGCGCCTCTAGCGGGAGAAATTGGCAGCATGGTTACCTAACGTTATGTCAGTATTAGTTCAATTTTGGGTCGTTGGTGGCGCCACCTGTCAGCATCTGTGCTGCCATCTACAATTTTTACACGATAATAAAATTAAATATTACTTGATTTTTTACTATTGCTTTTGCTGAGAAGAGCCGGCAATTAACTTAGCAAATTAATAGGAACTTAGAGATTTATTACATACTAGCGACTCGCCCCGACTTCACACGGGTAGCAGAGTATATACGCCTACTTTTTTAAAATGTGTATGTAGTTTACACGGCGCACGCGAGTAAGGCTCCCAGTTGGCATGATTCTATCCGACATCGTCAACAATCATCGTCATATTTCAGTCAATTCAAACAAAACCTTTCATGAATTATATACCTAAACCTTCCTCATGAAAACCGTATGAAAATCCGTTGAGTAGTTTTTGAAATCATTGCGAAATTACAGACAGACAGACGGGGCGGGGGACGTTTATAATAAAACATCTAAAAAAAACATCTAACTGTCGTCATTCATATTTTATATTCGTTAGTTTTAACAAACCTTTTCTAAAACGGTCCTAATTAGTTCCTTATTTTTATTTTCTAGTATTTAAGTAATACTGATCTGAATTTTGCATTTATTAAATAAGATATAAATTATGGTATAGAAATAATATCATATATTATAATAATTAATTGCATTAGTATTGTATTATTAGTAAATGTTTTGTTGTATTGTGCAATATAATTTTATTTACACAAAAATCTATTGTTTTTATTTTTCGGATTTGTGAATCAAATTGTTGAGTTTCTAATGAACTAACAATAATAAATATACGGTGACTAGCTGCAAAAGTAAACGTTGGTCAAGTTGCGAGTTTTCAAATTTCAACCTGTTAATTTTTATAATACAACCGGCTAAGTGCGAGTTGGACTCGCACACCGAGGGTTCCGTACAAGCTTGTAGGTATATAAATAATTCGTCAACTGGTAGATTCTAAAACAACGGGAAGTACAGGGTCGTATCTTTAGATTGCGTTGACTTAGAAGTTTGATTTTTTCACAGCTCCAAGGGATCGCAGACCTGCGTACCTATTTGATATTAATGATACCTCGATTGATACCTCCACCTTGATACCTCCATGCGTTCCTGAGAAAAAGGATCTTGACAGACAAACAGACGGACAACGAAGTGATCCTATAAGGGTTCCCTTTTTCCTTTTGAGGTATGGAACCCTAAAAAAGATAAGATCTATGCAACTTGTTCTTTCATCTCTTGCATCATTGAGATAATCATGATTTTTTACTTAGTACCTACATATTATATTTATTTATTATGAGTAAATTAAATAAAAAATAATGTGTTCAATTCATAAATAAATTATTTAATATTTTCAATAATATTTGTCAAAGATGTTCTCAAACTGTTTGCTAGTGACACAAATTAAACTACATTAAAAAATATAACCAAATTACCTTACGCCATCTTTTTATAATGCTTTACCCATAGTCTTTACAATTGCGATTATCATTTACTAATAACACACATTTCACTAGCATCTACAACTTCTTTAACATCGTTAAAATTCTGCTCGATTTCTTGCAAAGTCTTGTCCTTTGTTTCTGGTAAATACTTATACAAATAAACCCAGCATAATAACGAGCATATTGCATAGAATAAAAATGCTCCGTGCATATTAAACGCTTTGAAAATTGACGGAGAAAGCTTCAATAATGTTGAAGACAAACATGAAAATGTCAAAGCAGATATTATCATTGATATTGTTTTGAATTGCAGAGGCGTTATTTCCCCATATATAGAAGTAGACAGAATCATCGGCCCACAGCTTATAGATATCGAAAACATTGTCAATAATAATATAGTAATTATTCTATTGTCATTTATAATATTTAAACTAACTAAATATAAATATAGAGATGTTATAAATAGGAAGAAAATACCAGAAAGTGATGATGTTAGCAGTAATTTACGCCTTTTTATATATTTTGATAGTATACACCCAATGTACATACCAGCTAGGGTGACTCCATCTAATATGAGCATTACTAAATATGCCATCTGCTCACTATTAGTTATTTTCTTTAATATATCAATAGCATAAATAACATAGACAATTTTTCCAGATAAATGATATTGTAACATCATAATAACAGATAGAGACGCTGGTTTATAAAAACTACTAGAATTCAATGCTTTGAAATCGAAATAATTTTCATTTTTCATTGACTGGATACTAATCAAACCAACTAACTCCATCTCCGATTCCACGTTTCTCCCTTTCAGCCACCTATGTGATTTTTTACATTCATCAAGTCTCCCGCGACTTGCTAACCAATGTGGAGATTCCGGCCAGAATAAAACTAACAAATTATAAAATGAAATTACAATACCTAACAATGGTATATACTTCCAATTTAGAAACGTACCTATTGCGTTAGCTAACCATATACCCCAGAAAAACGATGCAGATTTTATAGCTAGAAATACGCCTCTGTATTTCGGTGATGTATATTCCGAAACTAGAATGACTGATAGAGTCATGTTTGAAGCGTGAGATAAACCTTGCATAATTTCACATATTAATAAATGTACAGTTTTTGTACTGAAATAGAATACTAGATAGTAAAGGAGTGTGTTAAAACAAACTATTGTGAATGGTATTTTCCTGCCTATTTTATGAGTCACTAAGCATATGATGATGACCCAGGGTAGACCGCTGTAGCCGAACACTGAATCTGAAAGAAGAAGTAGGTACACACAACAATCCTATCGTTACGTTTGACCACAATCTAGCGATGGTAAATGATGTGAAAGTGGTAAGCACACAAAGTCTAGAAGCGAACATGTTCTGTTGGTTAATTTGCGGCCTTTTTTTACATTGTATACTGCTCGTTTTTGACCACAATCTAAATGCAAGTAAGCACCCGAAGCTTATATGCAACTGGCTATAAAGTGCAGCTGCTGGAACCCATCGGTAGATATACCTACATATTTAGCGACAGCCAGTCAGGCGGGCACTACAAAGTACCCTACTATCGTACTCTGGTTTCCTGACATATTTTCCTTCACTGAAAGCTCGCTCATTGTAGGTTACCAACCCACGACCTTCGTTACGCAATTTGGAGTCATTACCACTGAGCTATCATCGCTTTGTATAAGTAAGAACCGTATTCGCGGTGATTGTATTCAAAAGTGTATGTTTTAGGTTTATATGCTCACTAGCCTTCCGCCCCGCGGTTTCACCCGAAAACCCTTATTTTACCCACTTAGGAGTTGATTAAAAAAAAACTGTCATAATTCTGTGTGCCCGCCCAGCCCAATCTGTTCACTGGTTTGAGCTATATGTTGATAGATTAGTCAGTCAGTTAGGCACGGTTTCCTTTTATACAGATTATACACAAAATGTCGGTGGAAATTGAAAATCGCCCAAGTGAAGTGGCTTCAAAATCTTACAAAAATATCAACTTACAAAGCCAAGAAGCCATATCATCTGTCATAAAAAACGTAGAATTGACTTCCTTCCTTATTTGGGGTATGAAAACAGTTGGGGCGCCGAACGACAACCCAGCTAGGAAGTATATCACCCATGCTGAACTACATACGAAGACCTTGAGAGAAAAACAATAATAATAAATCTGGTATATTCCTTTACATACCATCGAAAATACTGCTCGATCTCTTTCAAAGTCTTGTCCTTTATTTGTGGCAAATACTTATACAAATATACCCAGCATAATAACGAGCATATTGCTTAGAATAAAAATGCTCCGTGCATATTAAACGCTTATTTTAACAATTGAACCGTGCTTCCCAGCCGCTGGCGGCCGCCTGATGGAAGATCTTCCATTTTCCATGGAAGTGGCTACCACCTTGCACTTTTAAACCTTTTTTTATATTTAATGGCTGATTTTTAGGGTTCCGTACCCAATGGGTAAAACGGGACCCTATTACCACACTGACTGACGAATGATTCGGAAGGTTACCTTTGGTGAGAAGAGCCGGCAATAATATAGAAGCCCGACGGAATCCAGAAAACTCCCGGTACTTTAATATTTGGATATAGATATAGACTAGGTATCAATTTGAGGGTGGTAGTCAGGTACGATTCTACAAATTCCACGTGACTTCCTGCGTACCAAGTGGAGGAAATTTCTAAGTAGGCACATAGGTACATACCTGCCTTAATAGTGGTTTCCATTCCGATTTCTTATCGTCATATTCATTTTTTATTTCTTCGTAAGCGCAAGTTTCCATGATTTTACTACCTTTAAAAAAAACAGAAGGAAAAGAATAAATAAAATAAAATTTTAATGTTTTCCTAAGTATTACCTAGTTACTTTTTTAGAAGCTAACGATCACAGTTAATTAAGTTTGTTGATTTCTTTGCGACATTAGTCAAATGTAACCTTGTTGAATTTCTTGCCGGTTCTTCTCAGTTGAAGGCTGACTTCCGAACCTCAAACTCAAATTCATTTATTCAGTTTAGGCCCTAATAAGGCACTTATGAACGTTACAATTGATTCTACCACCGGTTCGGAATACACTTGGACTGATAATACTCCGGCAAGAAACTCAGCAAGGCATTAAAATAGTTTGTGATGCGAGCATTTCATTTAAATGCAGGAATGCAAGCTTCTACAAAATCAGAAACATTATAGTACCCTTTCTTACATAACTTCTCTTTAACTTTAATCTGTTACACAGATAGTTCTTGAATTTCTTTGTGTACTTTGTTATAGAAACGTATACATTGCCCCTTGAATGAGTCCCTCACTTTGCTGAGCCGAGTTACTGGTACAGCAAGTTTGTGCTTATTTCTACTAGTGTTCTGTGGTTCAAGCTATGAGTGTCGCTGTTCCTAGGAAAATTTTGTATATTTTTCCGAACATAAATTAAGTTTTCATAAATATACTGTGACACCACTATCCCAAAGGAGGATGCCGTAAGACATCAAGCTATGAAAATAACTAAAATAAACGAATCTTGCCGTAGATTCGTCAGTGAGAGAACGAATTTTCCTCACTGCATAGGCTGCAGAACTAAGTCTACTCACCAATTTAGAAATATATGGATCCCACTGTAACCGGCGGTAACTTCAGTAGCTCGATGTTCATAAGTGCCCTGCTAGGACCTAAATTGAATAAAAGACTTTGAACTTGACGGTAACTAGTTTAACTCATACGCCATGGAGGTCTTTGATTTTGGTTCTGACGGTGGTTTCAATCAGGTGGATGCTACAAAGAAGGTACTTACCACCAAGCTAAGGGATTCGAAGTCGCCCCGGGGACTTTCATCACCTTAGGGTCATCTAAGAACCTATTTTATCCTAGGAAACCCTGCTAGCCTCTATGAAGTTAGAATACAACCGAACATCTAAAGCGATTTAAAGAATAAAACATACCTTTTAAAAGTGAACGCGTTGCTCCTGCGCAGCTTCAAGTTACGAATGCAGAATAACTCTTAAAAAACCCTTAGAACAGGTTTGGACAGGACAAGCTTCGGTTCACAAACGTAAGATTTAAAAGTAATATTTTCCTGTTACTTAAGGCACAGAATACCTAATAGTATACCTTAAGGCCAAAATAATTATGCACTATGTTAGGTATGATTAATTATAATTACAGAGATGGAGTTGGGTTGGAGCATTAACAAGTGGTTGGGGCAAAAAATAAGCGTAATTTAGATAGGTAGGTACCTACATATAATTTAGATACACATGTTATACCTAACTGTTAGATTAGAAGAAGGCGATGATAGCTCAGTGGTAGTGACGTCGGACGCCGCGGCGAAGGTCGTGTGTCCGAATCCTACAATGAGCTTGAGCTTTCGGCGAAGGAAAACATCGTGAGGAAACCATAGCACGGTGGTATGGTACTTTGGTACCCACCTGGCTGGCTACCACCCTCAAGTTGAAAATCTGTCGTCAAACATCTATTGGTGTGTAACGACAGTTGCACTTGAGAGCCAGTTCCTTCTAGGCTTTGTGTGCTTACCACCTTCGACCACATCATCACTACTGGGTAGCAAAACTTTAATATCTCGGGTAAAGTGGGACCAACTACCCCAAATAACATTTGATGGTGTTGCTATAATAGCGAAGTTGTCAAAATCTGGGTATTTTAAATGACCGAACCTCAAAATCACACTTAATACAGAATTGATTACTTTTACTTATGGGTGGAATGTCTCCCCCCCACTCCAACTAGGCAATGATATCTTGCCACATTGCGATTGCATTAAGAACCTAGGATTCCATCAGGATCGCTGCCTCACTTGGAAGACCCACATAAAGTATAAACGCAACGAAGTCAACCTGAAATTCAAAAACCTTTACTGGCTAATGAGACGGAACTCAATCCTCTCTTTAGAAAATAAACTACTGCTGTACAATGCAGTTATCAAACCAATATGGACCTATGGCATCCAACTATGGGGAGTTGCCAGCGACAGCAATATAATGTATTTACATGTCTGCAAAGAGCACAAAATGCAATCTTGCGGATAATTGTAACTGCACCCTGGTTTGGTCGCAGTGACGAGAATTGACGAGATACACGAATATCTGAACATGCCCAGGCCCACCATTAAAGAGGAAATAAAGGAACACACAAAATGCTATTTTAAACGCTTGGCCTTACACCCAAATCCCTTGGCTATCAAATTGCTTGACACCTCCCAAGCTGTGAGACGACTAAAACGAAACGAAGTCCAAGTACCTACTTACTGGTGTGTTCCGGAAGCTGCTTTGAGTGACAGTTCCTACCTTAGATCATTTACCATGGTGTACCTTTATCAATATCAGATTAGCACTGAGCAAATTTAATTTTGTGTGTTCATTGGAGTTGGAGCTATTTGCTCCAGAGATATCTCTATCTGTGACCAAAATAAAATGAAGTGATTTAAAATACTTATTTGATATAATATACCTAATCTTTTGTATTTGGAAATAGTTACACTCTGCACAGGTGCACCTTGCATATTGTTTTTATTTTTTTAGTCTTAGACATTGGCGTATTCGTTATTAATTAATATGAACTTGTTTGCGTTACATTTTATTATTTTCTTTATATTGGTATTTTTCATTTTGTTTTAATTGTTTGTATTGTACATTTTGCTGTTATAGAAAAAAAAAATATAGCCAATAGTCAAAATATAAAAAGAAATATACATAAAAAATGTAACCTTGTTGAGTTTCTTGCCGGTTCTTCTCAGTTGAAGGCTGACTACCGAACCGGTGGTAACTTCAGTAAATTCGACCTTCATAAGTGCCCTCCTAGGTCTCATACTGAATAAATGGCTTTGACTTTGACTTTGAATCTATAATAATTATCCTAACTAATATTATAAATGCGAATGTGAGTTTGTTATCTTTTCAAGCCTAAACCGCTGAACTGACCGCGATGAAATTTGGTACGCAGATAGCCTATGGTATGGAGAAGGACATGGGCTACTTTTTTTCTCGGGAACGCGGGTGAAACCGCGGCGGACAGCTAGTAAGAATATTTCCTCGAAACAGCTCTCTTCACATTCTATGTGACTGGATTTAGGTAATTTCTAGTTATGTTCATACCTACCTATATTTTCATGTCAAAATTATTAATGAGCAGACAGACGTCTTTATAAACTATATTTATGTAATAAAAATACCCATCAGTTTACAACTATTCAACGTTTTCCTTTTGATATCCTATAACTCGTAACGTTTATATGCTACATGTAAAAATACTACAAAAAGTCCTAGAACAAGTGTTCCAAAAATACAAAGTTTCGAAGATAACATCAAACATAAGTAAATTAATTAAAAAAATGTCATTAGTATGATCAATCATTATTTTGCGACGTTGCCAAACTTACGCAGTAATAAATCATTCATATTTTAATGCTAAAAAAATGCTACGTTGTCATATTTAACGTAAGGGTGTTTTACATAAATAATCGTGACTCTGTCGAATTATTTTATATGAAAAAAATAAATCATATGCCAGTTGATTCTTTGATATGGTCACATTAAATACCCTGTAAGACAGTAATGGGATATTAATAGGAACACGTTGTATACATGAAAGGTACGTTAAGAAAATAAATAATTAATTATTCAACAATTTATTAATTGACAATCAACCAAGTCTTTGTGTGACCGCATCTGGAATATTGCCCGGTGAGCGTGTGACTCGCGCTGGGGGGATCCCGACTAGTGGGGTGCCGATGAATCGTTTGTAGCGGGCAAATTCGTTAGGGCTGCCAGGGGCGACGAGGGGTTTAACCTGTCAACAGAAAAAAAACACGATATTTAAACAAATTTAATTTTAATCATTAATATTCGTTAAACGATACCTTCTAATATCCTCAATAATCTGGCATTATTACTTTTTTTTCTTTAGTGTAAAAAATAAAACATAAAATTAATTTAAAACCAAAATTCAGAGGTGTTGTTGGAGTACCGTTTCGATTTTTCTGATGAGAAGTGTATATATTATGTCACCGTAAAATTGTGAATACCGTTCGATTATAATCTTTCTCGCGATATTGTAAGCTGTCGAAATATTGTAAACCGTATGATAGGTACTGCTTAGAATGTAACGTATTATTTTTCGGTAGATATGTAAACAGTACCCCGAGTGTAAACAATTGACGTTAGAAAACGCTTACTATCACGTTAACGTTTACGACATTTTTTTATAATAATCGGCACAGCGCCTCTCGCGGAACACTCATGGTACTAATTTATTCCATACTTTTTAGTAAACGCAAACGTGATAGTAAGCGTTTATTTACGTAAATTCTTTACACTCAGGGTACTGTATGTAAAAAGTATGTTCAATATATTATTTACAACTTTTTAGTTTACGATTGTATCTTTATTAGGTACATTGTAATCACTACTAAAGTATTAATTTAATTGTGATTTATTGTATATTAGCTTGTGCAAGGCGTATGTCACAGGCGATTTAATTCTTACAAAATGTTGTGATCATGTATTTTAAGAGCTTTCTTGGATCAACTGCACAAATGGCCAGCACTACTAGTGTCTTGACTGACTCGACTTAAGGCTACGTATGCTTGGCCTTTGGCGAACAAATGAGCACTTAAATCCACAACAGCTCTCTCTAATTAATGTCGTACCTTGTAGGTTATGTATTGTTATAGCCCAGCACAATATAATCAGGAGTATTCGTTTTTCTACTTTTCCATAATGGCCTCTTATATACTCACTCACTCTTAAAGTTCGGGATTGTTATTTTTTTTCCAAATTACATATAAACATATAATTTGAATACATTTTTTAAATCACCTTTTAAAACCTTTCACTTTGATACCCCACTCGATAGGTTTTTAAACACAATTTTGCGCCAAAAATCCGCCATTTACATTTTTTACAAATTATAATATATCCAGTGACACTCGCGCTATAAAGAATAATCTAACAACATATCACTCTTCAAAATCGGTCAAGCCGTTTAAGCTACAGCACGTCACAATGGAACGGACATACATTCATGCGCACGAAAAACATTACCCTCCTCATGGGTTAGTCGGGTAAAAAACTAAAATGCGGCGCGTATTATGCTGATGAGTGTGTGATGCTTATAAATATTTCAAAAGGAGTTTACTCACATCGCGGGTGAAAGATTTTTCCAGAACAAAGATTCCACTGTCGTCAGGTCCAACGACTCCATTTTCGTCTGCGCTGGCGCATGCCACGGCTACTAAAAAAACTACTAGGAATTTCTGGAATAATGAATGTTTTCTATTATTTTTATGACTTAAAATAATATATTGTAGTAAGAATCTCATCAGGATCGCTTCTAATTTTGAAATAAGGCAAAGAAATTATAATATTTATTCTGTAATTGAAAACGTTTTTTTTAAAACGGTTTTATTTAGCTTGCCCTGTTTATTTGGGTCAAATCAAATACAAAATGGCGGATTACATATTTTATCACTACTTCCTCAATATGGGTATCAAATGAAAGAGCTTGATTGGTAGAATAGAAATGCTTATGAAAAAAAATGAAAATCCAATATGGCCGCCAACAAAATAGCAGGTTCATTTTTCTTTTCACAACCCCTTCAATATGGGTATCAAATAAAAGGTCTTGACTAGTAGAATAGATTACACAATGAAAAATATTTAAAACTAAAAACTTGAAAATAAAAAAAATAGTAAAAAATATTTTTAAGTTAAACGGTTTTATTGAAAATAAAGATTAATGATGTAGACAATGTAATAAAAGCTAAAAAATAATTCGGTAGGTCCTAGATACTAGTCATCACACCACTCTCCTCATCAATTTAGGGCATTGACCAGACAAAAAAATAAAATCGTTGGGCGTGTGAAATTTCTATCAAGTCAACCGCTATATCTAAACGCCATTTAAATATTTACGCAGGTTACACGCGCCCAACGATTTTATTTTTTTGTCTGGTCAATGCTATAAATTGATGAGGAGAGTGGTGTGATGACTAGTATCTAGGACCTATTGAATTATTTTTTAGCTTTTAGTACATTGTCTACATCAATTTAATCTTTATTTTCAATAAAACCGTATAACTTAAAAAAAATTTTTTACTCATTTTTTATTTTATATGGCAAAAATCCTTTTATAGGATTAAAAAAGTACCTATTGTAGAAAAAGCTTCACCTTTCTTGTATTTTCTTGTAGACTATTTATAATGTAAGTAATTAACTATCTCACCATATTAAAAAAGTCATATCACCACTATGCTTTTTTTTCGTAAAATATAAAAATGTACTTACCATTTTGATTGTTGCGTGTGAAAGTATTTTGACAATCTGATTGAAACAAACATCAGCGTCTTTATATATGTTACTGTATGTTGAGAATCAAGTTGAGCAAGTATTATTCTTTCTACTAGACTCTAGTCTATTTATAGTAAAGTATAATATTACCTAATATGCAAATTTTAATATCCTAACGATGTATAGTAATATTATAAATGCGAATGTGAGTTTTTTGTTACCTTTTCAAGCTGGGAATACACGTCAGATTTTGTCATAGGATAGTCGGATCCGACTATCGGAAGGCGGCGAACATTCAATACAATTCCGTCCGACTATTGAATCGGTCGTGTACCTATTGTATGTTCAAACAAAGTAATGGCTCCAACGCCTTCCCCATAGTCTGATCAGACTATCGGATGAAAAAATCTGACGTGTATTCCCAGCCTAAACTGCTGAACCAAACGCGATTTTTGGTACGCAAATAGCATCTATGGTATGGAGAAGGACATGGGCTACTTTTTATCCCGGGAAAACATAAGATCCCTCGGGAATGTGACAAGTATTATTGTCTATTGTTTTTTCTACGTCGAAAGGGTGGCAATCATTGTGAAGGTCCACCTAATGGTAAGTAGTCACTGTTGTTTATGGACAATAGTATAACCAGGGAGATTTTCAGTTGGTGAATTGCAACAGTTTTTAACTTGGTGAAATTTAAATAAATATTTTTTTAATTTACCTTGTAAAGGTCGTCGGAAAACGCAGGATGCAGGCCGCCCAAGACTGGTCCTATTGGAGATCCTTAGGGAGGCCTATGTCCAGCAGTGGATGACTGGCGGCTGAGATGATGATGATGTTCAAATAGCCATGATACGTTATTATTATTATGTGGCGTAGGTGGCTGTTTCAAGTCTTTCCAGAGCTTGTATCGCTACGACCAGATAAATTAGAAATCACTGCCAAGATCTACAGCTATATTAAACTACGCTATATATGTACTTTACAGGAATTGATTTCATCTGGGTGTAGCTGTTGTTTGCCCAGATGAGTATTTATGGTTTCCTGACGATATTTTCCATAACGGATAGCTCAATTAGATACTAATAAAATATTTTCTGTGCTTCTTATTTGTGATATACATTAAAAACTCAACAGGCTTTGGGAGATCAAGAAATAGCTATTTGTTTATATTATTTATTACTTAGCTTAGGGGGGGCAATGGGTGCATTTACCCCCCCACCTCCCCGCCCCTGACGCACGACGGAAGCACTTTTTAAATTTCATAAAAAATGCTACTGTTCTCGCATAGCATTTTTCATAAGTGTCTCTAAATCTTTTAGTGTTAACAGATCATCATTGTTTTCTTTTTTTTTCTTGTGTATTTTTATTGTTACCTTCTCATCACTCTCGCTACTATCACTTGAACTTGTACTGCTTTCTGTGTGAGTGTGTCTATCTTTTGTAACTGTATTTTGTTTTGTTTCTGATCTATATTTTTTATTTTTACTATATTTTGTTTTTTCACTAACTTTTGTAACTTGATTATCTTTTTCATCTGAACTATCATCTGTATATATAGAATCTTTTTGATTTAAACTAGCTTTTGTAGTTTTTATATGTTTTTTTTCTAAACTGTCATCTATAAAATGTTTTGAAGTCAATCTTACTTTTTTATGTACATTTATTGTATATGCTAAATGTTTGACGTTTAAATTATCTTTTGTATCTCTACTGTCTTCTGTGTCTTTAGAATGTTTTGCATCCATACTGTCTTTTGTATTTTTGATATGTTTTGTTTTTAAATTTTCTTTTGTATTTATTATATGCTTTGTTTCTAAGCTTTCACCTGTATCTATAACATGTTTCGTTGTCAAAATATCGTTTTTAGGTACACTATCTAATGTGTAAACTAAACGTGTTGCATCTAAATCATCTTTTGTATCTCGACTGTCTTCTGTGTCTATCGAATGTTTTGTATCTAAACTGTCTTTTGTATATTTTACATTTTTTGTTTTTATGCGATCTTTTATAATTGTAGTATGTTGTGTTTCTAAACTATCTTTCGTATCTATACTTTCGTATGTTTCAATAATCTGTTTTGTGGCTGAACTATTTATTATATCTTGACTTTTTGTTGTATATGTAATACGTTTCTTGTTGTGATTAGCTTTTGGTTTTGGAACATTGGTCTTCTGACCATCATTTTGGGATGAGCTCTTAAAAATTGATGTTTTCAAATTGTTACTTAATTTTACAAACTTTTTGTTTAAATATTGACACAAATCGTTTAAATCATCACTTAATATATATTTGGAAGTTTCATCAAGTTTCTTATATCGCTCAAAAATAAGAAACTCTAAAGTGTTTTTTATAGTATTGTATAAATTTTTATGTTTCTTAGGATATTTTTCAAATTTCTTTAATATATTCTGTAGTTTCTTTTCATCTTCAGAATTGTAAAAAATGTTGAATCTCTGTACATATCTATCGAACGTTAAACTTAATATATCATTATCATTAAATTCATTCCTTAAAGCGGTAATATTAGCCGCAGAACATTCCTGAACGAAATTTTTAATAAATTGTTTAAAGTTGTCTATGGAAAATATTTCATGAACATCCGTTTGTTGATGATAGTAATCCTGTATCACTTTACATGATGCTTCAGCGACACTTTTTAATTCTGCATCCTTATAGCTCAATAGAATATGTTTGAGACCATCGACAAATGCGGAAAGAACAAGACTCTGGTTCTGACGACTGACAATCTTAGCCGGTTCGACACCAGTTCTAAAGTATCCCGATTCTGGTGATATAATTTGTTGTAATTCATTAATAAACGATCTCATGCTTTGTATATAAGATGCGTTATTGTGTACATCATTTGAGTTAATTAGAAATGAGGTTATTAATTGTAAGTTTACACTCTTTGGACTTGCTGGTAGTGATGGAACTGAAAGTCAGGGGTTAACATTAACAATCAATATTTCTCTAGATAAAAGTCTTGAAGTAAGAGGTAACATAGTTATGACACATAGTATGAAAGATCTGACAAACGTTAAAGTTGACTTAGTTGGAATGTAAGCCCTGGAAAGCGTCAGGATAACGTTACAAATAATTCACATCCCTATGTTTATACGACTGCTTTCGATTGCCAGGTCATAAAAATCACAGCACGACTTGCTTTGATGCTTTTTGTTTTATTTATAAAATGATTTTTTACAATCGATTTCTTCCAATTCCTAGTATTCACCACGTTTATAATATTGATCAATCTCGTAGTTAGAAGTGGGGAAATTAGGTACTTATTGTTGATAATGGTGATAAATTATAAAGTAATAAAAAATGATGACGCACCTATGAAAAAAGATAGTATAAACAACACTTTCATGATTGCAGGAAAATATATATACATAACATTTCGTGTTGAAGTCGTTTCATGTTCATAATATAATAAACATTTTTATGGCGTAGAATTATTGCTGTATATTTATTTTCTAGATTAAAATGTAAACTGTAACAAGAGCTAGTGAACTTCTAGGCTTAAAATGTTTTTTTTTTAATTGTGGATAAACGTCAGAAGACTGCACGCAGACCATAGACGGTTTACCTGGTGGTGAGTGGCCAATTTCGTCTATGAACATTGATATTAGGTACCAAGGGGATTGTCAAAGAGAACGAGCTAGTTTGCTCTCTAGGCTAAAGCCTAGCTATAGGTCTCTCTCAAGTACAACTACATCAATACCTACACATTCTGATATACGCATTGGAAATTCAACAGCTGTTTAAATAAATGGATGTTTATGCAATAATACAATGTAAAAAAAGTACTTATTCTTTATTTTCTAAAATAGGTCGATCTTTAAAAAACTCTTCAATTTCTTGCAAAGTCTTATCTTTAGTTTCGGGTAAATATTTATACAATAAAACAGTACAAATTGACACAGATATCCCGTAGAATAAGAATGTCCCGTGCAAACCTAAATTTTGAAACAAATATGGCGCTAATTTCAGAAATGTCGACTGAAATATTTGAAATATTAACGAAATGATAATCATGCAAGCACTTTTATACTTTAGTGGTGTTAATTCTCCATATATCGAGGTAGCCAAGAGCATAGGACCGCAGCTAATCGATATAGAAAATATAATCAAAAAGGTTATAGTTAAAACTTTATATTCAACAACCAATGATAATTTTATGAGATACAAATATAAAGATATTACAAATAAGAATGTTGTTCCTACTCCACTACAAGTAAATAATATTGTACGTCTCTTAATATACCTTGATAGAAAACTACCTATATACATACTAAATACAGTAAAACCATCTAATATTAACATACCGAGATAAGCAGTATTCTCATCATTAGTTATTTTTTTAATAATATCTATAGAATACATACTACAGACGAATTTTCCAGACAAATGGAACTGCAAGATCATTAAGGCTGAGAATAGGACCGGTTTGTAAAATTCCTTTAACATTAGCGTTTTTTTAGCGTCTGCGAAACTAATTCTCAATCTATCGTCAGTTTCTATACACTTTTGTTGACTTATGATTAGGTTTTCTAATTCTCTTTCAGAAATTACACCATTGCCTTTTAACCAACGATGAGAGATCCTGCATTGATCGAATTGACCTCGACTTGCGAGCCAATACGGTGATTCCGGCCATAAAAAAACTGTCAAAGTATAAATAGAACATGTAAAACCAACTATTGGTATAGTTTTCCAATGGAAAAACGTTCCAAGTGCATTAGAAACCCAAATACCCCAGAATATAGTTGCCGTTTTTAAAGTTAAGAATGTACCTCGGTATCTAGGAGATGTGTATTCGGTGAGGATGATGAGAGATGCAGTAATGCTTGTTCCTTGGAGGAAGCTTTGGGAGACTTCGACTAAGAGTAAATGTGTGGGCGTGGTACAAAAGTAGAACAAGATGAATGGAATAATCGTAGTAAAGGATACGACAATGAATGTTCGTCTCCTGCCGATGACTCTCGCTAATATTGGCAGGATGAAGGTAGCTGGTATTCCTACGTAGCCGAAGATTGAAGCTGGAAAAAGTAATTAATAGTTATTAATAGACTTCCGTCGCCACTAAATGATCTGAAAGTATCGTGAGATAAATTAGATAATATAAATGCTCAAAGTTATTTAAAAGAATTCGTAGATATATCTGACTAGCTTCCGCTCCGCGATTTCACCCGCGTTCTCGAGGGATATTATGTTTATGTTTTCCCGGGATAAAAAGTATACTACTTTTTAATCCAGAATATATTCTATCTGTGTGCTAAATTTCATCCAAATCCTTCCAGTAGTTTTTATGTGAAAGAGTAACAAACATTCAGACATCCGTACATCCTCACAAATATATTTGTGCAAAATCATTTAAAATTATGGTGTTAGTAGATTTATTATATTAATTTAGTTCAAAATAAGTAACCAACAATTTTGTTTATCTGGTACTAGCTTCCGCCCCGCGGTTTCACCCGCATTCCCGAGGGATCTTACGTTTTTTCCCGGATAAAAAGTAGCCTATAACCTTTCTCGATAAAGGAGCCTATGCAACACTAAAATATTTTTTCAATTCGAACCAGTACTTCCTGAGATTACTTCCTACAACCTCACAAACTTACAAACTTTACCTGTGTGTAATATTAGTATAGATAATGCAAACTCAAATTATGAGAGTTCAAAGAAATGACGAAGCGCTTCCAGAAATGGTAGGTAAGTAGTTAGTGACCTTGCAAATCGCTTGGCTTGTCTTGGCGGATTGATAGTTTGACGACAACCTCACCGTGATAAGATCGAAACTTACTATAAACATTGTTAACTACCTCCTGCACCGCAGTTTCACTCGCGTTGATGAGAGATCTACCTATCCCCAAAGGTAATGTAACTGAGTTACAAACATTAGCAAATTTGATACAACGTCTCTATCTATCCGTTATTGTGTTTTTCTAACTCGAGAACCTGTTATTTATTATGCGACTTTATTAATTACCTATTATTTAATAATTATCATTTAAGTAACTAAGCTATACTTACACAGCCAAGACGCCATTTCAACACTGACAGCGTCAGTAGAGTTGGCTTCTCTTCGCAGCTGTGGTATGAACACAGTGGGTGCTCCCAGACATAGCCCTTGTACGAAGTATACCGTCCACACACCACTGCATACTAGCAACTGAAGATCAGAAAATAAGTAAAGGACAATTATTGTCCTATCCTACTAATATTATAAATGTGAAAGTTTGGATAGATGGATGGATGTATGGATGTTTATTACTATTTCACGCAAAAACTACTGAACGGATTTGGATGAAATTTGGCAGAGAGATAGATTATAGTCTGGAATAGCACATAGGCTACTTTTTATCCCGTGGAAACATAAGATCCCACGGGAACGCGGGTGAAACCGCGGGGCGGAAGCTAGTTATAAATAAATAATGGACAATTACTATTATAAATGTGTATGTTTGGATGGATAGATGTTTGTTACTATTTAATCACTACGGTCACCGTAATGGATATTACCAACACCAGGCACTGCCAGGGGATTTGCTGTATTGCCGACCTTTATAAAGCCTAGAAGGCAACTGGCTCTCAAACACAATTGCCTGAACACTGCTTAGCGATAGACTTTCAACTTGAAGATGGTAACCAGCATAACTAAGTAGGACCTACTATTATTATTATTTAGGTTAGGTGGCTTTTCAAGTCTTTCCAGAGCTTGTATCGCAAGGTCTACTGGTGATCGCCATATAAAATAGATTGCAGTTATAATAAACTGTTCTAAATTATAAATAAATATTCTGGGACATTATTCCTCACACACGGCTATCTGACCCCAAACTAAGCAGAGCTTGTACTATGGAAGCCAGATAACTGATATACTACTTTTCTTTTGTAAAAATACATACATATATAGATAATTACACCCAGACTCAAGACAAACAGACATGTTCATGCACACAAATGTTTGTCCTGAGTGGGAATCGAACCTACGACCTGCGGCGTGATAGATAGGGTTTATTACCAACCACGCCAACCGGAACGTCAATTCATATTCGCCATGGTCATATTTTTGACAGGAATTCATTTTACTTCATGTTTCTCCAGATGAGTATTTCGTTTAGACATAAGCAAGTAAAGACACAAGACGTGTATTGGTGTTTCATCTGCCTCACAGCAAAGTATCCGGCCTATGGTTTCATGACGATATTTTCCTTCACCGTAAGCTCAAGCCTAGTTTATCGTAGGATTCGAATCCACGACCTACACTGTCACTTGTTATATCACTGAGCTATCGACGCCTTAATTATTAATTTATAAATTTGCAAAAACAAAATAGTTCAGTACAACTTTTTCTTCTATTTGTTAATCGATCTTTTTATTTATTAATTACTATTTAAATATAGTTAAATACTATTTGTCTACTTTTTCTCTAAATAATAGAATTTTACTTACTTGTCTATAGAAGTATTTTTTTGATTCTATATCATTATCACAATTATTGTTTTTTTTAATTGGTTCATAAACACATGTCTCCATTTTTTATTTAAAAAAATAAGATTTTTTTTTTTAATACTACATGTATGTATCACAGAGTTTGTAGGAGTAAGTAAACCGTTTATGTATGCGCAAGTGATTATATGACATTCAAATTGGACTTAATATCAGATTAAAGGTGCAGCCATACTGCATTGAGTCGTGAACGCGATAATGGTAGTCTGTTATGGCGACGCCTTGAAGATTTTAGTTCCAAGGATTCTGATATTTCTCAACAATGACTGAAGCGAACGAACTGAAATTTATTTTAAGAGTTCATCATGTCTTTGACTTTATTTTGTACGTTGCATAACACGCTTGGTTAACTTTTATAACACAAAATAATTAATCAAAAAGACCTCTTTAAAATAAGAGATTCCAATTTTACCGGCGTTGAGGATCGATTTGAGGTTCCAAAATTTCCACATTTATTAATTGAAACTGATACTATAAACTGTACTTATGTTTTATGAAATATATTTATAGTTTTTAAATTAAACAATAAAAACCATTTTGTCGCATACGCCCGTTCCGTTTACGCGGGTTTTCTATGAGAGGTCGCTATAGTAGGGAGCGGGACGCAGCACGTTGAATTTCAGATTTTTAAGCTTAACGCGGCGTGACCTTAAGTAACTGCGGGTAGTATGTATAAAATACAAACTATGATATATAGAAAACATCCTCAAAGCCCTCGCTGCTGTCGATAGGCCAGGTTCCCAACAGGCTGGCAGCGTTCCCTTTTTGGATGGCCAAGCTTATGCGTTGGCGGAAAAACCTCCCAGCCCGTCGGTTTCCCGAAGCCTCGATGAGCTTGGATGATAAAATCCGAGCAAATCGGCGAGTCTCGAACCCCCACGGACCCATTGTTTTCGTTTTAAATTATTTTTTAATACAATATTTTGTCCATTATTTTCATTTTATATTGATTTAAATAGCGTTGTACGTCATAGGTACTTATATAAAGTTTTTTTTTTTTTTAATTTTTGTTTTTATTTTAGGTTTTGGGTTTGGGAGGGGCTTGGCTTGACGCAGCTGAGGGTAGGGCAGTAGGGTAATATCATAGCATTAATAGCATAATTTGAGATTTGTCAGGGGTAGACGCAGGTGCTTTATTGGGGGGCCTAGAAGCCCCTTGCCCCCCCCCCCTCGTTTCTTCAGGGCAAGCGTGCGGCATATTCGTCTTCATCCTCGCATTATCCTTCATGGACGGGTCAATGAATAATCGCAAGGTCAATTGATATAAAAAGAACAAACATTCCAAAGATGAAGGTGATCAAGGATTCCATATTTGAATTTATCGCTATTCTTATTTAATCAAAACTAATAATAAAAAAAAATCTATCGATTTTTAACAAGAAAGAGGCGTAATTAAGGTGGACCCCAATTTGACGTATATTTTTAATTTATTTCGTTAATTTCATGTGCCTATGAGACGTAATTTTGTGATTTGCGCTTGTAGGGTAGGCAATAGATTATATATATTGGTTCAATTGGTTCCATAATCACAAATGTTCAATAGTTATTGAGAAGTATATTGAGAACCAATTAATAGATACAATAATCCATTTCTATACTCCACATGAGGTGAAATTCCGAAATATGGCGAGTTGTTTTATTTTTCTGGTCGGGTTTTACAATATGCAGTAATTCTTCTGTCTCTAGTTAGCTAAGATATTTTTGCAAATGCAATATTGTAGTGTTATAATTTCGGATAAATATTTATTTATTGATAAGGTTATACAAATGCGGTAACTACTTAACGTACTGATTGCTAGCAAAAGTAGTTTCAGTGGCATTTATCTTTACAACCTTAACCTTTATTTTTAAAATATTTACGTCACAATTCAACGTTTTATGCATTTTTAAGACAGCGTGATTAATAATCTTCATACAATCAGTAATTGATTTGTTGAATACAGCATTTCCGTAATCTACGATGTAAAGTACCTTTTATTTTTATCTGTCTATGCCCTATCTGCTCCATCCCATATTGGGACACAGTCGGCAAAAAAATGTGAATTTTTATCAAAATAAAACGTGTAATAAACAGAATACCAAATTAACATATTTCCCGCGACACCAAACAGATGTGACATATATACCTATTAATATTGTTGAATTTGAGCAACAAAGGATTTCAATTAATTTATTTGTATTTTTCCGTCTTGAATACTGCAGATCAATTGAATAAATGCAGCTGATTGTAATTATCAGTTATTTGCAGTAATCGTCGAACGTCAATACGTCGTTGATACGTCTTTCATCATAGAACCAACCAACACAACTCACCTTGTACAACGTACCTCAGCTGTTAGTACCGTATCTAGGGCGGTGCCAGCGTTGCCCAGCCACAGGGCGTAATCGCTGGAAGGGCGCAGAATTGACCAGAGCTGGACGCGTATACGGCTTTCCGTTATCACCTCGTCCCCTCGAAGTGCGACGACGTCGATAGGCCTTTTGTTAACTCTAAACCTCTGAGAACTCGTATCCACGTGGTCACCCGAGGGGACGAATTGGAGAAACCTCAACGGATCATTGGATCCGTTGAGGTTTCTCCGAGGTTCTCAGATGAGTCCAAAACAGATGCAACGAGCTGACCCACACGATCTATATCGACGACAGAAATGCCGGCAGTGAAACTGAAATTTTCCACAATCCTAGACCACCATAACACACGGGAAGGGTGGGCTGAGACCACACTTTGTTTTCATTAAAACAACAATCTAGGATTTTAGAAAGATAAATTTTAATATTGTTATCTAAAGTATTTATTTGATCAAAGAACAAATGGGTACAGCGGAGTAAGTAGGTAAATTTAATCTTACAATAAAAATGCATAATGAAGTTGGTGAAAAATTAATAACCATGCCGCATAGCCAAAACAGATATAGGAACATCTTTATTTTCAGGATGTTTCAATTTGATTGTGAGTCTGTGGAACAAGGCTGCATAGGACACTTTTAAATCTTTCTTGTCCACTTTAGCATCATCTATATTGACACATATGAACGTCACAAATTGCCCGTGTCCCGCCTGAAAAAAACATATTTTGGATATTTACAATAGGGAAAATGCCTGTATTCAAAACAAATTATTAAATAAATAAATAAATATTCTGGGACATTATTCCTCACACACGGCCATCTGACACCAAACTAAACACTAAGCAATGTATAAAACATGTAAAAAAACCGGCCGAGTGCGAGTCGGACTCGCGCACCGAGAGTTCCGTACGAACATCGTCCATCGTTCGTCCATCACGGGAAATGCACAATTTTATTTATTTACCTTATTTCAGGTTGGTGCCGATTTTTTTATATTTGAGTTGATTGAATGAAAGGTAAATTGCGGTTTACGATTTATGACGTATTAAAAAAAAACTACTTACTAGATCTCGTTCAAACCAATTTTCGGTGGAAGTTTGCATGGTAATGTACATCATTTTTTTTTTTAGTTTTATCATTCTCTTATTTTAGAAGTTACAGGGACACACACTCACACATTTTACCACTTTGGAAGTGTCTCTCGCGCAAACTATTCAGTTTAGAAAAAAATATATTAGAAACCTCAATATCATTTTTGAAGACCTATCCATAGATACCCCACACACTTATGGGTTTGATGAAAAAAAAATTTAGAGTTTCAGTTTGAAGTATGGGGAACCCCCAATTTTTTTTATTTTTTATCTATTTTTGTGTGAAAATCTTAATGCGGTTCACAGAATACATCTACTTACCAAGTTTCAACAGTATAGTTTCGGAAAAAAGTGGCTGTGACATACGGACGGAGAGACAGACAGATATGACGAATCTATAAGGGTTCCCTTTTTTGCCATTTGGCTACGGAACCCTAAAAAGGGGGGAAACCTCGATTATTTTACCTAATAAATGTTAGGTACTATCCTTTTATTACTAATCTATAAACTATAAAAAGTACAACTTTTGATGCTTTATTAATTATGACGACATAATTTACTATTCAAACTATTCATATAAAAACCTATCGTTTTGATGTGTGAATGTCAAAACGATAGGTTTATATGGAGTTTTGTATGAAATACCAGCATGTGACGTCATAATTATACAGGATGATTTTGTTATCACTGGCAATACTTGCAGGGGTGGAAGTACTCATCAATGTGAACAATTTTTATTATAGGGCTAACTCTGATATCGCGTAAAATAATACGGTTGCTTCATACATTTTGGTCGAGTAGGTATTGAACTTTTGTATGGAACAGCTGATAATTTTTTCATGATTTCACAGTTAGTCACATTATAAAAGTTGTTCATTTTGATGAGTACTTCCACCCTTGCAAGTATTGCCAGTGATAACAAAATCACCCAATATAGCATACTCTTTATGGTTAGATTGGTCATTAAAAATCATAATAAGAATAAATTTAATAAAATAATCGTGGTTTACCCTATTTTTTAGATGTTTTATACATTGGTTAGTGTTGGATAATTTATTTTGAACACAGGCAAATACCCTAATACACATCCTAGAACCTGGCTTTCGAATTCAACTTACGGACCCATGTTAGATACAGTGTGATTGTTGAAATTGAGGGTGGTAGCTACTTTAGCTAGTTAGGCGGGTCGGGTACTAAAAAGTACCCTACCGACTAACGTACGAGTTGCCTAACTATATTTACCTTGACACTACGAACGACCATGCCGGCCGCCATGACAGTCACAGACAACATGCCTTTTTGAATTTAGAATTGCATTGTTTTTTTTATGACCATCTCATGAAATGATACTGAGGTGTGAGACAAGTGTCACTTTTCTAAGTATGAATTACTAGCTATTCCCCGTAGTTTCACCCGCATTCCTGGGATAAAAAATAGCCTATAATCTTCCTTAAGAATTGGGCTATCAAATTTTAAAATATTTTTTCAAATCCTACTGGTAGTTCCAGAGATAAATAACTCTTCTGCTTTATTATAATTACCTAGTATAGATTATAAAATTAAATTCAGGTTGTAAGAGACCTTACATAAGATTAAACTTACCGATATACTTATATTATATGAAGTATATCCAGACGGTAATGAAAGCTCTTTGTCGTAAAATACTTTTGAGAAATTCCACGACGGATCACCTGTGGAATAATGTTAAGAAATTATACCGAAATTAAAATGCGTTACATACAGCAAGGTAACAGCCAGCCAGTGTTTCGGGCACCCTACTTGTAGTCAGTCACTGTCAATTATGTGTATTATTTAGTATTTTATTTTTTAATTTTAAATAGCCTGTGTTATTACTATAACATTATATTATTCCTTTAATTCGAATAAATATTCACTATTTTTAAAGTTACGTCAAAGAAGGAAAATTGTGTATAAGCCGATTCAATAAAGAAACGAATCTAAAATGGCGGCTTGTACTTGCGTTGACAGACAATACAGTGAGCAGAAAAAAATGTCTGGTCCAAATTAATATGATCGATCCAATAAGACCGAATAGTAATAAGAAACCAAAATTTGTATTTTAAAAATATACCAATATTTATTGTATGCTACCGATTTTTTTAAATTTAATTGCCATAGTAATAAAATAATAATGGTATCATGTATTCGGGCAAATAAACTGATTTACCAAAAAAATAATAGTTTTCGTAACATACCTACTCATTTATCAACTCAAATAAATCTGATATTCAAGACTGATTATTTTTCTGCCAACGGTACTCTCGAGAGTGAGTATAGACGGCACTAGTATGCAAGCGAGAGGGCATGATTAGCGCTGCCATTTTAGATTCATTTACGACAGCGATTTTTGAGTTCTCGTGTCTCTGGCAAGGTGTTTACTTTAAAACAAGGAAAAAGGTTACGAGTGTACCTAGATGTTTTCATTTCGTATTTGATTAGCATTTTTACATGTAAGAAGATATACGATATTTTTATCCGAATACTATTTAGATAATTTAAAGTCACGTTTGTTCTCTTACCAAAAGTAAAATCACAATTATAATCGTTATATCCAAAAACAAAAAACGCAGATGTAAAAAATAATGAAACGATAATTTTCTCCATTTTATAAAACAATAGCTGAACGAATAAAACTGTAATTGATTTAATTCTCCTTTTTATTATTTCTGTACTTAGATACACCTGTCAATTTGTGAACTGTAAAATTAGTATTATGTAAAATCATTTCATGCGATATAAATACTTAGTACTTATGTAGGACGTAGGTATATTAACAATATTAAATAAATAAAATTGATATATTAAAATAAAATCTATGGACGTAGTTAGGACGTATTTTGAGTAAAAAGCATCGTCCGACCTCAAAAAAGGTTCTATGTTCGACAGTATGTAGTTTGTTTTTATGTATGTGGATAATAAGCTTCTAAATTATAAAAGTTAAAGGAAACAGGAGAATAATGAAGCACGAGTTCTTTTTATTTTAAAAATATTTATTAAATATAAATCAGTACAATATACAATCAGTGCGTATTCGCCACTTATTATACAATATAAAATTATTTATAATTTATTTTAAATTACATGCAAAAGAATTGGATGATCAATGCAGTTGCTTTTTTTTAATAAGTGTTAAAATTATTATGAACTAGCTGTTCCCCGCGGTTTCAACCGCGTTCCCGGTATAATTTTTATATTATACAAACCATTTCCTGACAATTACAAACACAACAAAAAAAGATTTATCCAATTTGGTGCAGTCGTTTGGAAGTTATGCGCGTACAAACATTTCGGTGATTCATTTTTATTTATATAGATTATAGAAAAAGTATTAGTGCAATGAAATTAAATGTCTTTTGGTTTAAATAGAGTTGCCAATAATAATAGAAAAAAAAAAGAATATAAAAACTGGGACACATTCTCGTGTGCCAAAATTATGCCACCATAAAGTTTCGTAAGAAATTAAAAAGTACAATAAAATTACAATAAATTAATTATAGTTGGACATATTTCGACTTACACAAACGAAAATATTAACTTAAGTAATGTGAATTTTTCACTATTTTAATCTTCCAATAAACATGTTTGAATATATTATAAAGATGAAACACTTTAAATAGTTAGGACGGAATTTTACGAATATTTTCAAAGAGCCGTCGTCATCGACGTAAAATTACGTTTTTTTTTAAACATCATTAAGTAGCAGTGACTCTAAACGCCACTTCTTTTGCATGTAACTAACATTGCTACAAAAAATTGCAAAATAATAAAATATTTGTAATAAAATAATATTTTCACTAAAACAAAAGGAATGAAAATAAATCACAATTAAAGCACCAAAGTAAAATATTCTTAAGTACTAGTATTTACATTTTTTTAAATATATTTCTGTTTTACCGTATAATATTTTATCAAGTATGAAATATTTAAAGTATTATTATAAAATTCAAAAAAATAAATAAAGTAAAAACACGTATTTGATTTTTCTCAAAATAAATAAAATAAATCATAATAATAATCTTCGTAATTTATACCTACACAATTTGTATGTAGACTAAAAATCTGAGATTTGTAGAGATCAATGTTTATTAAGACGTGATTTTACGTGTTAATTAAGGTATAAATTTCAATTTAAAATATAAATTTTAAAAAATGCGTGTAATTACATAACAAACAGATAATGGTATCATAAAATAATTGATCAAAGAAATTAAAAAATAAATTAAGTTATGGCATTTTAGAGCATACTTAAGTAAAATTACGTTTTTAAATAATTGTAAAGTGAGTTGCTTTTCAGACAGTAAACTGTTGTATTAGGATTCTGTACCAAATATTTTTTTTTTGTTTTTTTTTTCTCCAATTAAAAAAATATATTTATAGGTTCTTTTTGGTAACAGAATCGTATAAATCAAGATGGCCGCATATCAAAGCAAACTCCTTAAGAATAGATAAATTAAGTAAATGTACGACTACAACACAATTGACTATTTACAATTTACTCATTGGTCCAAATAGTAAATGTGAAAGAAGATACCTATTGTTAGATCATCCATATTTATATAAGGTCCTAATAAATGAAGTACGGTCCTTTTGAGGGATGATAGTATAGGTCAAAAGTATTCCAAAAATGATAAAATAAAAAAAATCTTTTTTTTTTTACTTCATTTCAAATTTTTTTTTTTACTTCATTTATTAGGACCTTATATACAGCGAATAAAATAACCTCAAAGAAATAATGGGGTTAGATTAATAGCAGAGTTACAGGCAGAGATTTAAATCGTTGTTTTCGTGTGTAACGTGCGACGTTGCTCTCACTGCTTGCTACAAACGACTACGACGGAAAGAGTGAGCTCTTCCCAAAGATGACACATTTTTGTGCGCCTTATGTAGGACAAGGGCGCATCTAACGATTTAAATCTCTGGTTACAGCCTGTTTTGAAAAAAAAACTTTGTACAACCTTTACAGAAGGTAAGTAAAAGATTATAAAATAGAATACACTCGTGGAAATATTAAACAACTAGCTTTCGCACCGCGGTTTTATCCGCGTTCCCTGGATAGTTTCCTATGTCCACCCTGGAGGGGCATACTAAATATTGGTGAAATAATTTTTAAAATCGGATGAATAGTTTCGTAGATTACCTCCTACAACCAACCTTACAAACTTTACCTCTTTATAATATTAGTGTACCTAAATATTTTTTTAATTTTCAATGTGTTTCAATTTTGTTCATCAAGGTAAATTTTTTTCATAATTTTTTATGAATTCTTATTAAAATCTCAAATAAATATAAACACAAATAGAAATGTTTTTATGCTTATTTATTCATTTTTGCATTCCTCTAAATATGTCCATGAGTGTATGGATCCAACTAATATTATAAATACGAAAGTTGGTGAGGATGTTTGGCAATGACGCTGTTTTGGCTGAACAGGGGGGCTAAAAAGGAAGCTAGATAATGCAATTCATTTTTCCGAATTTACGGCAGATGTAGCGACTATTTTACATAAAACATATTGAAATAAGTAGGATCTGCCGAGAATTCGAAAAATGAATTGCATTAGCAATATTGCTTGAGCGCCCTTTTTAGAGGGCCTGGATTAGGTGAAATTTGGCACACAGATTATTATATGGAAAGAAACATAGGATACGTTATAAAACATTAAATCCATATGGAACGCAGGTAAACTATGGTGCAGAAACTAGTAAATAATATTGATAGATCCATGGTAGTCAGAAATTAATAATCTTCGACATTCATGTACTTAGGTAATTATTAAAAGTTAAATGAGTCGACTAATTTCAAAGGTAAGGTGAAGATGTTTTGTTACAAATAATACTTTATAATTCAACATTATCTGTTTTGCAACGCCAATAACTCATTTTTGAAAAAAATAACATAGATTTTCACATAGTCTTTGATATCAGTCGACTCAAATAAATATAAGATGACATTTATATTTAATGGTAATATAAAATTGAGATTAAAAAATCATTTTTTTAAAGTCACTAACATAACCTAAGTATAATATATTTCATAACCGCTCAATAGGTTATTTTCGTTAGTTAATGAATTTAATAAATAGCTCATGACAATTTTTTACTATAATTTAAAACAAAACTGCCTTTCACTTTCACAATAAGTCTGTCACACTATTTTAAACCGTATATCCTAGCTAATTAAGTTCAAAGTACATGTTAGACTATCGCACGCAATATGGCCGCCGTTGTTAAGATGGCGGCAGGCGTTACCATGGCAACGCCACATTTTAACACATCGTTTGGATATAAGTTCGGTGGTAGAGGTTCTTCGCCGGGTTTACAGTATTCCTTGCGAGACTGAAAAGTAAATATTATTAATTTTATGACGTATTCCGCGCTTTATCTGATTATCTTCTCAGGGGTTGAATTTCGAAAATATCCTCCCCTTAGAGTACTTAAGGAATAACTTCAAATAAAAAAATCTCTAGGTTTACCGGTTTTGGTTGTGCATTGTCTGTTAGTCATTCGCGGCACAGTATTATGGGTATGGGTAATAAAGAATGTTATAAAGAAAAGCACTTACCGCAAATTCTTGGCCACACAATTCCCTACAAGGGGGACAGACGACCCCTCCTTTATGTAGCCAACCTCTTTTAATTATTCGGACTTGCAACACTTGACCCGCGTGGAAACAGGTGTATGTGTAGTTGCCAACCTGCAAACACAAATATTTGGTATCTGTGTCACTATATACATCGAGATTCAAAAATGATGTCAAGTCCCAAGTTAGGATATTTGTTGACAAAACTCCGTAACGGCTAAACGAATTTGAATGAAATTCGGCACGAAGATAGAATATATTCTGGATTAACATATATTACATAAGATCCCTCGGGAATGCGGGTGAGTCCATGCCCATGATCATAGACAACATCAAGTGAATGTAGAGGCAATCCAGCTCCTCGATAACAGATACCAAACCTTTTGAATTAGTGTAGTGAATACCTATCCTTACTTTTGTTACCTTTACTCGCAAACCGCTGAACCGATCGCGATGAAATTTGGTATACAAATAGCCTTTGGTGCGGAGAAGAACATAGGCTACTTTTTATCCCGGGAAAACATAAGATCCCTGGGGAATATGGATGAAACCGCGGGGCGGAATTTAGTTAAATAATAGTTTTTAACAAAAAAAATCCTACTAACTAATTTGGTAAAATATTTTAATTTTCACAAAATTATTCATTTATTATGACCAAAGTTAATCTTACCACAATATGCAATCGTCCGCTATCACATTTATACTTGTAGCAACCCGAGCCCCAGTGCTGCCATTCTCTAATCTGAAATTATAAAAAAAAAATATACTTTTTGGCGGAAACTTTCAAAGTGACATGTTTTTTGTTTTTATCAAGATTTTTATGAAGTCAGAGTGTATTTTGAGTTATATTTAATAAAATCTGTGGGGTTTTGTCAAATAAAGATCAATTTAGAGTTCGCGCCACGAAAGTCGCCATGAAGTCCCATGGAATTAATGAAAATCGATCTTATTTCTTCTAGAATAGAGGTGGACCTATGAGACTTCTTTGGTGGCGCGAACTCTAAGTGCACGAAGTTAGTGAAGTGAATTGAATTTTTGTATCGTGACATTGCAGGTTGTCTCAAAAAGTTTGTGACCAGTTTTAGTATAATGGCCCCTATTTTTTTTAAATTGAATTGACTATGTAAAACTGATTTAATGTGACTAGAATTATTTATAACTTGACATTGGCAAAATTGATACAAGATTTATTTGTTTTTTTTTTCCATGCCATCGCCAGCTGCGGTAGCATTGAAGAAAAATGCTATACATTATAGTTTGTATTTTATACTATTATTGTAAATAATTACTATTTATTTGTATACAACGTGTTCTTTTTGATATCCTATAACTCTAGGGTATTAATGAGACCATGTCAAATAATCAACTGGCATATGAATTTATTTTTATTATTCAAATTACTTTTTTTTCGTTTTAATTTTTCATACAAATTCGATAAAGTCACAATTATTTATGTAAATATGACAACGTCGCATTTTCTTAGCTTTAAATATGATTTTTTTACTGCGTAAGTTTGGCAACGTCGCAAAATAATGATTCGTTATACGGGTCACAACTTTTTTACTAATCTGTATTCTGTATATATAAAAGGAAAAGGTGACTGACTGACTGACTGATTTATCAACGCACAGCTCAAACCACTGAACGGATCGGGCTAAAATTTGGCATACAGATAGCTATTATGATTTAAGCATCCGCTAAGAAAGGATTTTTGAAAATTCCACCCTAATTAGGGGTTAGCGGGTGAAACTGCGGGGGGGGGGGGAGGGTAAGCTAGTTTAATTATGATTGTTGTTATCTTCGAAACTATGACTTTTTGTATTACTTTTTACTTGTAGCATAAAAGGAATTCTATTACATATGGATAGAGAATAATTAAATATAAAAGTATGAGGGGCCGTACATTAAACACGTGATGTTTTTTTAGTATTTTTTAACCCCTCCCACCCCCTTGGTGGTACGTGGTGAGGTTTTAGACTAAACCCCCCTCCCCATCCAAAATCACGTGTAGTTTTTAGTAGTTTTTGGATTAGAATTTACGTTAGAAAAAGATAAATACACGTGATATCTTACTACACCCCCCCTCACCCCTTGTGATATTTCGTGATATTTGCCGAACCCCCTCCCCTCTTTTCGAGCATCTCGGACGGCCCCTGAAAGTAAAGAGTTCTAGAACGCATAGATTACCTGTCTACAAGACTTCTGCTCCCACACTCTATCACTGTGGTCGAAGCATCTAGAATGTTGCCCGTAATTTTCTAAAGCGAAGTTTACATCAGTCTCTGTAACATTAAAATTTCTTATATTGTTTCATTATAAAGATACTTACATAAAAAATGTTTCTCTGTCTATCTGGTTGTAACTTGAGAACAATTAGCACGGATTTTGCTGCTGTTTTTTCATTAGGTTTTAGGTTATGTATAATTTTACTGTGAGTAAAGGTACTCGGCAATAGTAGTTTTGGTGAAACAGATAAAAAAAAACTTTTTTTTTTGTTATAAGTACCGTATATACTTTCATATGCAACCTACCTCTTCCATTATAATGGATAATCCTGTAACACCTAAAATATAAAATAATATTTCCCTGTAGGTACCTACACAAATTAAATATTATTAAAAAAAAACCATCGGGTTTTTGGTGTCATAATATTCTACATGGACTATATTATACTATACCAATGAATATGCAGTAAATCGTATGAGTAGCTGTTGCAATTTTTTATTTGACATGAAATTTGGTAAAGTTTAATAAAAAATATTATAGGTTATATATATGTTACAGGATTATCCATTATATCTGGGACACCCTATATATATATATAAATATGTGTGTACTACACTACACTAGTACTGACTAGGCGTGTTCTCCTCGTAGGAGCAGCGGCTGCCCCTGACGAGCACGCTCTTGTGGCGCCAGGTGAACTCCTGCAGGTAGGGGCAGTAGTCGGCCAGCGACACCGACCCGCCGTAGTGCGCCTCCTCGCCGGCCGCCACTCCCGGCAGCAGGTCGAAGTGCTGCCACGTAACGGCATCATTCGATAATAATTATAAATATATATTCTGGGACCCCAAACTAAGTAGAGCTTGTGTTATGAAATTGTAAATAATATGTAATAATTGTTCATTATTTTTAACCGACTTCAAAAAAGGAAGTTTTTTTGTATGTTTGTTACGCGATTGCTCCGCCAATTATGAATTGATTTTGATGATTCTTTCGTTTGGTAGGTCATACTTGAGAGGTGGTCCCATATAAATTTTATTAGGATCTGATCATGGACTTTGAAGATATGACGGAATTCCTCAACGAAAAGGAGCACGAATATCGCGATTGAAATATCTTATTCAATATTATTGACAATTATTATTGGTAGGCATATTCTGGATCAGAGACAAATCTTGATAGGTATTCAATATATGTGTATTGAATATGAAACTAAAAATGGAAAAATAAAATTAACATTAAACAAAAAAAGTAAAACCAATTTCAAGTCAGGGACAGAGAAGCACGTGTTCCAGAATCTCAAATTCTTTAACTGACTTTAAAACGAGTTCTAATATCGTTATTTTATACTTTTTAGTGCAAACCCGTTTTGAAATTGGTTTTACTTTTTTGTTAAATGTTATTTTACTCAAATTTCTTGAAATACATTTAGTTGCGAAGGACTTTTTTTATAATAATTATAAGTCTGAGCTTGATCACTATGTAAGTGATGCTTAAGGTGGTAAGCACACGCCTTTCTTCATGAGGGTGGTAGCCAGAAGCTCCTGCAGAAGACACTTACCTGATAAGCTCTCGGCAGTATAGTATCATGTCGCACCAAGTTGCAGAGTACGACAGCTGTTCTTCGTGGTGCGCACTCGGTGCGTAGCGGATTCCCTTTGATTCTCTCGCAAAATGGCGCTGGGTTTTTACGTCTGGAAATAAAGTTCGATTTTATTGCACCAAAATATGCATTATATTGAAGATGATGGCGCCGATTAATTGTCTGTAAATGGTTCACTTTCCCTAAAACTAATTGCTGAACATGCAAAAAAAATATGTTTATGAAAAAGTGGTTCAGAATGACAAAGCAAATAGTATAATATAATATTTCCAGTTATTAAGACCTAACTTTTACCCGTGGTTTCACCGGCGTTCCCGGGATAAAAAAGCGTATAACCTTCCTCAAGAATTGGGTTAACAAATGCAAAAATATATTTTCAAATCCGACTGGTAGTTACAGAGATTAGCGCGTCTAAACAAACAAAAAGTGAAACTACAAACGGACAAGTGGCAAAACGAATCGCAACAAAAAAATTACTTGAAGTTTTACGGGCTGATTGTTAATGTACTTGTCCAATTTGAAAACCTGCCCGTAAACTTTCTTTATTATATCCAACGAGCCCAAATTCGACGGGGTTGTGTCGTTTTATTGCGGGAGTTCCTATGGCCACTTCCAGCTCCAGCATCAGATCAAAGTACTCGTCAATACGAATCAAACGAGCCCAAACTCGACGGGGTTATGTCGTTTTATTGTGGAGTTCCTATGGCCACCTTCCAGCTCCAGCATCAGACACTGGTTACCCCGCCGGGAACGGAGTTCAACAAAAGCATTTTTTTTAATCTCCATTACAAAATTACAATAATTAAACTATGTAACTCACGTATGAATTAAAACACTCGTATAATAGAAAGAGACTGGTGACGTCACATCCGTAACGCTTTTCGTGACAGAAAAATCCTAATACCCCCCGTCTATAAGAAGTTTCACATCAAAAACTCTTCTCCTTTATTAGTCATATTAGAACCTATATATAGATAAAAAAATATATATATACTCACTCTTCCAATACAGTTCCATTAGATAAGCTTGTAAAATATCATTATTATTACAAAAACTGTTAAAATATTATAATTACTTATATAAAACAATAAAAGAAGCGGAAGTAGTTACAATAAATCAGAACCGGATTATATTTACAATATATTTATTAATGAATTTACTTTTTGTAAAAGTAGGTTAATTTTGCGTTAGTTAAATTAACCTACTTTTACAAAAAGTAGGTACCATATAAATTTATTTACAACAAGTATTTACAATCAATATATAAAATACAAACTATGATATATAGAAAACATCCTCAAAGCCCTCGATGCTGTCGATAGGCAAGGTTCCCAACAGGCTGGCAGCGTTCCCTTTTTGGATGGCCAAGCTTATGCGTTGGCGGAAAAAGCTCCCAGCCCGTCGGTCTCCCGAAGCCTCGATGAGCTTGGATGATAAAATCCGAACAAATCGGCGAGCCTCGAGCCCCCACGGACCCAAGGTTTCTATCGCGAATGGCATGAACAAAAAATTTGGACCAAGACAAGCGTATTTTATTAATTTGGATTTTTCAGAACCAGTCGCAGCCGCCCCAGCGTGTAGGTACCTACATTCTTACCTAATATTAAGAATATTCAAGAGTCAAAAGTCCCCATTAGACAGTCCATGTCTATCCACGTGTTAAAAAGAGACAAACATAGTGCGACAAGGCTAGACAACCTCTTGTCAAAAGTGAACTAAGCCATTTGAAAGAAAGCTCAATAAATAGTAGAATTAAAAAAAATATATTATAATTATCAACCCCAACATTATCATGAGATTTCTGGGCTTTATAAAGGTCCATATGCGACGGTAGCCACTTACCATCAGGTGGGCCGCCTGCTTGCTTGTCAGCTTTCTGACATAAAAATTATATATAGAAAACTTACTGAAATGTAGAATTATCCGTCATGTTGCTTGAAAAATATATATTTAAATTAAAACTTAAGTTATATACAATAAAATATATATCTTATTAAACATGTAAAAAGTAGTACATGTAGTATATTAGTTATCTGTTTTTTTAACTATGTATAACCCTGTGTTTCACCACAATCTCAGTATGGTAAGTGATGATGTGGCCGAAGGTGGTAAGCACACAAAGTATAGAAGATGTTTTCCATTAGGGCAAAGCTTGTAATGTCCCAGGATATTGTTATTTATTATAATGTAGTTTAAGCTTTATGTAAATGTTTTTCTTTTTTTTTGTATGTAGCATTCATAGATAATCCCCCGTATTCAGATCCATTCGGTTGCCATTCCGATTGAAAGGACGATTTAATTTTTTTAAATTTAAGCTGCTGTGTTAGTCGCAAAATTAATTTGCCGCGATCGTGTACCGTTCGACTGCCTCATTCCAAATGGAAGTCTAAAATGAGAAAATAGGAGCCGTCGTATTCAGTAGACTACTCAATCGGTTCGTCTATAAGGGGGACAATCTACTTATACTTGGGAAGAGACTGAACTCCACGACACAGCGAATCCTAGTGTGGAGTTCAGAGGAATATGTAATTTTGTATTTATTTATACCTATTTAATTTTTAATTTTATAATACTTATGAACTTTGAGTGTTTTAAGTTATTTTCACAATTGAGTGCTCAATATCTCACCATATAATAAGTTTGACATAAAAGCCCCATTGTAAAATAAAAATACTTATTTATTCCGGTCCGATTTTTAAAATCTAATATTAGAAAAAAAAGCTTTCAAGTGAAAGAACTTGAAACATATTCTATTGTAAGTATATTATATTCTATTATAGTCAATTGTGAAATCAATTATCTATTAATATGTATTAAATATAGACTTAAACCAAATCCCATAAATAAAAACATAACCATCACCACAACCCAAAACCCAAGTTTACCCACCTTATAATAAATACCTGACACCCATTCAAATCATTCACTCACCCATTCACCCAGTCATACAAACAAGCCCACAAACAAACGTGAAAGTACCTCAACCTTTGCGTGTTGAGCCACTGCTTGCAGGAGGCCATGGCGAACTTGCAGCCGAGGCCGCGGCCCCAGTCGAGCGGCGCCGCGTGCTCGTAGTCAGCCCTGTACCACCCCGTGTCCTCCATCATGGCGAACGTGACGCGACTGAACACTGAGTTCTGGGTGTGTGTGCCCGTCATTGCTTCGTTCTGGGGTTTTGGAGGTATATTTTGATCCGTCATTTATTGGGTACAATTCATGTTGGAACATAAATTTTGTTGTTTTTTTTTCCGTAAAAAAATTAAATATTATGGCTATTAGGAAAATACAAATTGATTTATTTACAACAAGTATTTATAATCAATGTATAAAATACAAACTATGATATATAGAAGAAGAAAAAAATATAGAATAATTTATTAATATAAAATTGTAAACTTTTTTTTATTCTTTTACATTTATTCTGTAAAATTTAAGTCACATAATAGGTTCATTGATATATTTTTTAAATAATCATGTATGATGAATAATAAAATTATTTAAGTCGTTTAAAACCTTTTTCATCAATAAAAACAAACTAAATATTTTTTATTGATTTAAGTACAAATTATTATATTTTAAATCACTGAAAACTAGTAATCTTCTATTTTGAAAAAATCCCTCCTTAGGGGTCATGGTCAAAGAATATTGCCTCCAAATAACAAATCTCAAGATGCAACAATTTAAGCTTTACGTTGTCTGTCAGTCAGTTGTACTATTTTATACAGGGGTGTAAGTTTTGTAAGGGACGGTCCTCCGCAAACTGACAGGGTGCACATTCAGGTCCTTATTTTCATTCATAATCCATTTTTTAAGTAAAAATTCCTTTATTTCAATGTAAAATTAAATTCTTTGTACACAACACTCCATTTATTTAAATAAAACAGCTAAAATCATAATATCAGCAATGTATGTTGAAATACTCTAACGAACGACGCGGGGAGGGCGGCCGACGGCTCGCTGCTCTGCAGTGCGTTTTGCCACGGTAGCGATACATTGCGTACGAGGTAATCAAACAAATCAGGTGTATTGGACTCCCATAACGTTCTGAAATAATTTCATGTACCGGGCATCTTAGTATGATATACTGAATTCACCCCATTAGTTTGCGAAGGGCTATTCCTTACACCCTGTATAGGTACGAAAATATAAACTCATATAAATTGTACTGAATAAAAAAATGCACTTACTTCAAATACTCTCTTCTCCCAATGAGTGAGGGCAGTTCCATCGCCTCCCTGGTCTTCTAACTCTGCACCTTCCAGATCTGAACAGTTGAAGTGTTCACGAACCTAGAAAGAATAGAATTTTATCTGTCTGCAAGCTCATCTATACTAATATTATAAAGCTGAAGAGTTTGTTTGTTTGAACACGCTAATCTCAGGAACTACTGGTTCGATTTGAAAAATTCTTTCAGTGTTAGATAGCCCATTTATCGAGGAAGGCTATAATAGGTTTTTAGTGCCGGGAAAACAGAAGATCCCTCGGGAACGCGGGTGAAACCGCGAGGCGGAATCTAGTAATTGGAATAAAAATATTGATGGATAACCTACTGAAGTTATGAGTATCATTAAAATTTCGTTTCTTAAAAGAGTTGAATGTTTTTGAGATCCCGTTCTCTTTAGACTGTGACAAATACCTTTATAAAATATCATAAATTAGGCTTATAAATCTGAAATTCACTAATGTTATTCTGTACTAAAACTCGACGGTGAATTCACGCAGCGACAATTCTCTGTCTCACTCGTGAAACTCGGTAATCAGGAGTGCACGAGCGAGACAGAGAATTGTCGCTGCGTGAATTCACCGTCGAGTTTTAGTACAGAATAACATAGCAGGTCTGAATTACCTCGATTATCTAATTTCGTATAATTACGTCATTTTAAAATCATGTGAAGGTCAAACATATTTTTGCATAAATATAATTAATTTTAGCGAACTAGATAAATATAATCAGTAAGTCTATTCCTCGAAATGGTTTTGCAATTTCAATGTTTTTTTTTTTAATTTGGACAATGCCCATTATTACCTCTTTGACAACCCTCGGAGTGACAATCATATGGAAGGTTCTCTCCATGTAGCCGCCTCTGATCATCCAGTTCTTACGAGTTACATTCTTCACTACACGGTCCGACCACTTGTGGATTTGTAATCTGTGGGTAAATATTGACAGTTTTTGAAGGGATAATTCCTAATAAATAACATTTCGATGTTGTGAAATTGTTTATCGTAAAGTGCCAAATTAGGCTGCATTTCCACCAGAGATACGTAGCGCCAATAGGATCGCTTTATTTTCACAGCATAGCGTCATAGATCTAATGTAGCGATCCTATTGGCGGATAAAATACATTACATACAGTACATTTTGCTGTTATTGAAAAATAGTCAGATTATTAAAAAAAAAAATCTAAAAAATGTAACCTTGCTGAGTTTCTTGCCGGTTCTTCTCAGTTGAAGGATGATTTCCGAAGCGGTGGTAACTTCAGTAAATTCGACCTTCATAGGGCACTTATGGCACCTAGGGCATAATTTGACTATGTCTTTGAAAAACACATCCCTCGCTACGCATCTCTGGTGGACACGCAGCCTTAGACTATCTATCACCAACTATCATTGATATTGCGTTACAATATCAGTACATTCAGGTTTACTATAATTACATTCATTTCTTGCTTCACTCAAACAATCATTCGATTATTGTTGTCAGATTTTTTCAATATTTCACACTTTTATTAACGATGTCATTCAAACTCAAAGTTAAAGCCATTTGTTCAGTTTAGGCCCTAGAAGGGCACTTATGAACGTCGAAACTACTGATGTTAGCACCGATTCGGAAGTCGCCTTCAACTGAGAAGAACCGGCAAGAAACTCAGCAAGGTTACATTTTTCATATATTTAATTTTTTTTGTTTTTTTTTTGGACAATCTGACAATGTTGGCTTTTTTCTCCATTAAATGTTTTACAATTATTAAAGAAATATAATACGCATAAACACAAAAATGAAAAAAAAAATATATAAGAAAAATAAATAAAACATAATAACTTTAACAAGTTCAAATTTTAACTAAAAATTTGTATCATTCATTCAATCACCCATTCAATTAATAATTTATTATGCCATTCATTAATTTAATTATACTTATACAAATATTAAGTAAATAACTCAAATTTATCTCAGTCAATCTCTCATTGCTCAATATACAATATACTCACAAATTTATTACATTATGAAATATGTGGGGTTCATGCAATGGCAAGGCGATGATAGCTCAGTGGTAGTGACGTCGGATGCCGCAGCGAAGGTCGTGAGTTCGAATCGTACAATGAGCTTGAGCTTTCGGTGAAGGAAAACATCGTGAGGAAACCATAGCACGGTGGTAGGGTACTTTGTAGTACCCGCCTGGCAAGTTGAAAATCTGTCGCCAAACATCTATGGGTGTGTTCCGACAGCTGCACTTGAGAGCCAGTTCCTTCTAGGCTTTGTGTGCTTACCACCTTCGGCCACATCATCACTTACAATAGTGAGATTGTAGTAAAACACAAGCCTATACAAAGTAAAAAAAAAAAACACTAAACGTCATTAATTGTATTATGTAGCATGAAAACCTCTTTTGTACTTACTCTTCATCTAGCGGAGGGTTGCCAGTATCTTTCCTTCTCTCTGTCAACGGTTCGCCATTTTCGTCCCTGTTCATATTAAAAAAGAGAATTTATGTTTAAATTAAAAGTAGGTAGTATTATTAATATCAGTAAGTAGACATGCAAATATCACTACACAGTATAAAACAATGTCGCTCCCGCTGTCTGTCCCTATGTATGCTTAGATCTTTAAAACTACGCAACAGATTTTGATGAGGTTTTTTTTAATAGATAGAGTGATTCAAGAGGAAGGTTTGAGTATATAATTTGTCTTCTACCCGTGCGAAGCCGGGGCGGGTCGCTAGTAAAAAATTAAAGTTATAATATATAGAAAATTTCCTCCAATCTATGACATAGTTTACTCGCGGTTTCAGTCGCGTTTCTGAATAATGAATGATTGAATGAAATAATCTTTATTGCATACACCATAAACATACCGGAGAAGTAATATATTTATGTATATAAAAGAGAAAGTATGTATGTATGTTCCTTATAGACTCCGAAACCGCTGAACCGATCGCGATGAAATTTTCAGACAATCTTCATATTAGCCCCGCGGGTAAACCAGTAAGGTTTGGTGGCGATCGCAGCACTCGGGACCGCGGGTGAAACCGCGGGGCGGAGGCTAGTATTTTATTAATAAAGGAAAATAATAAAATCTAGGCGGCCTAAGCGATCTCTTCCAGGTATCATTTATGTAAATTCTAATCTAACGATAAATCTATGTATGTAAATCTATCAATGAGCCAAATTACATCCAAACCCGTTCAGCTATTACGCTGTTACTCACACTTACTAACAAACATACACCGCAAAGTTTCGCATTTATATATAGTTACATTTAATATTAGTGGAATACATACCTATAGAAAGCGAACAGTGACAGGCTGAATCCTAAAGCGTGTAACATTTCGTGTTTGACAGTCGACAAGACGGACGGCAAGTCCCTATACTTCGTAGATAGCTCACCGGGACAGAAGTTTGCGTGGCCTGCTACTGGTCTGGAACAAGGCACATACACACCTATAATAATGAAATAGTTCATATAATAAATAAGTAAATATCCTGGGACATTCCTCACACGCGGCCATCTGTCCCCAAACTAAGCAGAGCTTGTACTATGGAAGCCAGATAACTGATATACTACATATACTACTTTTCTTTTGTAATTACACCCAGATTCAGGACAAACAGACATGTTCATGCACATAAATGTTTGTCCTGAGTTGGAATCAAACCCACGACCTGTGGCGTAATAGATAGGGTATCTTATCAACCACGCCAACCGACCCGATAATGTATCCAATAATTTGGGGTCATCTGGGTATTAATTTAATACCCGCCTGACTGGCTACCACCCTCAAGTTCATAATCTGTTGCCTAACACCTACCAGTGTGTTCCGGCAGAACAGAACAAGTCACATTTAAAAAAAAAACGTCAAGATCGGATGGATACGTAGTTTCGAAGTTCATCGCGGACCAACATCGTGACACAGTAATTTCATATCTATACTAAATGAAGGAGTTGAGTTTTTTTTGTTTGTATGTTTGTTTAAAGGCGCTAATATCTGGAACTACCAGTCGGATATTAATTTTTTTTTTGCATTTGTTATCCCAGTTCATGAGGAAGGTTATAGGCTACTTTTGATCCCGGGAATGCGGGTGAAACCGGGGGGAACAGCTAGTGTTTGAAAGAACGAATTGGCTATTGACCTGACGTTAGCCACAGGGGTAATCTGAGACGGAAGACAGACAAAGGAACGAGCGAATATGAAAATTTGTGTTGAAAAGTTTGATGTTTGTTTTTTCAGAAACTGTTGGGTTTCCAGAAATAAACATGTGAAATAATACGTACCCTATAATATGCTATGAAATTATTTCACATGCTGTAGGTAGTTAGTTCATATAAGCACAGTCTATGTAACTCTTACAGTCGGCCAACGGACACGTCTAGACATTGCAATCGTGCGGGGCTTGCGGGGTGAGAGAGTGGCGATAGCGAGCCCAACTGCCATACACGCACTTGGGACACGAATGCCTATACAAAGCGGCATTTCGCGTAACTTCAAACGCGATAGGCCACTGTATGTTTTTTACGCTGTGATATAAGAAGGCTACCTACACACTATACGGTTAACCGAACGGCTTTAAGAGGCGGGTGAGGTGCGGGTGAGGGGCGTCGAGGTGGTGAGGGGGGTGAGGAAATCAACGAAGTCACAACCCTTTCTTTAGTGTAGACGGTTATTCATAGCGCGTATGCTATTGGATGTGCCGTTATAGGTGCGCGCTTCTTCGTTCCAACCGAGTTTTCCACGACATTCAGTTAATTTATATTTTATACGGATTCTTTATAAGCGTTGGTAATTCATTGTAAGTTTGTTGTAAAAACTGTAGCATGAGGGTGGCATGCTCTTGATCAGCCCTGAAAAAATCCTCTTAAAAAAAAGCATGTACCTACGTACTCGAAAGAATCCGCTAGTTATTTATCTATCCACACATCAAGATAAAAGTAATACGGACCAATAATCTATAGAACAATAAAGATATAATAGAATTAGTACATGTAAAATTTATATCTCTACATAGTATGTGATTAGGTATATCAAATGCCAAAACGTTTGGCGCCTTCTTGACGCCTTTTTAATTTTTAAAAAGAGAAGCAGGTACGAGGCAGAGGAAGTACCACGAGCTTAACAACCAGAGTGAATATTCTGAGATGATATCATTTCGAAACCATCGAGTCATGATGAACAACTTCTACTATAGGAACAACCATAATATCACGATACAAAATACGTCATTATGTCCTGCTTGTAGAATCGTTTCATAGGACATCAAAATTACCGACTCAAATGAGAGCGCTTTCCTACTCTCAACCTTTCATCATCATCATCGCCATCACGCGCCACTCCTTCTGGTTCCACACCACTTGCATCATTTCGAAACCATCGAGTCATGATGAACAACTTCTACTATAGGAACAACCATAATATCACGATACAAAATACGTCATTATGTCCTGCTTGTAGAATCGTTTCATAGGACATCAAAATTACCGACTCAAATGAGAGCGCTTTCCTACTCTCAACCTTTCATCATCATCATCGCCATCACGCGCCACTCCTTCTGGTTCCACACCACTTGCATCATTTCGAAACCATCGAGTCATGATGAACAACTTCTACTATAGGAACAACCATAATATCACGATACAAAATACGTCATTATGTCCTGCTTGTAGAATCGTTTCATAGGACATCAAAATTACCGACTCAAATGAGAGCGCTTTCCTACTCTCAACCTTTCATCATCATCATCGCCATCACGCGCCACTCCTTCTGGTTCCACACCACTTGCATCATTTCGAAACCATCGAGTCATGATGAACAACTTCTACTATAGGAACAACCATAATATCACGATACAAAATACGTCATTATGTCCTGCTTGTAGAATCGTTTCATAGGACATCAAAATTACCGACTCAAATGAGAGCGCTTTCCTACTCTCAACCTTTCATCATCATCATCGCCATCACGCGCCACTCCTTCTGGTTCCACACCACTTGCATCATTTCGAAACCATCGAGTCATGATGAACAACTTCTACTATAGGAACAACCATAATATCACGATACAAAATACGTCATTATGTCCTGCTTGTAGAATCGTTTCATAGGACATCAAAATTACCGACTCAAATGAGAGCGCTTTCCTACTCTCAACCTTTCATCATCATCATCGCCATCACGCGCCACTCCTTCTGGTTCCACACCACTTGCATCATTTCGAAACCATCGAGTCATGATGAACAACTTCTACTATAGGAACAACCATAATATCACGATACAAAATACGTCATTATGTCCTGCTTGTAGAATCGTTTCATAGGACATCAAAATTACCGACTCAAATGAGAGTGCTTTCCTACCCTCAACCTTTCATCATCATCATCGCCATCACGCGCCGCTCCTTCTGGTTCCACACCACTTGCATCTAGCCCTTTACCGAGTCCCTGATAATTTTAACTCATATATTTTTACCGGAATCCAATTTAATAACGACTCGACATGCTCGGTAACTGCCAATAGATTTGAAATTTTTGCTAGTTAAATTACCTGTCCAAAGCTGACTCCTGCTGGCAATGTGAGGCGTATGCTACTGTGAGACCTCTTCGACACCTCTCAGTTTCCACTGCACTCACGTATAAAACAAAATCTGTGTCCTCCACGCCTATGGGCTCTCCTTCCTCTTCAGACACTGGGGAATTGAGAAATGGGTAGGTAAAGTCCGCACCACCAAAGAAGTCCCGAAGGTCCAACTTTATCTCAGAAGAAATAAGATCGATTTTAATTAATTCCTCGGGACTTGGTAGCGCGAACTCCACTTATATTTGCATGCTTTAAAACAAATGTTTTTTTTTTAGCGAGAACATATTTTTGCCGCACACAAAAATAATGTCACATTCTTGATCTCTCAAAACTTAAAGATAGTTACGCTAATGGTGGAGAAGGTAGAGTTAATGGCTTACCAGGAACATCGGTGCCGTCATTCAAAGCATTGCCAGTGAACTCAGTCGAAGTCACCGGCTCCTCCAGCCTCGTCAGAAGTCGGGGCAGAGCTTTACAGTTGTGGCCAGTGCTGTTGCACACATAGCAGGGCTGGAAAGAGATGGGAGATCTACGTTTGAATATAGGAGATGGATTATTGTGCAAGTTTGAATAGAAAGTGATAGTATTTTTACAACCATATTTTTGGTTACTCTCTGTTTTATTCTTCTTGGTCTATCTGAGAAGGTATCGGGCGTGATGGAGTATGAAATACGATTAAAATAAGCCTCATTTATGTGTAGCGACTTCTATCAACCACACAAAAGGAATTTTCACTACTCGTGGATAGATGGTGCCACAAGATTTTACATCGCGCTATCGAAGTTTTCTGACTCGGCATGTATGTTTCCAAAATCTACAGTTGGACCCAGTCACGATGACCTAGCCTGACGGAAGATCTTACGTTTTTTGGAAGAGTCTACCACCTTACTTCTCCATACTATCTTATCTGTCTAAAACGCCTCTTAAACGAGCAATAAAAAACGTATCTAGAAAATATTTCTGGTTATTGTAACTTATGATATTCTGCCTGCAATTAATTGTGCAAAGATATTTCGGCAAGGTTGTATATTATATTATAGACGACCAATTACAAAAAATCTAGCCTAATTACGATCCTAACACCGATTCGGAAGGTTGCTTTTGCTGGAATCATATCATCAGTAAACGTACTAAACATGTCTCAAAATTCAACTGTATAAATTCTTTTACATTTTAGATATCAATGAAAAATAAAGAATTGTTATGTAATAAAACTGAAGAAATATTGAAAAATTCATAAAATATATTACTACAATCATAAAAATGTCGTTCGCGCTACATTATAACCAATATTTCAACAATGCTGTTAAAGAAAACATATCATATTATTGGTAAGGTATTATTTATAAACTAGGCATCTTGTGTCGCTCGCGTTGCCGAGATAATGAAGACTATATCACTGTCCACACCAGCTATTCTTGTGCAGAAAAACTAGTCATACCGTTGATCCATTCCGATGAGAAGGAGCGCACATTAAGTTTTGTTGCTGGTAGCCACTGGAGGCAAGTGGCAAGTATATGGGAGAGGCTTACGTTCAGATAAAGATTGTGTTACTTGAAAATAAACCTCAAGTCACAGGTTCAGGTTTCAAATTCAATTGTTTCAATCTCGATTCAAAAGATATGACAGCAAATTAGAGACAACAAAACTCAAGTTTATCTTTCAAAGTTGTCATCAAGTTTACAATTATGTGAATAGAAATGCGTGATGAAAATTAACCTTATTGCTTTATTACAAGGTTCATAGCATTTAGTAGACTGTAGCTAATTTTTTTTTTTCAGGTCTACAACTGTTACTTTTACACGTATCGTCCCCCTTCGTACTCCTAACAGCTAATATAGAAGACGTAAAGAAACTAGCGAGTAATTTTGTATCAGAAACATTTGCTGAGAAAATAGCCGAGTTTATAGCTAAAGCTACAGAACAGATTATAGCTAATGTATCAGCTGAGAACGAAATTAACGTCGAAAAGTATCCTTATGAGTCAAATATGGAGAATAATGGACCATCTGCTATAGCTAGACATGCATATATGAAGAAGGCAGGTATAAATAACTTATTAGATTTAGAACTCCACGAAAAGAAAAACACACGAAAGATAGAACGGAAAAGTAAATCTAGAGGAAGACATATTGAAAAACGCAGAATAAGCGCTATAGAAAAGCAAACATCAAACAAGGAACGAAAAGATGGGTACTATCATCCTACACCGTTAAAACCGGCACATCAAACTAAGCAATACTTATACCTTACATTTAATAAGCCTTCAGAGAATGATGACAAAAACAATAAAAAGTATAAACATATTAAAGTGTCCGTGTCTCCCGTTACCATTCAAACTACTTTTGATCACGCTGAGGTATACAAACATAATGACAGAGAACCAATTTCAACGCTTTTACGACATAATTTCGCAAAAGGTCAAAGGTCACATAACTTCACAGATGTCATGGAAAAAACGAATACAATCGATTTTAAAGATCATGTGGCTCTCCCAAATAGTGATACCAGTAATACTAGCGATAGTAGTAACTACAGTGATACCAGTTCAGAAATAAAAAAAAAAGCTTTGAACCATAGATCTCCTAAAACAGTAACAGAGAAAGATAAGTTTGGATTTGATCCAATAGCAACTAGCGGGCCGTTAACGTTTCCTAAAAACGATATGAAAGCATTTTGGGACAAGGAGTTCCATGTGAATGAATAATGAATAAAGTATTTTAAATTCTTTATATTTTATTAGAAAATTTAACGTGTGCTTGTTTCTTATCGTATTCTTTGCATGAGCCAATACCCTTCAGTTTCTTCACATACCTGAGATTGTGGTCAAACAAGAAACACATAGTTTGAGCACAATCTCATCACACTGTGGTACGATGTGGTAAGCAAGCACATAAAGCCTGGAGGAGCAATTGCAAATACACCAGTAGATGTGGTCACAGATGTGTAATTAGACTACAACTATAGACCAAACTTTATTTAATGATGTCACGGTATCATTAGCTAATTTCCCTTGAGTGTACCTTGAGCATAATGTCACTGAACTTTATTCGTGGTAATTATAGACCCTTTATCGTTGACGAAAGGCCCGTGGCGAATTTTACTGTATCTGTGGAATGTCTCTATTTTTACAAGCTTCTATTTAACTTGCAATTGGTTGCATTGTATGTTTGTTAGGGTGGAATCTTGCAAGTTGAATATCACCCACTTCCAGTGGTCGAATTGACTTGATATTTGCCTTGATCTATGAAATTGAGATTGATTGCTGTGAAATAAAATCATCATCAGTATCCCCTGGTCTACTTGAGAATCTTTCTACCAGATTTATCTGCTAGTTTGACCACGAACTCACAATGGGGACTATGCGTGAGAATTTTCCTGTCTTCAGAATGTCAAACTTCACTGTTTCTGGTTGGGCTACGCGGGTTTATTTCTAATTAGAATAATGTTGTGAATATTTTGCAATACCTGAGATTAATTATGGCAAATATGAGTTACGGGTCAATTAATGACAGTGCTTTGATACAGTTGACGGACCGGTTGGCGTGGTTGGTAAGATACCTTGTCTATCACGCCGCAGGTCGTGGGTTCGATTCCCACTCAGGACAAACATTTGTGTGCATGAACATGTCTGTTTGTCCTGTGTCTGGGTGTAATTATCTATATATGTATGTATTTACAAAAGAAAAGTAGTATATGTATTATATCAGTTATCTGGCTTCCATAGTACAAGCTCTGCTTAGTTTGGTGTCAGATGGCCGTGTGTGAGGAATAATGTCCCAAAATGTCCCAAATAGTTTTTTCTTTCGGAAACTTTTACCTACTTTTTTTTTCGAACAAAACGTACGAACTACGTAAAACTGAGGCATGCTCGATATTTTTACGGTACGGTTTAAGGTATTAAATATGATTAAATGTAAACATGGTTTTCATGTTTTTTTTTTTTTTTTGAGCAGGAACAGAAAGGTGGTGGTTCCAGGGGACCTTCTTCCACCGCTACGCGGACTTTTGCGGTGAGCGCTGAGGGCTCTCAACCGCTACTTAAAACTACTATAAATTTAGGGCAACGGTAGCCTGAGGGTGCCCCCTGTGGGGCTCGACCTCGGCTCAGGACGTTGCCTAGGGAATATGGGAGGGCTTTAGCATGCAAATATTTATTATTTGGGGATCGGTCGGATTGCTAATATGCAGCTCGGGCCACTTAAATGGGACGAGACTGGGAAGGACGACGCGACGGTCCTCGCCGGCGAGGACGAAATCTGGGTTGACGATTGCGCATCTGTATTTGTTTCCGGGCTCCTTCAGCCTCAATCTAAGCTAGGGTGATGGCATCGTCCGGTTCGCTGAGGGCGAACCTTGGCCTACGGATGCGGGAGATAAGGGACGAGGTGTAAGTGACCGTGTTGATAATCAACGGATTCGCGTGATGCGCTGCGGTATCAAAATATCTGCGTGCAGCGCGTTTTATAAATTGTTTGATGGTGGGGAGACCTAAGTCAAGGTGTAGGTTTTCATTGCGCATGTACCACGGGGCGCCCGTGGCTTTGCGCATGAACCTATTTTGTAATACCTGAAGGGTGTGAAGTTGCTCGCGTATGTCATGACGGGACGGATACACGCGGTATAGAGTCTAACCTTGCTTTTTAGGGCAAGTTTAGACCGGGCGATGATCATACAGTGGAGTCATCCTGCCACAAAGGCGGCGCGCGCGCGGACCGCCTTGACATCACACGGGGACCCTGTAATGACGCGCGTTCGTTTACACTATTCTAATAAAGATAACTTACATTTAAATGGTTCTCCGGCACTTGTACTTCTCCACACATAGTTTTAGCATTACACGTGTCGATGCAATGTGATCTTCCATCTCTTACGAACACTTGTCTTGTGGGGCATTTTCTGTAAAAAAACAATACAAATTTAATACTTAATTAAAAGCTGTTGTCGTAGGATCGGTTGAATATGGATTTCTAGGCTTTATAAAGGTTGGCAGGTAGCACATTGTCAATCTCTCTGGTATTGCTAGGTGACGGTAGTTTACCATCAGGTGGACCGTCTGCATGTTTGCTAGTCTAGATAGATAACTCTTTAAAAGTAAATATAAATAAAGTAATATATAGTGTCAAAATCGGCCTTATCACTTTTGCCTATCAGACTACTGAAAAAAAAAATTGAGATCAAATCTCTTTAAACGGGAAATTATTTTAGTCAAATGAGATAAAGTTATTGTAGAGCCAGCCAAAGAATATTTGGCTGGCGTTTAATAATCATAAGTCTCATACGGCATTGGTGAAACAACGGATTTCGTGAACTAGTACTCGATGTTTGCACAACTGACTTCCGAATTAATCTTGAATTTGAGACAGTTGCAGATTGGAACCTAAGTAATTCCCCCTCTCTGACACACGACCGAAGCACGATAGAGCACAATTGGTTTCTATATGGATGATCGAACTTTGCTCGGTATAATTAAGGAAAATAAATCGGTTTGGAGACATCTGGACTAGAACCGGGGTCTTCTGGTTTCGGGACGCCCGATTTCACACCTGAGCTATTATAACCTAGTAGATGGTGGCAAAATTTACCTTAGTATTTTAATGATATTGTAGCGGTTTATCATTGCCTGAAAACACGGATAAAACGATGTTTTCTAAAAATGAAACCTAGCTAGATCGATTTATCGCCCCCGAAACCCCCTGCATACTAAATTTCATGAAAATCGATGGAGCCGTTTCCGAGATTCAGATTATATACACATATATAGGATATACATATATACAAGAATTGCTCGTTTAAAGGTATTTAATACATTGATTATAGATTAGATTAGATTATAACAAATTTGAAGGATAAGTTATCACACAAAATGGGGTGGCTTGAACGATATCCTGAATCCGCGCCTGCGCAAGTCGCAACTTAATTCGTACGTTTAACTCAGTAATTCACATCTCAAGTGCAGTTGACTTGGATGTTAGATACCGTGACACGCCACAGGTTTTGGGTTTGATTCCTGACAAGGCTCTGCACTTGTGTGCTTACCACCTTCGGCCGCATCATCACTTACCATAGTGAAATTGTGGTCAAACACGAGCCTATATAAAATATTAAGCTCAGTTAAGAACAGAGTTAAGAAAATTTGAAATTGAAAAGAACATATTTATTGTTAATATCTATTTCTTAGGCCTTTTCAGCTCTTAGATAGTTTTAGGTTAAGTTAAAGATTATAAGATTATAATCATTTAAGAATATAATAGATTTCAGATAAATAATTATACCTATATAATAATTATAGATATAATAATTGAGCTGAATAAATATTTTTCTATCACTATTTCTAATATTATTCTGATTAAAATTGTAAACTACTCATCAATTACTGATAAAACAAACATAATGTTTCCTGCACTTGATTATGACGTGAAAAGAGAGTAGTTATATGAACGAATAAGAACGAGTGTGACCGTGAGTGCGAAGAGTGCCACCGAACCCTTTGCCCTCCCAACTAACTAAGTGGTAAAACTACATAATATGTACTGTGTCATATCTAAAAACATTGTTCAACAATCAAAATATATACACAGTTATATATAAATTCAACGAAACATAAATGTTATCATATCTTATCTACCACAATGAGATAACACAATACGTGATACGTTTTACAGATTCGGTCGTGCCACAATATGGTATTAAATAAATAAAAAAGTGTAGAAAATATGATTTAAAAATTAACTGCGATGTGTGTGTCAAATGACTGTGGTTTACAGTGAATTAGTTTTAAAAAAAAAGGTATTTTTTTTTCTGACCACTGATAAAGAATTGTAGGCAAATGACGGGCGTTAATAGATAACGCTAAATATTTTATGTGCCAATCGTACATATTTTATAAACTAGTCAGTAGCTTTGCGAGGATGAAAATAGGTTTTCGTTACTCTGCTTCATTGGGTAGCGCATAGTCATAGTGGACCATAGCGGGGGCAACGAAAAGGTTATGTCGGACTCTTCCACGACCCAGTCGGGGCCCGGCTTGTCAAGCCCTCTGCCCTAATAGCTATCTGTATGTCAAATTTTAGCCCGATTAGTCCAGTGCTCAAATAAAAAATAAAAAAATTAAAACTAGTAAAATCCTTATCCCTACTATTATAAATGCGAAAGTGTGTTTGTTGGTTTGTCCATTCACGCAACAACGCAGCAACAGATTGACGTGACTTTTTGCATATAGATAGTTTATGAACCGGAGAGTTACTGCTACTTTTTATCCTGGGATCGGGGGGCCAAAACTAGACAAAAAGTGGTTGTCCTCAGAATCGCCAATGACCCAAAATACTATTTTTGTTGAGAATTCTGGCAACTGCCATAAAGCAATTCTGCCAGAATCGACATCATGAGTGATGAATCGTATCCTGTATAACTAAATATACCTAAAAGCGAGTGTTTGTGTGTATTGTTACTCTTAGCTCCGTAACGACGGAACGTATTTTCATGAAATTTTGTTACTTTTGGTACTAGAATAGGACATATAGAACAAAAGAGTAGTGTTTTAATTGTATACCTTACTAGTTTACCGGCCCAAACCAGCAGTATATCCGGGATCCGTACTTTACCCCTTAGGGGTTGAATACCGGATTTTTAAAGGTTTTTTTCTATACGAAGACTTGGCAACTCGACCCAAAATATCGTTAGTCCCATGTAAAATTGTAAACTCGCTCAAAGCAACTGCCTGGGGCAACTATTCCCACTGTCAAATAGAACAAAAATATAGTATCTAGTTATTTTTATAGATATTAGAAAAGTATTCGATATATAAATATTCATCATAAAAATTGTCGGTTGATTGGAAGAGATATTGAAATAAAAAATAAAAATAGACCAGTCATTTGTCTTTGCATTGATATTTGTTTTATCAATCAGTAAACTTTGTTCTGGCTTAGTAGGTATACATTTTGTTTTGTTACAAAGCGGAACAAAGAGACAATTTAATCAAAATGGGCCTTTGAAGATTATAATAGTGTATGATAGATAGAAACATTGTTATCCCATAGATAAGAAAGTAATACGAAATTATAAACACATGACTGGATATTTGTACCTAAGGTACAAGACAGACATACGTTTTGTTCCCAAGGTATAACCCGCGCGTCACGCACGCCGGTTCTGTCTGTGTTGCGCCTAAGAATTTTCGCAAAACTGGTAAACTGCGACTTACGAGTACATTATATTACTTTTAAACACAATACTTATCTGTATATAAAATGGTAAACTGACTGACTGTTGATATATCAACGCACAGCCCAAAGAGCTGGACCTAGAGACTCGAAACTTTGCACTTAGATACTTACCTTATACTGTATAGTCATCCACTAAGGAAGGATTTTTTGTTGTTGTAAATTCATCCCCTAAGGGGGGAAAATAGAGGTACGCGGGTGAAACCGCGGGGCGGAAGACTAGTACATATTTAAATAGAGACTTAGAGCAAACAAACATATTCATGTACAAGTCTATCCATGAGTAAACGTAAAAATAACGCAGTATACCAAGAGTTATCGGAGAGTCTATAATTAATACCATGATCTTCATTCTCCAGTCAACATGTCCTCAACCGCACGACAACAGCCTTCGACCAGCCACAACAGGCCCTACCAAGGGTACCCATACATAAACCCTATGGTCATAGATGCGCCCTCAATAGACCCCGCCACGGCCTCCAAGTGGAACAACCTACCGCGGAGGCCGATAACACCTGTCAGGAGGCTCGATGAGGTGGCCGTCGATATGTCTGGTGGAGAAGGACCTAGTGGGGTGAGTATTGAAGTTTTTTGAAGGCATTTTTTCGATATACGCGAATAACCCTGGTGTCCCGCACTAAACGATTGAGTAGCCAGCATTCTACGGAATGCGCGTAGTGAGCGACTTTTAACAGCTCCGGCACTATTCTGGACAAATGTTAGTGGGGCAACTCACGAGGCCACTCGTCAGAGTACCATGACTTATGTTGTGGCAGCAAGACCTACCGTAGATGGTCCCTTTAGTGACCCGTTAGGGTTACTAGGAATAGTGTGTCATGCTGTTATAACCGAGAGGTTGGTATGCGTGACCACTGTGACAGATCTCGTAGTCAAAGAAAGAAGGGCCTGTCCCGACCTAAACTAACGGGTGAGAGAGAGAAGGAACAAAGGGTATTTCCTAGTAAAAAAGACGTTTTTTTTATTTAAAAAAAAAGATTGATTTTTTAGAAAAGTAACAAAATAGTTAGGTACCTTTGTATTAGATTTTAGAGTGTCTGTTTAAATTTTCAAGTTATTTGGATGGGTAAAATAGGAGAAAAATTCATTTTTAATTTTAAAAAGGGTCTTCTCAATTGTTTTCCGACGTTAGCAATGAAAATCTTAAATTATTAAAAAAATAGTTCTATGGCATATATCCTCAGTTTAACATCTAATATCTTATATATAAAATTCTCGTGTCACAATGTTAGTTACCATACTCCTCTGAAACGGTACGACCGATTTTTATGAAATTTTGTGTACATATCGGGTAGGTCTGAGAATCGGCTACTATCTATTTTTTAAACCGCTACGCGAGTGAAACCGCGGGGGACAGCTAGTATATTATATTATTAATCTCTTGCATTAAATAATACAGAGAAAAACTTAAATTTAGAATCATCATTTTGCATATATCGTCGCGTAAGTTTTTAGACAGAGTTAGATTAATTAGGGTGTCCCAATAAATAAAAAATCCTGATATTTCTCTGACCACTTTGCCAAATCTTCCTCAATATTTCTGAAGCAAAAATATACTTTTTCTTATTTCTACTTTTGAAATACATTGGTAAGTCAAAGTCTAAGTAAAAACCATTTATTCAGTTTAGGTCCTTGGAGGGGACTTATGAACGTCGAAGCTACTGAAGTTACCACCGATTCGGAAGTCACCCTTCAACTGAGAAGAACCGGCGAGAAACTCGGCAAGGTTACATTTTTTATGATGCGATTGATGAATAAATCAACCAACGCCCTTGACTAAGGTTTGGGCCCCACCAAGAGTACCGTTAGGATGCAAAAGCCAGTGAATCACATAAGCCAGTAGCCTTCTAGTCTTTGTAAAGGTCGACAATTGTCAATGGTTGGTATTGCTTATGTCTATAGGCGTCACTTACCATCAAGTAGTTAGTAGACCGTCTGCCTGTTTCTTCTGACATAAAAAAAAAAACAAGATCATGGCCATAAAGAAATAATTGGGCGGGAATAACGAGGAGAGGAAGTAAAATCGAGCGGATGTAGCAATTATTTACAGATAAACATTGTAGATACGTATTTAGTGCAAATATTGACGTTACGAAAGCGTATCGCGCAAAAATGTGAGAGAAAGTTCCGTGAAATCACGCGAGGGGGCGCTTTGCGAATTTCTATAGATTAAATTTGTATACGATGCCATATAGCAAATTCTTAAAGTCATTTATTTACATTCCATCGAACGTTACATTACAAGTACCTAATATAACTTTGCACAGAAACGATTCCTTTGCTGTTTGTTTGATTGCTCCAAAATTATATGAAATGAAAATGTTTTTTATTCAAATAGGCCTTTACAAGCACTTATGAATAGTCTGACTACACTGACGCACGGGTCGGACGGTTGCTTTTGCTGAGAAGAGCCGGCAAGAAACTCAGCAATTACTCTTTTCAAAACCAACTCAGATTTATTACATAAAGATGATGTTTCAATTCCGGCCAGGACAATGTACACTTGCTCAAAAAATCTAGAAAAATCCATGAAACTCAGGAAAAATACATTAGGTTTAAGTAAATTGGTGGCTGTTTTACTAAAACTTTTCGTAGACTATTTGAGACAACATGAAAAGTCACGATACACGCATTCTTTTAATTTCACATCACTCGTGCACTTGTATTGATCTTTATTAGTCAAAACGCCACCAATATCATTCAATAAAACTCAAAATACACCGATTTCATGAAAATAAAACGAAAACGCAACGTCACTTCGCAAGTTCCCGCCAAAAAGCTAATGTCATACATTGATCAATGACAGCTTCCTCCATGTTTTTTTTGTTTTGTGTTGCAATTCTGTGTGTAAATTCTTGTTTTGAACCAAAAAACAAAGCCATTTAAAAAAAATGGATAGTTAGAAACTGTTTAATATATTTTTACCTATTTTTGAGTATAGTGTACAAAGACCTGGCCGGGACTCCATACATTTTCGAAACATCTCCTTTATTTATTTAGTCTCACTGACAATATTAGTGTGTTATTTAATGGAAATAAAAAAAAAAAACAAAATTATGAGTGACTTAGCTATAGCTCTACAAAATAAAACAAATACAGTTTATTATAATCTTCAAATTGTGGACCGACCTGCTTTCAAATGGCAGAAACAGTATTTGCATGCCAAGTATATAGTTTGGCAGCCCACATCTAATTTATAGAGTCCGCGCCACCACTAAAGTCCGATGGAATTAATGAAAATGGATCTTATTTCTTCTACAATAGAGGTGGACCTATCGGACTTCAGTGGTGGCGCGGATTCTACTTCAATTCATGAAAATTGCTTTATTTCCATCTTACGTCACTTTCAATTCAGATCCATAAAGTATATTTCTACTGATTTTCACCGCTTTATACAGCGTTATTTAATGTACCTACCTATACTATGACCGTGCTCATTATTGATAGTAGAATAGAGATAGCTCATTATTGATAGTAGAATTGAGTAGTCTACTGAATAGGACAGCTCCTATTTTCACATTTCAGACATCCATTTGGAATGAGGTAGTCGATCGGTACACTATGGTGGCAAACGAATTCTGCGACTCAAGCAGCCTCAGCCTAAACGAAATAAAATCGTCCTTTCCGATCGGTATGGCAACCGGTCTGAATAATAGTATCAAATCAGCATTTTTTTATGAAATGTATTTTTTTTTTCTTTTTCTTTTGTACAATGCAAATATTGCCTTTAAAAATATTTATTCAATACTACTGTCACGTTATTTATACTACTTAGGCTATGGTAATCGCTTACCATCAGGCGGGTCGTATACTTGTTTGCTACCTTAGCGGTATAAAAAAAATCGTAGATCCTAACATGCCCTAATTATAGAGGTGTTGTATTTCTGTTATGCCCCAAGTGGGGACATCTGATCCCAACGAATGTAGTAGTAACGAACCCAGATCTCGTCTAAACATTTTGCATGTTATTGATTAAAAATATCTATTTAGATAGCCGATAGATGATTTTATTACGTAAAAATGGTGTGAAATAAAATAAACGACGAAACAAACGATGATTTCCTCAATTACACGCCTTTTCTTGACCTTGTAAGATAAGCTTCAAACTACGGTTTAAAATAGACATGTCGGCACTTGTTTTTTGTACAAATACCGAAACTTTTAATTTCGTTAAAAAAAAAACTACGGATTTGCTTGTTAGGAGCTCTAACAGATACAAGGAAAAATTTTAAAAAAATCGCTGATATAGCATCAGACTAAAATCGGTCTACCTAATAAAATGTCATCCTACTCGATCGCTAGTAAGCAAATAAATTAAAAAAAAACTTTCTTTGCCATTAAGCTCTTTTGAAGAGGATTATAACCATTATACAAAATACAGGTTCCGGCAACAAACCACCCTGAAGTACATCAACCCAGGGGACCTATACCAGTGAAGAAGGAACCTGACGATACTCCAGTACTCTATATAGACCTTCCAGAGGAAGGAGGCAGTGGTGTCGCACAGAATAGAGAAGACAGCCAGGGGAATGAGCCGTCTTACGTACAGGTAATTGGAGCCTTTTGTAAAATACCAGTAGTTCGTTAGCCCATTTATTGTGATCAAAATAATACCTAATGGGAATCTAGAGGAATGAAGCAGGGGCCCAGAATAGAGGCAGATTTTTAACTTGAGGGTGGTAGCCAGCCAGGCAGGTACTATAATGTACCTTACCATCGTGCTATGATTTTCTCATAATATTTTCCTTCACCGAAAGCTTATAGTAGGATTCGAACCCACGCACGACCTTCGCCGCGCCATCCGTTGTTTCTACCACTGAGCTATTATTGCTTTAAAGGATAAACAATATCCCCAATTAATAAAATATTCAAATATAGGTATTTTAGACCCATTGTTTGTGATCACAAAAATCAATATATGTTTGACATAACTTATCCCACAGGAGACAATACTATACGATCCATTCGAGAACCGCCGAATAGATCTATCTCGAGGAGAGAGCACCAGATCTGGTGAATCACAGAAATCTGACTCCAGCTCCTCAGTGGAAAGCAGTGATAATGAAAGACCTAGAAGACCCATACCCCCGAATACTCTGAACTTAGCAACACCTGGGTCTTCGAGTAAGTATTTTATACTTAGTACTGTACATTGGAGTTGCCACTCTTTACTGCCACGACATAGATCGTGAGCTTATTTCCCACCTAGGACGAACATTTTGGGTGAATACGTTTGTTTGTATAATTGTGGCTATCACACATTCTCAGAAAAAGTATCATCCAGTCCATTTCCGGGTTTTATTTAGGTTAGGATGATATATATATATATATTTTTTACATACAATGGGTTTGCGTTTGGCTTCTGACCCGTCGAAAGGCGAAGACGAAGCATAAGATGGAGCACGCTTACCCAGAAGAAACCTATTCACTCTGGTCTTGAATGTCTCTAGATTGTAGGAGTCAGGAAACAAAGACGCCGGGAGCAAGTTCCACTCCTTTGCTGTTCGCATTATAAATGAGGATTGAAAACGTTGTGTCCGTATGTTTGGGATGTCTACAACGTACGGGTGGAAATTTTCCCGGCGTCTAGTGGTTCGATGTAGGAATGGGGACGGTGGAATTAGGTTGAATAATTCCTGCGCACACTCTCCAAAATATATCCTATAGAAAACCGATAGGCAAGCGACTTTTCGCCGATGGTCGAGACTCGTGAGTTTCGCCATAATTAGCGACTCATCTCCGATGAGTCTCCTAGCACGGCGGTCTATTGAGTCAAGGGCGTCAAGTTGGTGCTTGGCAGATCCATCCCACAGGTGGCAGCAGTACTCCATGCATGACCGGACTTGTGCTTTATAAAGTAACAGCAACTGTCCAGGCGTGAAGTACCGCTTAACCTTAGAGAGAATCCCCAGTTTTCTAGCAGCGGTTTCCGCCCTTGACTCAATAGAACAGCCAAAGTTTATTTTGGCTGTTAAGGTGCCAAGGAGATCAAGCCGATCACTTATCGGCAAGGATACATTTTGGAAAGTAGGAGTCAGGTGAAATGGACTCCGTTTCGCGGTGAAGAGACATGCCTGCGTCTTGGTGGCGTTAAAAGTGACCAGATTGGCTTTGCCCCAATCAGAGACTGCCTGTAAAGATACACTCAAACTCTCAACCATGGCCTCTCGCAACACCTGAATCTCGTCACTGGTGGCCTGTGGGCCAGAAATATATCTCTCCGCAACAGTGCTGTCATCTGCGTACCCAAAGATACCGGGTTTCAGCATGTCGTTTATATGCAGCAGGAATAAGGTTGCAGAGAGAACTGATCCCTGAGGAACTCCGGCATTGATTGCCATAAGGTCCGACGAGCACCCGTCTATGACCACTCGTATAGACCGCTCACTCAGGAAATTGGTTATCCAAGCGCACAGGCCATCAGGAATTCCATACGAGGGAAGCTTGCTTAGAAGGCTAGCATGCCAAACCCTATCGAATGCCTTAGAGATGTCGAGGGAGACGGCAATTGCTTCCCCACATCTCTCAATGGCTTCACTCCTTAGATGTGTGGCATACACAAGAAGATCCCCAGTAGACAGTTTTTCGCGAAAACCGAACCAGGAGCCTCCGATTCCTTTTTTTTCAATTGAAAACATGTTACCTCTTGTTTGTTTATTTATAAATACAGAAAACATACAAAAAGATTAAAAGATCTCTTAGCTCGCTAATTAAGCTCAGTAATTGGTCTGAGGTTATATTTATCATATTAAATAAGAAAATTCTATCATTTCATTTATTTTTTCAATTTCATTTACGGTTTACACCCACTTGATCAATGTATCAATACAAAATGGCAATAAGGAATATAAATAGACTATAAAAAACGAAATAGGGTAACTTGAGTATTTCAACTAATAATTGGGTTTAAGCGGATCTTTGAAACCTTTCAAATATTCAGACTAATAGAAATGATTGAGTTATTTTGCCGATCTTTGTAGTAACCAAGCAACGGATCAACTAAGTTTCGTTCGACATAGCTGGCAGGGTGGATGAAGACATATACGTATACATATACATTCTCTGAATTTGGGGTAAAAACTAGTAAAAAATTTAACAACCCTTATATTTTCAGGCACACCAACAAACGCAGCTTCCTCATCTTCAACACACGTGCCTCCTTTCCTATCGAAAGAAAGCTACGTGTATGGCAGACAGCCGACCCAAGACGACGGATTCCCACTTTCCCCCATACCGATCACAGAGTTCCCCGAACCACCACCAGCGTACTCTGAGTTCGATCGGGTTGTAAATCAAACAGGCCCAACGGTAGTTGAGCAGCCGAGACGGGAAGTTGATCAACCCCGGACGCAAGTGATACTACCCCAAGGTGAGCGTGAAAAAAAGGAAGAATACTGTGGTTGTACGATTTGTGGGGTTTCTTTATAAATTAATAGCTATTCCCCGCGGACAAAAGAATGCGGGCTTTCTAACGGAAAAATATTTTTATCAAATCGGATCAGTAGTTGGAGATTACCTCTTACTTTACCTCTAAATACCAAAGATTAAACACCAAAATGTACTATCAATTTATCTTTTCACTGTTACCTCTAAATACCAAAGATTAAACACCAAAATATACTATCAATTTATCTTTTCACTGTACCAGCTTCCGCCCCGCGGTTTCATCCACTTTCCCGGAATAAAAAGTTCCTTCCCGGAAGCCTATAGCCTTCCTCGATAAATGGGCTATCTAACACTGAAAGAATTTTTAAAATCGAACCAGTAGTTCCTGAGATTAGCGCGTTCAAACAAACAAACAAAATCTTCAGCTTTATAATATTAGTATAGATAATGCAATGAAAAAAAAATAAGTAACAAAACTAAATCTATATCTATACTAATATTATAAAGAGGAAAGATTTGTATGTAAGTATGTTTGTAACGAATTGGCTCAAAAAGTACTGGACTGATTTTAAAAATTATTTCACCGTTAGAAAGCTACATGTTCAGCGAGTAACATAGGCTAAATTTTATCCCGGGAACGCGGGTGAAACCGCGCGGAAAAGCTACTATTATAATAAAATATATACAAGCTAGGTAAAAAACTGCGTTTAGTTCGCCACCCGCCTGGGTTCTCAAAAAGCTGGCTTCGTTACCTCTCGTTGAATTGCGAGATTAATAGGTATAATGTTATTCAATGATAAACAGTAAATAGATATCAAATATAATCGAACCCATTCGCTCCATCGTATTTTGTACCAAATCTAAGTACAAGTTAATCTAAAATGTATATTTGTAATCATACAACTTAGGTTGGACGGTATACGTAATTTGACGCGAAGTTAAAATGTGTCTAACTAAATATCACCTTGTCTATCAGTAATACAGTTTAATTATGCTATGTATTAAAACAGTACAATTTTTCTTTTCTACGAAGAAATTGAATAACTTTATTTTTTTTATTAAATTTATGTTTTGTAAAAATATTTGCGTACTGACACTTAGATCATTAATTTCATTTATTATCAAGAATGTCTTATGTAATAAAAGAAGCATAGAATTATATTGTTTTATAATGATTAGAAGAAATTATTTTCACATTCATTAAGGTTTTGGTGTCATTCTATATATTTTTTAAGGTTCCGTACCAAAAGATAGAAGAAAAACTCTTATGGTGCGACTCCGTCTGTCCTTCTGTCACAGCGGCATATTTCGGCAACTACTAAGCCTATCGATTTCTAAAAGCAGTTTTAAATATTGCTTACCCTACCCTATTTTGATGCAAAAGAAAGAAAATATTTTTATTTTGTTTTCAAAAAGAGCCAAAATGGGGATCGATATTTCAAAGTGGGCTACCATTTCAAATAGGATATCATATGAAAGAGCTTAATTTGCACATTCCATAAGAGGTTTTTTTTTATGCCGCGTAGTTATCGACTTATAGTGAAATTGACAACAAAAATACGATTCCCGATGCGAAATAATTACAATTTATAAAAGTTTACGGGGAAAATAAAAAGATGTTTTTAATTATTTAGCACAGTTTTGTACAAATTATCAAAAATCATTCAAAGACGAATTTATTTATGCGGTCGCGTTTTTTTTATTTTAATGTAACCATACTTACGGCATTTTTATACATCCATGGAAGGAAGGTACGGTAGCGTCAATGCGTGAATCCGACACGCACTTGGTCTGTTTTTATTTAATATAAGTGCATATGTTGTAATCAAAAAAATATTTTATTATTTGGGTATTACGGTTGATTTATCATTTACAAACAAACACTTTAAGCATTTCTCACAAAAACTACATGAAATTTTTATTTTTTTCCATTTAACAAAATAATATTGAATAAACAAATTACTTCTTTAAATTGACTACATACAAATCAAAACGGTGGTATTTTTATTGTTTTGTGATCGCAAAACAAATATCTTTCCTTCATGAATAACTTAAATTCCGACTCGAAATGTTTAATTATACTTTATATATCAATTTATTAGTGTTCTACACATTAGCATGTTTTTTTCAATTTAATAAATTAACTTGTTTTGTGATTTTGTTTGTAATTCTAATAACCATTGTGTCGTTGTTTATTATTAACGAATAAATATGTAAAATAAATAATTTTAGTGTTATTTCAAAATTACCTTGAATATTGCCTCTTTTGGAAAGTATACAGTATTATAAGTAAATCTTTTTGTTGGTAGGTAATTGGTATTACACACAAAGAAAAGTAATTTGATTAAAGCTTATTTAAAGTTGAATAGTACATAATGAAAATACTGTAAAATTAATATTTGAGAATCAATATCTCTTGGGAATAGCGTACAAAGAGTAATCTTACAACTACAAGAAAATTCCAAAGAATTACAGTGCTTAAATTATTTTTTGATTTAATTTATAAAACTGGTTTTCGAAACATAAATATCATAGGTGAATCGTTACGTTAGTAAGTGAATAGAAAAATTCAAAATATTACCATCACTACTCATCAATATTACAGTATTTTACAGTTAGTCCTATACACGTACTTCCACGTCAGTCAGTCATGTCAGTCTACGATCTTTATAACTATGACAAATTTAACTGTTTTTTTCAAGCTGTTTATTAATATAATAAAGCCTGTAATATAAATACCCCAATATAACATTTTGATATGACATTCTTATTTACGAAACATATACATGATAGATGCGTCTGTGGGAGACACGAGAAAAAATAAAAGAAAAATATCACAAAGAAAGTTAAGTAAGTTAAGTTAAGTAGATTTTTTTTATACAGTTTAATTTTAGTAAAATAGTTATTTATATCTGATACAACTCTACTCAATAACGTGTAAGTAAAGTTTAGACTTTGTAGAGGTCGTCGGAAAACGCTAAACCTAAACTATATAAATGGCTTTGATTTTGTCTTAATATTAACTAAAGAGAAGTCATGAGAGGCCTTAAATAATAATGGTAGAAAGAATATGATAATAAACTAAATTCCCGTCTCAGTTCCAGTGCCAGAAGTTACTACCCCAATCGGACTACCGAATCTAAACAGAAAATTCCTGAGGTGCCATCATTGTGGCTGCAATGTCCACACAATGCTGATCAGAGAAACTGGGGCAATCACACATTTATTCGCGTTTATATTACTTTTTATTTGGTAAGTACTGTCTGTTATTAGCAACAGTGCCATAGGTTTCATCATCATCATAATCATCTCAGCCGCAAGACGTCCACTGCTGAACATAGGCCTCCCCTAAGGATCTCCAATAGGACCGGTCTAGGGCGGCCTGCATCCAGCGTTTCCCAACGACCTTTATAAGGTTGTCCGTCCACCTTGCAAGTAGACGTCCTACCCTGCGCTTGCCGGTCCGTGGTCTCCACCCCAGAACTCTTCGGCCCCACTTCGTGAAGATCACCTAATTGTAGTATATATCGGGAAACAAAGTTTCTAAAAAAGTCCCTCTACTTTACTGTCTACACAATTAATCTAGCCCAGCAGTTTTTTTTATAAAAAAAATATGATTACCCCTCAGGAGCTACATAGAATTTTTTTTAAGTATGATTAATTTTTCCCCAAATTATGCATAATGTCTAATTAACTAAACTAACCATCTGTCTAACTTTGTTTTAAGTATGATTATCTAAACTAACCATCTGTCTAACTATGTTTTAAGTATGATTAATTTTTCCCCAAATTATGCATAATGTCTAATTATCTAAACTAACCATCTGTCTAACTAACTAAAATTATATTTGTTTCCAGTTTTCCGATCGCCATATTGGTTTACTTCACGGATACATTCAAGAACAAGAATCACTATTGCCCCAATTGCAATAAGCTTATTGGGTACGAATACCCCCTAATTGGGCAAAATATTCATGCTAGTATTTGATCTTCATAAAAAAAAATGACTTATTATTAGTATCGTACTTTAATACGAGCTGGTATTTAGTAAATATAAGGACCTAATAAATGAAGTACGGTCCTTTTGGGGGATGATAGTAGAGGTCATAAGTATTCCGAAAATGATAATTAAAAAACATATTCGCTCGTATATTTAATGATTATAACCATTAACAGCATAATCAGTGGTAAAGTTATTTATTAAAAAAAAAAAACATTTAATGGTTTTAATTAATGCTAAGTAGTGATGAAGTACAATTTCAGGTTTTTTTTTATTAAAATTACGACCGATTTTATTTTATAATTTTTGGAATAATTATTATGACCTATACTATCATCCCTCAAAAGGACCGTACTTCATTTATTAGGACCTCATATAAGTATACCAAAGTAGTTAGTAAATTCAGTAAACATATACAGGGTGACTTTTTAGTCACTGGCAATACTTGCAGGGGTGGAATTACTTATCAATATGACCAACTTTTACTATGGGACCAACTCTGTGATCGCGTAAAATTAAATGGTTGCTTCATACATTTTGGTCGAGTAGGTATTGAACTTTTGTATGGAACAGCTGATATTTTTTTCGTGATTTCACACTTAGTCTAGTAATAAAAATTGTTCATGTTGATGAGTCCTTCCACCCCTGCAAGTATTGCCAGTGACTAAAAAGTCACCCAGTATAACTTCATAATAATAGCGAAAATTAAAAATCAAAGTTTGTAAACAGTACATATAAGTACAGTAATAATATTATATTAATATTTCATTTATTTATTCAAATAATAAAAGTGATTTGTGCATTACATGTTTGTTACCACTCAGCTACGTTTCATGAAATTTTCTATAGTTAATTAGGTCCTGGAATAAGACAGAGACAAATTCTCATTCCGGGAACGAGGGTTAAACCACGGGGAACTGCTAGTTTAGGAATATGTATAAGTACAGTAAATTTTATCTTATAAGCATAAAAATGTTTTTTTTTCACATGAAATATCTTATACATTTAATAAATATATGCACTATAGAATAATATTATGTATATTTTCTATGTAAAATGCTCTCAACTTATACATAGTTTTCATATTATGTATAAGTATTTTATTTCTTCATAAATTATATAAAATACATATAATTGTAGAAAAATTTAAATGGAGAAAAATGTTAATTATTAATTATCCTACAAACAGCAAATCTTGAAACTGTTTTGAGGGTAAAATATTTCTCTTTTATTTTTGAGGACTATTTATAACTTTCGTTCATCCCTCAAAAGAACTGTACTTATTTAGAAGGACCTTAGTTGTACACTTTTGGTTACTATACACGTTATCTTAGAAAGATATGAAATTTGGCATATTTTAAACAATTGTTTTTCATGCCATTGAATTCAAATAACAAATTTTTAAAGTTTGTATTTCTTAGGAGTTGAATTTCACTAAACACCATTAATTAATTCAAGAAATAAAGTCGTTACTTTTCAGGAATATTTTTACAGCTAGCAATCCTGCCATTTTAACAAAATTAAATTAATTGCATTATTTAAATAAAATAGTGCTAATTATAGAATACCTATACCTATTTTTTAAGTAAATTCGTGTAGTAAACATTGTATTTTTATTTTATTGTAAATATATTATAATATTATATGCAATATGACTTTTATTTCCACGATTTATAAACATAGTTTCATATGTCCCCGTACTGACTGGGGTCAAAGTGTCCACACATGCACAAGTCAAGTATCTATTGGGTACGTCACAAAAATATCCAAATTCAATAACTAGGAAGTTTGGCCAGGAAAAGCCTTTTTTAAATGCCATATATGTAATAAACAATGCGTTACATAACTAGTCAAGTGAAGCAAAATGGTTAAATATGTTTTTTGTACTGTCAGCTCTATAATTCAATCTTTTTGGATCTATTGCATCGATCTATCTATAGAAAAGGCAAATCTTACCTGTTAAGTTTGATGGGTCCTCCAGTCTTTCTTACTTTTAAAGCTTGCTCCCAGAACTTCACGGCCTCTGGTAATATTGTATTCTGGGAAAAAAAAATCAAAAATGATAAATAAATTTCTGAAATCTAAATTTTTTTCAACGGATATGATCACATTATATACAGAGTATTACAGAAATTAAATACAACCTGAACTAACCGCCCCAAAATAATTATTTTTAGCAAAATATAATAAAACAAGAATAAATATTTATAAATAACTTCCAAGGGCTTTTCAGTTGGGAAAATATTCAAAGACATGTGTATACCAATCTACACTGGGCCCACGTGTCATTGATGAGGAAAGCCGGTACCCCTATAGAAAGGTTTTATTACATTTTTAAATGTAGATAATAATAAAATACTCACATTAATCATTTCAAATTTCTCTCCATCTAACCTGAAAATAAAAAACATAATTGAGTTTCTATACTAGAACGTGCTATTCTAATAATAATTAAAACAAAATTAAATCATAGTAGTTTCTGTCATTTCAGTCAATACAGGCGGCAAATTTTTAAACTTTTTTTTTCATAGTTAACCATAAATTAAGCTCAATAAATTGGGGCACATGTGTACACGGCTCGCATTAAAGTTTTTTGACAAGTAAAAACATCAAACTGTATACAAGTTCTGTATATCTTCGGAAAATTTTATGTTTTGTAAATAAGTAGGTACTTTCTAAAATGGCGTAGAAATAGCTCTTCGAAGTCGGCAACACATCCGCATTCCCCCTGGTATTGCAAATGTCCATAGGCAGTGGAAACCACTTACCATCCCGTGGACCGCATGCCTACTTGTAAACCTACAGATATAATAGATTAATGATATTAACATAAAAAACCGGCCAAGTGCGAGTTGGACTCGCGCACAAAGGGTTCTGTACCATTATCTATAAAAACGGCAAAAAAATCACGTTTGTTGTATGGGAGCCCCCTTAAATATTTATTTTATTCTGTTTTTTAGTATTTGTTGTTATAGCGGCAACAGAAATACATCATTTGTGAAAATTTCAACTGTCTAACTATCACGGTTCATGGGATACAGCCTGGTGACCGACGGACAGACAGACAGCGGAGTCTTAGTAATAGGGTCCCGTTTTACCCTTTGGGTACGGAACCCTAAAAATATCTTACCTATATACGGAATGATCATAAAATATAGTAATCCTTAAAGGCTGGTCTATACTCCTTTTCTTCATTATGTGTAGCGGCTCTATGTGCACTCCGCGTACTACCTGTCAACAAAAATAAAACATTATTGTCTATGAATGAAAAAATAAAATGGCTACTCATGAAACGAGTATGTGGCAAAATATTGACTCTTTTTTATCCTGCCGAGAAATCACAGAGATTTAAAATACCGAGTGCATATTTCGAGATGACGTCAAAATCTATGTTTTTACAACTTTTACAATGGGACCAACTGTGCTATCGTCAGTGTAAATTTTAACCTTAGATTATGTATAAATTTTATGTTTTTATTAATTTCCATTTAACTCATACAAATAAACTTAAACCTAAGAAACTTACAAATTTTAACAAAATGTTTAGGTTTTGCTTCTAATTTGTTTTTATTGTCTGTGCCTTATTCAATAAAGAAACTCTGAAATGGCGCTAATTTGAGCCAATTTTACGCCTATTTATTCACAGATCTAAGTAAGCCAGTTTTAATTAATTTTGCTATCGTATGTCCGCTTCAAGATTTCAATTCAAAAAAAAATTAAATAAGGAAACAAGCTATATAAGTAAAAGATGAGGAAAAATATTTATTTAAATTTCGGATTTCAATGTATACTTCATTTAGAACCTACAGACAGAGTAGTAGTAATATACCTATATATAAAACAAATAAACAAAGACGAAAATTATAAATGTAAAATAGAAACGATTGTTCCCAATTATTGGCAAAAACGAGTAACTTTTTTTTTTTATTGTTCTGTGAATAAAACAAATTGAATTAAGCAGAATACGTCCCCATTACCTAGCTAACTAAAATTATTATTTTTTTATTTGATAACTTCAAAGGCATCATCAATTTCAGCTTTACATAACTACTGGTTAGGCAGATAGACATAACCTATAAACGTTTCTTGTTTCACTAAGGAACCCTAAAAACAAAGTTCAATAAGTTTTTGTTAAAAATTTAATTTTTAATACAAGCTTTTTTTGTGACTGTACTTTTTGTTGACTGTACTTGCATTGTCTTCTATTATACTAATGTATACCACATATCAAGTCAATCCGACCACTGGAAGTGGGTGAAATTCGACTTGCAAGATTCCACCCGAACAAACATAGTTCAATACATTGCAAGTTAAATAAAAGCTTGTAAAAACAATATGTATAGGCAAATCCGAAGTTGAGCCTAGTTTTAATTAAAGTATCGGCAGAAATTCTATTCAATGCCACGTTGCCACAGATGACTATAGGTTAATTCCTCTGTGACGTTGCTTCGCAGCATTATCAATAAAACCTTCATGTAGGTAGGTATGTAGCGTATAAATGAACAAAATTGACTTTATTATCGCACTTTGTTACAAAGGCTTTATATCTTCTAATAATTCTCTTATTTTTTAATTAATTGCTCTGTTAGCGATTTTTTTTTTATTTTTGCTTAGAACTGGTTTACCTATTATAATTTAGATAGGTAGTTTGCCTCGGGCGAACATAAGCAGACATATTTTTTCCTGTGTAATGAGCCATATTTTCATTTACTTACTGATATATTTCCTTTGCCGCTGATCGGAGCATCGACTTTAAAAATAAGAAGCGTTCGCGGTCAGTGTTTGAAAAAAGAATAATAGAATATAAGCGTTCGAATTTTAATATTATTATTGGAAAAAGAACTATTAGATTTTAATATCATTATGGACGTGTCATAGAATAAGCATATAGATACAGAGAGGTATGATGACGAAGCCGTAGAGCGGAGCAATTGGGACTTGGGACAATGTTGAAGGGTTGTCCAATCACGCCTTAATCATTGAAGTATGTATTATTCAGTATTATTTGCTGTTATATTATCTATATAAATAAAATGCTGTTCGTGATTCATGAAAAAGTTACGCAATTTTGAATACCTAATTAATATTCTGATAACTTGAATGAGACAGGACGCTATATCACTGGTTCGTTTATGGATACAATCATCCCATTTGTTTTATTTTTCTCCATGACTGTACCTACAGCAAATGTCTATAGTTTAGTAGCCAACTGTTTACTTGATCTTTGACCGTTTGTAATCAAGATGATGAGCGATATGTCTTTGAATAGCGTATTAATTCGATACTATTTATTACTCTTAAATAGCTTCGCTTAACCTTTTGTCTATGCGCTATCATAAGGTATGTCACAGCCACTTTTTTCCGAAACTATAAGAACTATACTGTTGAAACTTGATAAGTAGATGTATTCTGTGAACCGCATTAAGATTTTCACACAAAAATAGAAAAAAAAACAATAAATTTTGGGGGTTCTTCATACTTAGAACTGAAACTTTCATCAAACCCATAAGTGTGGGGTATCTATGGATAGGTCTTCAAAAATGATATTGAAGTTTCTAATATATTTTTTTTCTAAACTGAATAGTTTGCGCGAGAGACACTTCCAAAGTGGTAAAATGTGTGTCCCCCCCGTAACTTCTAAAATAAGAGAATGATAAAACTAAAAATAAGGGTGTAATTATCTATATATGTATGTATTTACAAAAGAAAAGTAGTATATGTAGTATATCAGTTATCTGGCTTCCATAGTACAAGCTCTGCTTAGTTTGGGGTCAGATTGCCGTGTGTGAGGAATAATGTCCCAAATATTTATTATTATTATTAAAAAAAATATTTGATGTACATTATCATGCAAACTTCCATCGAAAATTGGTTTGAACGAGATCTAGTAAGTAGTTTTTTTTTAATACGTCATAACGTCGTAAACCGCAATTTACCTTTCATTCAATCAACTCAAATATAAAAAAAAAGCAAAAGGCAAGGTCTTACAGCAAAAATAAAGGAAAATTTCTAAAAAATAAAAAAATTGAAAATTAAAGGTGTCCCCATACATACATAGTTACGCCAATTAATAAAGACCTCTGAATTGTATGGGCGTTCATACAATTTAGAGGTCTAGCTTTTTTGGCACTAACCTAAAATAAGGTAAATAAATAAAATTGTGCATTTCCCGTGATGGACGAACAATGGACGAAGTTTGTACGAAACCCTCGGTGCGCGAGCCCGACTCGCACTTGGCCGGTTTTTTTAATACCTACTTAATTAATTACATTCTATATCTATAGTCGAAATAACCAAATGTCTTGGATGAAAAAAAAATATCTAGTGGATTGTTGGTTCGAATTTAGAAATTCAATATTTATTATCATTTTTTTTCGCTTAAATATTGCATTGCAGCGTATTTAAAACACAAAAACGTCGAAAGTGAATAGTCAAGGAACAATCCCACAGACGATAAAAAAAACCGGAGCCCAATGATTAATTGCTTTTTTATTAACATCGACAAGTGTTGCCACATGTTTGGATTTTCCCCAGTTGAACATGATGACTTTTCCGAAATGGATCGGTTTTACCCATTTTCGTTTGATATGAATTGTGAGAATGAGTTTCGCCGCCACAAGGCAGTATTTTTTTTATATAATAGAGCTAGCAAATATTTTTTTATTTGAGTCGTAAATATTGCAAAACAAATAACACTTATTGGCTTTGAAATAGTATTAAACTTTATTGAGCATACAATGAAATATGTTTTATTTCAGTTATATAGGATTATTCGCGATGGTTTTTATTCGTAAGTGCTTCTTGTGTTATATTCTTCCGCTTGTTTGTTAATCACTTTCAGTCGGCTGTTATTTTTGTAGAAGTGTCACTTGTTCGGAAGTTAGGTGCACTGTCGTTTATAAAACTTAAACCGTTATAAAACTTAAACAGAGCAACTAGTGTGTTTTTCAACTAAAATTTTCGTAAAATAAGTGCCCGAGGCGGTCAGCCATTCCATTAGACCATTACTAACCACGACACAAATGTACGCAACATACGCCAATTTTGTAAAATTTAACTGAACTTTATCTGTTTAAATATGGTGAAGTAATCTTGAATATAGATAAAAAGATTAGTAGCCAACCTAACGAAAGTCATTTTTCCCCGGCAAATTATAACCTTTATAAAACTAACCTGTATTAATGTAACAATATTCAGTATTTCAGATCAAATTAATGTCTGCAGAAGATAAAAATAAATCACACCATTTTGTATAAGTATTTCTTTTTCAATTTCGCTTTGTAATTTTCCAGCGACGGGCGCCACAGAGAGATTGAATCTAAATATGGATAGCACTGATGTACGGGGAAGGAAAATAAATCTTGATAATAAAATGTTGCTACGTGAAAAAAGAATACTGCCTGGTAATGTTATACCAATAATACAAATGAAGACGGATAATCCGTTAGTTAGAAAAACTTTTGAAGAGTACGCTATGGAACGAAGAAAAACGAATTTTATATTACCAAGACGAAATTATCTTTATAATCGTCATACTTTAAACTCTAACAAACATGTTACGTATAGTCATAAAAGTAGAGAAACGGAAAGAAATATAAGTCCTGAAAATCCAATAAACTTCGAAGATCCAAGAATATATCAAGTCTTAAGAAAACAAACAGAATTAATAGAGAAGTTAATAAGAGTACTTAGAGTAGAAGAGGAAGTACCCAATTCTACATTGAACATTATTGAAAGACAGGATGAAAAAAAACATGTACCGAAGTTTACTATGAAATTACAAGTTACAGAAAAAGATAAAACTACAACAAGAAAAATGTCTACGATAAAAACTGTGATAGACGAAATGGAAGTGAGACATGCATTACAAAATGATCCTTTAGTGAAAAGGATTTTGCAAATGGCACATAAAAGAAGAGAGGAGTATATCAAAGCTGCTAAAAAGTATTTTAAGATCGACTCTGTTGTAGGTAATACAGGGCTTTAATATAGTAGTCATTTTTTAAATAAATCATGATGTATCTACGCATTGCTCTTTCATCTTTTTCCCATACCTCAAAAGGAAAAAGGGACACTTTAGGACCACTTACCGTGATGGACGAACTATTTATATATGTGTGGTTGAGATGTTTTTACATCTTTGTTTTTAAGCTTTCACACTTCTTCTGCAAGGAACAATTCCTTTTGACAACTAAACACTTCGACAAAACTCATCAAGAAGTATTTTTCATTTTAGAAATACAAACTTTGTCTAAAAGGTAAATAAAATACATAATACTTTTTTTTTAAAGTGTTTAAATACCTATTATTATTTTGAATTTCGCATTTCAAATACATACAAGTTTTTATTACATCTATAATTTTATGATTTTTTCAAAAACATTGAATACAAATCTAGTACCTATCTAATTTATTAAATTACCAGGTTAGAGATATGTTTACGTTCTCACGGTTTGCTATTATAATCAACTAATAATCTAATTAAGAAAACTAATTTAACAATCCTTAATATGCGATATTATTCTGTTTGTCTGTTTGTTACCTTTTCTCACCTAAACCACTGAACTGATCGCGATGAAATTTGGTACGCCGATAGCCTATGGTATGGAGAAGAACATGGGCTACTTTTTTTCTCGGGAACGCGGGTGAAATCGCGGGGGAGAGTTAGTAAATAAATAATTCAAAGTGATAAGAGATTTATGATATTGTCACGAAGCCATTGCAAATTTTCAGCATTTTATTGGTTTTAAAAAAGTATTGGCATGTTGGGTGAGTACCAAAAACAAAAAAAAAACAAAAAAATGTTGCGTACTTTTTTTCTAGTTTGACTTTAAAGTTGTAATTCGGGATTTTTTGAGAAAATACTAAATTTTCACGATTCTCAGTAACGGTCAACATTTGTATAATACAATATAGGGTTCATTTCGTAGCTTACAGTCTCTACTATCACGCCCTTAAAGGAATGTATAGAATTACAAGTAGCCCTGTATAAATTCATAATACTCTCGAAGTTTCTTTGTTCTTTGTTGAACAAAAGAGTCGGCTAGTGGCTGTTGAATATGACACCTTTGCCATTATATGTCTGAAAAACCCGATAATTTGCTGGGTGGTGGCTAGTTTCATTTAGAATAAATAACTTTATGTTGGTTTGCTTAAAATATTTAAATGAATAATTAATAAACTACAATAAAAAAACAATAGAAAAGGTTTAGACATCGAGATCCATAGATCAGCAATATAATAAAGGAACTTAAACCAAGTTATAGTGGTCGGTCTTTCCAGTCCCAGTTTAGTTTGGTGTATCTTCATAGTAACAAATAGTACAACAACACTCTAAAAAGACGTAGGAGGAGTTAGGACATAAATCGACATCTTTAATTAACTTGGCCAAAATGATAACCATATTGTTCCTTTTTTAAACTACCCAATGTGAGAGGTTCAATATAATAATTGTAATGTTGGCAACCCTCATCACATAAAAACCATAAGTCCACAATCCCGAGACAAATATTTCATCGACGAGACAGCGAATTTGAAAGTTATTTATAAATATACACATGATAAACAACTCTTGATTTGATTGTGAAATTCATAAATATCATGTTTATTAATCAAGTAAGATTTACAATATTATAATATCATACATAACATAATATACATAATCATTTAAATTATTAAGGTGCGTCCGCAACTTTGTAAAACCGGCTTTATTAATTTAAAATCCGAAGGGGCTAGAAAATTCGAGCTCAGTTTTTTTTAAATTTTAATTTACCTTTGGCCCGGAGTCAGAGATCTAAATAGGCATAAAATATATTTTTACTGGTGTAAAACATTTTTTACAGCACTGTGAAATGCAAAACATAGTATTTTACACATTTTTAACATCCCCTATAGTACTGTAACAGGTAGATATGTGAAATTATCACAAAATGTGTCTAGTTTTGGGAGCGTTATCTCTCCCAGGATATATATATATTTTTCATTTACACGGTGCCTAAAAGGTATCAAAAATATCCAGAATAATTCGATAATTGATTATTCGAATAATACTTAACTTATTTCCATTTAGCAAATATCACGAGCCCATTGTTATATAAAAAAAGGGCCCTATTCTTAACTGGTATCTACGAATATACGATTCTTTATGCGAAAAACTATAACGGATAGTAGAATTATCATATTAGACGCCTGACCGCTACAGGGATCTTATTGTACATTTTCTTGACATTGAATGATTCTTGTCTAGTATTACATAACGTTTTAAGGTGACGATATACGCGAATAACCCTGTCCCGCATTGAACTAATGGGCGAGAGAGAGAAGGAACAAGACATTTAAATTTTATAAAAAAAAAAACAGTTTGATTTTTTGGAAAAGTATTAAAATATGTAATTCCCCTTGTATTAGATCTTAGAATGTATGTTAATATTTTCAAGTTATTTGGATGGGTAAAATAAAACAAAAAAACATAGTTTTAATTTTAAAAAGGAACATAGGATTCTTGTTTTTTCTGACGTCATTTATTTTATAAATAAATAAAAAAATAGTTCCATGACATATATTATCCTCTAGTATAACATTTTTATAAATCTTGCAATAAAAAATACCGAGAAAACCGTGGCCTTAACCCGTCCAGACTGGATAATAATTGACAGGACACCCTTGATCCCACGCAAATGCTAAAAAAAAAAATGCTATTCCGAGTGACACGATATCGCATAGTTTAAGAATAGAGTCCCTCGCAAGCGTGTCGAGTTCATTGTTGTGCTGTAAAGGTCATAGAAGGTCACCATGTCTAACCCCACCTCCGTTTTACAATGCTTAAATCTGATTATCTATTGGCAGCAAAGTTTTAAGGGTCAAAAGTACACTAAATTGGTTTAGAGCTTTAAAATAGAGGTTCCTCGTGTGGAGACCTCCTTAGTATTTGACTTCTAGATTTGTCTTTTATTGATATAGCGCGCATAGAACACATAGTCTGCCGTCTATCGTATCTCATTTTTCGAAACAATAAATGTCAAAAAACGAACTTCGTATCCGCAAACGGGTCCGCAACACTTCTTAGTAGGTTTCCGTCAAAACGAAGGACGGACTTACTTTTACGTTTTTCGGAGTAGCTCCGCAGACAGACGGACGGACAACGTTGGCCTAGTGGTAGGGTACCAGGATATAGAACTCTCAAAGCGCTGTACGGCGTCGCTCATTCAAAATTTTATAGTCTTTGGCTGAAATTGCTTTTTTATTACATGTTTAAAGAGTCTTGAGGTATCTAATGGAATTATCTATTATCTCAAAATAATGCCTGGTTCTTACAAGTCCAATAGCTGGCGGACAGTTTCTCTACGACAACACCTGTGAGCAGCATAACAAGAGAGCCAGTAACTGGCAGGCAGTGAACGATAGTAGGTTAGTACTCTTTAACTGATCGGTAAGCAACTGACCTTGACAAAATAGGCCTTAATTAATTATGAACTAAGTACTTAATACGTACCTACTAATATATTATAGTTTCATAGCAAAAAAGATATTGGAATGAAGCATAATTATAAAATCATCCGTATAATTTAACTCTCAGTCTCTACTCTACCCAGCCTTTGATATACTTATTCAGTATAATATACCTCTAGCTAGAGAAACCTTTAATAGTGTTGCGACCCCTCAAATTAAGTCAATATCTTTTAGACCGCTTACTAGTTTTTTTTAGTTCCTTCAAAATTTAAGCCATTTATTCAGTTTAGGCCCTAGGAGGGCACATGTGAAGGCCGAAGCCACTGAAGTTACAAGTTAGGATTCAAGTCAGAAGAAGAACTAACTTAACTAACTATCTTAATGTATAATAAATACTACAACTCGTCTAACTTAACTATATATTATTACCAATAAAATTAACACTTCGTAAAACTAAAACATGTAATAAAACCAATTAACTGCCTAACCGTAAAAAACCTTAAAACAATTAATAATTGAACTACCGCAATCAATAAATCATTAAATTGTATCCATACATCGAATTAACACATCGATTATACGTATTACGTAATCGATCTACACATCGCATTTGGATGCACTATTAGCTATTTTTTTTACATGACATGTCAAAGGTCAATGTGAACGTTCAGCCTGATAAAATAAAATACTTTCACTCGATTAATTTTAAAAATAGAAAGCAATCGCGGCTGATACTTGTAAGTTTATTCATGTTATGTAGCAGTTATACAACGTCTGTGGTGCATTGCTTGTATTACGCGCCTTTTTTAACAGCTTTGTCTTTAACCGGCTTATGACTAGTTATGACTTGATCCACTAGTCTGATTACACGCGTTTTTTTTTATGATGTTGTTAACACTATGTTTAACTATTTAGATCTTCGGTCTTCCTCTTTACATGTTTTCATATCTTGTACTACTGCTTTTCTCCATTCGTATTCGTCACGTATTTTAATTAAATTGACTAAACATTTTATTTATTTGACTAAATGTTAGATCAACAATACTGAGTTAGAGTTCGCGACACCAATGAAGTCCCATAAGTCCACCTCTATTGCAGAAGAAATAAGATCGATTTTCATTAATTCCATGGGACTTCATTGGTGACGCGAACTCTAGAAATTAATTCGTCATGCAGTGGGAGTGTCACAACTTTTGTTCGGTACCTACTTAAAAGGAGTAGGTATTTTATTAAAAATCAATTTTGTTTTTATTTTGATTGTATATAGAGGTGATCTCAGTTCCTATTCAATACATAGCTACACAATTCCCGAGTGACATAACCTACGCGGGTGAAACCGCGGGGAACAGGTATTGTATAACTTTGGAACCAATCAATAAGTGTGTGTGTCCCCTGACTCGAAGGCTGGATCCACATTAGGGTACCTATCTATCAGAGATTATCTCCTTTTTCAATAAATAAATACGAGACTCAGGCTTAGGAGATTCTTAGCTCATGTCAATAATAGATTTTCATTTAAAAAAAACAGGCAGTCATGGGGACTGCCGATAGAAGTGAAAACTATTAACTTAAGACTAATTGAAATTATATGCAAAAATTACTCATAGCTATAGATATACTATTAGCATGAGCATGTCGGTGACGCGAACCTATAAGTTTTTCCCCTCCAAAAACGCTCAACGCGGCTAAAGAAGTTTTCACTTCAAAAATTGACATGTATTTTGAGTCTTCTAGGTTAGATAATATTAGTTACAAAGACGGGCCGGTTGACGTGGTTGGTAAGATACCCTATCTATCACGCCGGCGCCGCAGGTCGTGGGTTCGATTCCCACTCAGGACAAACATTTGTGTGCATGAACATGTCTGTTTGTCCTGTGTCTGGGTGTAAATATCTATATATGTATGTATTTACAAAAGAAAACTAGTATATGTAGTATATCAGTTATCTGGCTTCCATAGTACAAGCTCTGCTTAGTTTGAGGTCAGATGGCCGTGTGTGAGGAATAATGTCCCAGAATATTTATTTATTATTATTATTATAATCACTACGTTCTTGGTTAGTGAAAATGGATATTGAAATTTCAACAATCAATCTATCGATTGCAGGATAGGGTATTTTACTCTATCTATATGAGAATAAATCTAAAAATATCCAAGATAGCTAAGCAATAAGCAGTTGGAAAATTTTAGTTGGAGTTCATAAAATATCTAAATTAATTTTAAAATTCATCTCAAAGTTTTCAGTTTTTTTATGTGTTTTTAAACAAGCGAAACAGTAGCCGCCATGATATTATGTCATACGGTCACATAACAAAAAAAGTAAACTGATCAACAATGTCAGCGCATGTCGAACTGACGTCATGACAACAGTAACAATTAACATGGCGTCCAGCGTTTTCGTCAAATTACGCGCGAAAAATGAGAATGTAAAATTTGAATGCATTTTTATGGCACTTATCGATTGAATAAAAATATGTGTTTTTTTTTAGGTTTATTAGCACCTACTAGGATCGAATTGAGATACTTTTCAAAAATGGGTATAATATAATTTTATTTTATAAAACGAACCATAGAGCAAGCTATAATAAAGAGCACAAGTCATTTGGAACAGGAAGGAAAGCGGCCATTTCTTAGCATACATAATATTATATAACATATGTTACTAAGAAAATAGTTGGTGCAATATCAGAAAAGAGCGCTCAATTCTGAAGACATTTGCTACTTGATTTCGCCATAGGATTTTGTCGCATTCCAGAGAACTTAGATAGAGATTTTATAATACATTCAGTACAGATAGAGATTTTATATTCAGTTTAGACCCTAGGACAAAGCTACTGAAGGTACCTACTACTGGTTCAGAAGTCAATCTCAAATGAAAAGACTGATAGTAAGTCAGCAGGATATAGTCGATTTTATTTTTTAATTATACAACATGTAACATATTTAATGCACACCCTGAAAATAGTTTGATAGAATCGGCTACCAAGTCGATTGCAGCCAAAAAATTGTATATTGTTTATTTAAAAAAAAATACGTGTGGCGCTCGGGGATTGCCGCGGTAAAGCTATTGCATAGCATTTTTTATCAACTTATGCAATTATATATATATATATATTTTTTTTATTCTTTGATATTAGGGATACCTATACACCTATATACTTTCTCACAAACAGCTGCTTACGTATTCGTCCGATTTCGGAGCAGCTCGTCTTAGGTTTTATTTTCGTTACGGAATTTCTTGATTCGGTCGCCGCGCTGAAAGCCCGCGATAAAAACTATACAATAGCTTAAAAATGTTGTGCTCAGTAGCGGATAACTAGTATGGAGAAGTTGCATTTTCAAAGGGATGCCTGTAAATTACTTAGTTTTAATTATCATTTGAATAAAAAATACATAATAATACCTATTAAAAATGGCTGAATCGTTGATAAGAATCAACTCTGTAGTTGATTCTTATCAAACTATTTTTAGGTGGTGCATTTATTAATGTTAATTTTGTATAATTAAAAAATAAAATCGACAATATCCTGCTGACTCGACTTGATCCACGTATCAGATGACTTGTCGACGTCACTTCTTAGTTATAAAGCGGAAATTAGGTCAAAGCCTCACAGGCTATTTCCGGCGTCCTATGAAAGTAGCCTGCATCCTCCGGCAGCAAATCCAGTTTGAAGTTTCTTATAATAATAGCATTTAGAATGTAATTATTTTTGATTTCGCGCGGAAAAGCTAGTTGAAGTAAAACTTCTTTAGGCGCGACTAGGGAGTAACTCAGATTTTTTTTCTGACGGAAGTAACGCTTAAAGGCGGCAAAACAAAAGAAGACAATGAAAAAAATTAAACTTTTTTAAATTCAAAAATGTAGACCATAGACCATAGATAGTCCATAGCCCTCGAGATTCATGTCACAGATTGATGCACTTAAAATGTCACAGACTAAATTATAATTGAATCTTATTATATTCTATGGTAATTCTACATTAAGTATTCAACAGTTTTAAAAACATTATTTTAAATTGCAAAATTTTTTGAAAATCTCTAAATATACTTGTTTATTTATTACTTTTAAAATAAGTAAATTAAAAATAAATTTTCTGACAATTGCGACATTTTATAATATTCAATAACAAGGTTATATTGACATGTGCTGATCTAACCTTCAATTTGCTACTCTCTGAATTTTAAATAGAATATAAAATGAAATAGTGAATATTAAATGAAATGGCAGAGTCCCAGGAACATTTTACTCTTTCATCAATAAATAATAATAAAAGAAAAAATCAAGTAAGATAATGTTATTATAAGATAATTTTTTTATTTTAGGTAAAGAATAAGTTAAGAATAAGTTTTACTTCAATCGCGCGTAAAGGTTACACGCACACACTTTTTTTTTTATGAACCGGATTCACAAGGAGAATCTAATAATTATAGATAATTATTTCTACCTTATAACAATACTGTACAACGATTTTATGCCATCTATCTGTCACAAGATTCCCACGATGCGTACAACTGAATTGCATTATGTAATATAATTGTGTATTTTATATTTTAAGAGCTAGAATTCACATGTCATTTCATCACTTATTATAGGCCTAAGGTGAGCGTTTAAGCATGTCAAATTAAATGGGAAGCATTAGTTATTAATGACAGGCTAGAAAAAAAAACCCTGTTAAATTACTTACTACTTTTTTCCAATTTCTTCAAGTTGAATATTGAAATACCCTTCCTTATTGGATGCCTATATACGTTATTATTATCCTAACTATTAATATTATAAATGTGAGTTTGTTTGTTACGTTTTCGCGCCTAAGCCGCTGGACCGATCACGATGAAATTTGGTACATAATATGGTATGGAGAAGGACATGGGCTACTTATTTTTCGGGAACGCGGGTGAAAACTCTGAGGGCAGCTAGTACGTTATAAAAGGAATCTGTGTGTAAATTTAATGTTTCTAACCTTTTTAAATGTGTAGGATATGAAATAAGCAACCTTCCGAACCGAGCTTTAGAGCAGACTATTAATTAATAAGTGATTGTAAAGGCCTATTTGAATTAAAAAAAAAACATTTCAATAAAAAAATAACAATGTAAAAAACCGGCAAAGTGCGAGTCGGACTCACGCACCGAGGGTTCCGTACAAACTTCGTCCATCGTTCGTCCATCACGGGAAATGCACAATTTTATTTATTTACTGTATTTGAGGTACGTGCCAATTAAGCTAGACCTCTAAATTGTATGAGCGCCCATACAACTCAGAGGTCTTTATTAATTGGCGTAACTATGTATGTATGCGGACACCCTTTAATTTTCAACTTTTTTTATTTTTTAGAATTTTTCCTTTATTTGTGCTGTAAGGCCTTGCTTTTTGCCATTTTTTTTTATATTTGAGTTGATTGAATGAAAGGTAAATTGCGGTTTACGATTTATGACGTATTAAAAAAAAACTACTTACTACTGCGGTTCCGATTTTTGCCATTTGGCTACGGAACCTTAAAAGGGTCAAGGAAAACCCCGCAGTTGATTCCGTGAAACAATTAAATTCTGCTGCATCCTCATTTGTCTCAGCAAGATCTCAGAAATCGCAATAAATAAACATCTTTAAAACAATTTGTTGATGGACATGTTGCATCTCATATTTATTCACTAGCTTATCGCCCGAGGCTTCGCTCGCGCAGACTTTATAAAACTTCTATACTTAACTTTTTTCCCGTTAGCCAATTTTAAAATGTGAAAATTACATGAAACAGATATGCGTGAACAAACAAACAGACAGAAAATAATTTTAAAAATGATCTATTACTCTTCTTTAGTTACCCCCTTTCTATTTTTATTACTTTTCTTCAATGTACAGACACACCGGATTCTACTGTATTATTAGATATATGTATAGATATATAGAACATTAAATAAAAAAATTAAAAATTGCACTCCGGGAATTATCATTATCATTAAAATGATTACAATCTAAAATAGATTTTTTTTTGAGTGAGTTTGTTTTGTTATGGCGCCAAAACTACTGACAGCGACTAGCGACATTACTGGCCCCAATTATTTTAATGGGAGAAAGAAAAATACTAATAAAGAAACTAAACGTCAAACTGCGTCTCGCTCGTAACGGTGTCGCGAGTCCAGAGAGTTTACCTCATCTAAAAAGAAACTAAACGTCAAACTGCGTCTCATCAAAACGGTGTCGCGTCTCATAACGATGTCGCGAGTCCAGAGGTTTTACCTCATCTAAAAATATGCGTACCGCGCTAAAAGAAGTTAACACTTCAAAAATCGCTAATCGTTATTAAATCTTCCATTTTTGTTTATCTTATCTATGGTAGAGCAGTTTTATCTAATAGTATATTCACAGGCCAAAGTATCTATCTACAGCCAATTTACTAAGCAGATGACTGCTAACAATTGTATTTCGACATTAAATTGCCGTAACGTGACGCGTTGTCACGCTTTAAGTATGTTAAACAACACGAGATATATCCTTAAAATTGTATATGTTATTCTTATTAGTAGTGTTAATAATTAGGCATAAATAGACAAGGACAGATGTAGATTCGATAGTTTGCTATTTCATGTGAAATTGTTGATACTTTACCAGACGTAGAAAAACATCGTGTAATGCCTGAGAAGGAAATTTTCTTATGTCCAAACTGGGCCTGCTTCGTATGGCGGACTATGATATCAAAGTCAAAGTCAAAGCCATTTATTCAGTTTAATTCCTAGGATGGACTTATGAACGTCGAAGCTACTAAAGTTACCACCGGTTCGGAAGTCGGCCTTCAACTGAGAAGAACCGGCAAGAAACTCAGTAAGTTTCTTATAGGATATATTTGACGGGCCAGTTGGCGTGGTTGGTAAGATCACATAAGATACCCTATCTATCACGTCGCAGATCGTGGGTTTGTTTTTATCTATATAAGTATGTATGTATTTACAAAAGAAAAGTAGTATATGTAGTATATCAGTTATCTGGCTTACATAGCACAAGCTCTGCTTAGTTTGGGGCCATGTGTGAGGAATAATGTCCCAGAATATTTTAATTATTTATATTTTATTTTTCGAACATAGACAATGTTCGATTTTTTCCTTCAAATGTTTAACAATGTAAAACCCATAACTGTAAAGCTAAGTTCTCTGACAAAATACAAACTACTTACCATAACCTGTGATGTAACGTTTAATCCTAAAACAGCAAGACCTTGGCTTTTGAACACCGGTTTATTCTAGCATAGCGTCATTTAAATATGCAATTTATTGCGTCGTGCATTCAATACCGAATTACCTATTATGTAATTTGTTAACATTGTACAAAATTAGGTATATCCTTGTGTGGACTGAAGGAGAATAATTAATTGTTTTTGTAATTGGAACGATCACTGCATGCGGAAAACGATGTATAAATTATAAGTATTGTTTTTCTATTACTAGGTCAAATAAAAAGACAACCATTTATGTAAACAAAGTGTTATTTAGAAAAATCCTTGGAGGTATCTTGCTTTGTTACGTTTCCTTCTTAATCAAATTAAAAAAATAAACAGCCAAACAGATTTTGTAATAAAGAAATAATAATAATTGATGTTTCTGTAAGTTAAATACTATTAGGTACATTGTTATATTAAAAAAAAACGAATTACCTACACATTACAAAAATATAAACAATTACAACTAAAAAGGAAGATCGTCACCAAATGGTTAATTACCATCATCATCATCATCATCTCAGCCGCAAGACGTCCACTGCTAGACATAGGCCACCCCTAATGATCTCCATTACCATCGCAAAACATTAATTTCTTCCGCCTCACCTTTTCCCCAATCACGTTATACTTAACAGTACAAATTATAATTACGCGAATGCAAATTACTGATGCAATGTTTCATCAGTAATTTGCATTCGCGTGTCTGAATACAAAGTGATGTGCCAAGCAATCGATATGCAATAGGAAGAATGCATCGGTCAATAATTAAATCGGTAACCAGAGTGAGAATATCATGCTGAATTTCTGAACTGTCATAACCGTAGATCAAGCCGTAACTTTTTTTTATTACGACTGACTTTTTTGGGTTCCGTAGCCAAATGGCAAAAAACGGAACCCTTATAGATTATCATGTCTGTATGTCTGTCTGTCCGTCCGTATTTCACTGCCACTTTTTACTGAAACTATAAGAACTATACTGTTGAAACTTGGTAAGTAGATGTATTCTGTAAACCGCATTAAGATTTTCACACAAAAATAGAAAAAAACAAAAAAAATTGGGGGTTCCCCATACTTAGAACTGAAACTCAATTTTTTTTTTTCATTTAACCCATAAGTGTGGGATATCTATGGATAGGTCTTCAAAATTGATATTGAGGTTTCTAATATATCTTTTTTCTAAACTGAATAGTTTGCGCGAGAGACACTTCCAAAGTGGTAAAATGTGTGTTCTAAAATAAGAGAATGATAAAACTAAAAAAAATATATGATGTACATTACCATTCAAACTTCCACCGAAAATTGGTTTAAACGATTTAATACGTCATAAATCGTAAACCGCAATTTACCTTTCATTCAATCAACTCAAATATAAAAAAAAAATAGCAAAAAGCAAGGTCTTACAGCACAAATAAAGGAAAAATTCTAAAAAATAAAAAAAGTTGAAAATTAAAGGGTGTCCCCATACATACATAGTTACTCCAATTAATAAAGACCTCTGAGTTGTATGGGCGCTCATACAATTTAGAGGTCTAGCTTAATTGGCACCAACCTCAAATAAGGTAAATTTATTTATTTAAATAAATAAAATTGTGCATTTCCCGTGATGGACGAACGATGAACGAAGTTTGTACGGAACCTTCGGTGCGCGAGTCCGACTCGCACTTGGCCGGATTTTTTTCTTTTCTATTTAGCGGGTTTTCTCTCTTGAACATAATCATCGTGCAAGTAATTATATCCCATTGGGGTAGGTAGAAACCACAGATTTCCATTTACAATGCACCTAGCATGCCACTTTCGCTTCATGTACATTCATAAACAGCATACATGCACGTCTCGATTTATTGTTTGATTCTTGTACACGTATATTAACTTAAAATATATTTTCTGAATATTATTTCTAAAGCATAACATTTGCACTACTTAATTAGATGGAGTAAATTAAAAAAAAACTAAAAAACTATTCATTCAGAGAAAAAACGGTCAAGTGCGTGTCGAAACACGAACAGTGTAGGGTTCCGTAGCCATATATGGTACAGCCTAAATGGTAAATGTGAAAATTTAATTGAAATTGATATAAAGCGCATTCTAATACTAGATACCGGTGAAGATCTTTTTTTACATCCGTGCATATAATAAGCTTTTATTGTAGAATTGACATGTAGCAGTTTAGTTGGTAGGAAGTCAGTGACATTAAGAAAAAAAAAATAAAGCTATTTCGTAAACAGATAATTATATCAAAAAGTGTAAAAGACAACCTAAAGGACTATATATGGTCCCCGAAAAAAAATACCACTCTTAACTTTACATGTAGGGAAGGTACCCTAGGTAAAACTATTTTGTACTTATTTTTTGTTACTTTGCGCTTTCTAGGCATCATAAACATTTGAAAAATTACAGCTTTAAATGACATGACTAATAGTCTCCGAGTAAATGACTCTGTCATACTCTGTCTATATGACGAAACTATAATGGCTCCTTGTTTGACTACGGACCCCAAAAAACGAATAAACTCCCGCCAAAACTAAACATGACATGTGAAATTCTAGGGTCATTCACCCACGAATGGTGGCCGAACGTCGGGAACGAATGCAGTTTTCCGCTTTTGGTAATGACATTGATAACCGAACGAGCGACTGTTGGCGACTGCTCGATTTCTTTGACCTGCCGTTGATTTGCCAATAAATCGATTTCATTGTAAAAACTACTGGAGAAATTTGACGTGATTTCTAATGATCAATTTATTGATTGTCGACAGCGGGTTTCGTTATTATATTTGAATATTAATAACATCATCGTTGTGTTAACTTAGATTTATTTGTGTAAATTAATCTTATCCAATGTTGGGTAAAATATGAAACCTACAAACATATTAGGTATTGTATACGTATTTTATTTTATTTTTTGTAACCTGTCGGATGCCTGCCACATTTTGCCTGCCGGCCGCCTTTATACCTACTTATAATATTTTAGCAGATTTTAAAATTATTAAATGCTGGCCTGTATTCCGATCGTTGTTTTTTTTATTAAAAACATCGGAACCATCTTGAATAAACCTTTTTCGTCCGAAAGCCCTCTGGAAAAAAATGTTTACAGCCTAAATAAAGCCTAATACAGTGTTATTTAATGTTCATATGCCAGAATTTCGATTTCACCAGTAGAATCAAAGTCAAAGTCAAAGCCATTTATTCAGTTTAGGCCCTAGGAGGGCACTTATGAAGGTCGAATTTACTGAAGCTACCACCGATTCGGAAATCAGCCTTCAACTGAGAAGAACCGGCAAGAAACTCAGCAAGGTTACATTTTTTATATATATTTTTCCTTTTTTTTTATAATCTGACTATTGGCTATATTTTTTCAATAACAGCAAAATGTACAATACAATATACAATTAAATCAAAAAGAAAAATACCAATACCAAGTAAATAATAAAATGTAACGCAAACAAGTTCTTATTAAATAATAGCGAATACGCTACATAATGGCTAAAACTAAAAAAAATAAAATCAACAATATGCGGAATGCACCTGTGCAGAGTGAAACTATTTCCAAACATCCCTATCTTCAATATATTGAGCTACCTTGTAATAAGCCTTTTCCTTCAAAACTTTCTTTACGTAAAATTTGAATTTAAAATCGGTCATCTTGGTTACCGAGTTAGGTATTTTATTATAAAAACGAACGCAATTACCAAGGAATGACTTGCTAACTTTGGCTAACCTAAAATATGGAACAACTAATTTCTCTCTTTGCCTTGTATTTATATTATGGACATCTACTTTTGTTTTAAACATTCCTATATTTCTACGTATGAACATTATATTTTCATAAATGTAGAGTGAAGGCAAAGTCATTATATTTATTTCTTTAAATAAATGCTTTAATGAGTCCCGAGGACCCATACTATAAATTGCACGAATTGCCCTTTTTTGTAGTATAAAAATAGTTTCAATATCGGCTGCTGCTCCCCATAATAAAATACCGTATGATAACAGACTGTGAAAGTAAGCAAAATATACTAGTTTAGCCGTCTCGACATTCGTCAATTGTTTAATTTTTCTTACAGCAAATGCAGCAGAACTTAATTTACCTGCCAAAGAATCTATATGAGGACCCCATTGTAATTTATTATCTAATGTTAAACCTAAGAATACAGTTTTATTAACCATGTCCAAATTACTGCTATCTATTATTACTTGACTATCTACTTGTGCTACATTGGGTAGAGAGAATCTTAAACATTTAGTCTTCTTAGAGTTGAGTAACAAATTGTTACTCTTATAAGATCTTTGTCTTTTCTATCAACTTTAAAAATCAACGAAGTATCGTCAGCAAACAAGACTATATCTGAGAGGCCATTTACAATAGATGGTAAATCATTTAAATAAACTAAAAACAAAAATGGTCCTAGTATTGAGCCCTGGGGTACCCCCATTTCGATTAAAGAGCCCTCAGATGTTGTACTACTAATCCCTACCTTTTGTTGACGATTAGATAAATAAGATAGAACAAGATCATAAGCAGTTCCACGAATTCCGTAATAGTCTAGCTTTAGTAGCAGTGTACGGTGGTCGACACAGTCGAAGGCCTTGGATAGATCACAGAATATACCAATTGCATCCTGTGAACCCTCCCAAGCCTCATAAATGGATTTCAATAATTTTGCAGCTGCATCGGAAGTAGATTTTCCCTTCGTGAAACCAAACTGATGACCATGCAGTATCTCATGTTCATTAAAGTGTTTTAACATTTGATTGAGTAACAGTTTTTCAAATATTTTACTAAGTGCTGGAAGAACGGACACTGGTCTATAATCGGATGGATTATACTTACAACCGGATTTAAAAATAGGTACTATTTTACTAAACTTCATTAAATCGGGAAAAGAGCCCTGATGAATGCATTCATTGAAAATATCGGACAAAATAGGTGCTATTACTGCAATTATTGATTTTAAAACCGTAACCGATAAACCCCATAAATCTTCAGTACTTTTCATATTAAGGGAATTAAAAGTTTTTAAAACATCGTTAGCATTAATATAACTAAATTTAAAACTAGGATATGATTTATTGATATGAAGCTTTAGTAATGATTCCGCTACTTTAGGACAAGATTTAAGACATTGAGTAGTCTCGCCCGGTATACTGGAGAAAAAGTGCTCAAAAGCAGTGGCTACTTCCAATTTATCTGACAACAATCTATCATTAATTTTAAGCGTTAGCTGTTCACTCTTATCTTTAATTTTACCAGTTTCCGTATTAATAACATTCCAGACTGTCTTTATTTTGTTAGAGGCTTTACCAATTTTGTTACTTATGTAGGAGGATTTAGCTAGATTACATACTACTTTAAATAATTTTGAAAAGTTCCTAACATATTTATGAAAATCTTCGTTTCTAGTTAAAGATTTTAAATGGTAAAGTTCATACAATTTATCTCGGCTCTTTCGAATTCCTTTAGTAGCCCAGTCACTAAATACCAATTTACTATTAACTTTCACTATTTTCGAAGAACAGGCTCTATTGAAATTAACACATATATCAGATAATAAACCTTCATACAAAATATTGGGCTGATTACTATTATAAACTTTACTTTCGAGTCTTAACTCTAAATTATTTTTAAAGTTATCTAATCTAACCTTTGTAGTAGGCCTAATTACTTTTGTTACCTTGGAAATTTGACTTTTATATGGTAGTTTGATTAGTTGAGCCATATGATCTGAACGAACACCACTTATGATCGATTTTCCCAATATATTGCTATTTGTTAATATATTATCAATACATGTAGCTGATGTAGCTGTTGATCTTGTTGGCTCATTAAACAATAAATCTAAGTTAAATGATTTAAACAAAGAAACGAAATTTCTACTTTCAGACGAATGAGTAAGAATATCTACATTAAAGTCACCACATAGAACTATTGATTTATTCGACTTAAATAACTTTCGAAGAATCTCTTCAAGTGTAGAGGAAAATAGTATAAAATTTGATGCTGGTGGCCTATATACACAAAGAATTATATAACTATCTAACTCTGCACAAGACACCTCACAGACGCGCTCAACAGAGAGGCTACAAATATCTTTCCGTTCCTTGAATTTTATATTATTATTTAAAAGAATAATTGAGCCGCCACCCTCTGCTGACAATCTATTAAATACACTGGCAACCGTTAAGTTTTTAATATTAAAAAGCATGGTGTCCGGTTTCAACCATGTCTCTGTGAAACATAATACATCAATTTTTATAGAATCGAGTAATAAATCAATATCAAGAATTTTGCCAAAGAAGCGATTAATATTTTGGTGTACAAGTGAAATTGAATTGTTGTGCTTCTCTGTTGTCGAAACTAAATGTTTAAAAAACTATTCACAGTATTAATAGTAGTCTTACTAGTTAAAACTGTTTCATCCCTTAACCTATTAATATTATAAGCTACAAGAGTAGCAATCAATTTCTTGCATTTTTTAGGAATAAAAAATGTATCCTGTGTCAGTTGTAAATGACTAACAAACTTGTTAGAATCAAAATAAATAAATTCATCACTATGACGACATGTCACATTGTACATAAGATTATTTAACCGCCAAATATAATTATTCTCTTTTTCAGAGTAGTTAGAAGAGTATGGAAAAGCACATAACATTACTTTCATTACCCCTAGTTTGGTCAAAGAGTTAAAACTATTTATTAAATCATTTTTACATATATGTAATGCCTGGCCAATTAAAATGATAATTATAGTTTGATCATCAAATTTTGAACGCATGATTTGATCCATTATTTGTTTGTATGTTGCTCCTGGCATACAATAATTAATTACCGAATGATTTACATGTTTATTTAAGATTGAGCCAAAGTCAGTGCCTATTTTATCAGAGAAAATAATTGTCTTTTTTACTAGAGGACAATTGTATTTTAATTCAGAACTAATACCCTGAACAGCACTCTGACCGTCAGGAGATATTGGAAGCGACTCACCAGTTGTCAGATGGTCACAGTCACAAGTGTGATTGTTGGTTAGTGATGTTAGTCTATCCTCATTGTACTTACATAAGTCAACTAGGTGTGTCGCTGCCAATATATGCTCATTTATTTCCTTCTGAGCATTCTCATACTTAGAAACCAGGTCCCTAAGACAATACTCCTTGTGCTCAAGGTCAGAGATCAAACGCTGAGTGTCAGTATCATATAATTTTTGACAATGGTAAAGTTGCTTTTTATATTCCCTTAACTGATTAATGTTGTTTATATGCTCTTTTCTTAATTCTACATTTTTATAAAAACATTTTTGTTTTTTAACTATAGAGTTGGTTTTTCTAATAAACTTATTTAATTTTAGGTATTTCTTAATTTTATTGTGACTTAATATATTTATTTTATTATGAGTATGAACTGAGCTATCATTAGTTAGATCAATAGTAACTACAGAATTTGCCGGCTGAGAACATGAATCACTCCCGATCAGCTCATCAAAGAGGCTCAGTGTATTGTTGGTTTGGTTTTATACTATCATAATTTATCCCAAACCTTATCGAAGACAATATTTTGTGCACTTTTTATATGAAAAAAAAAATGCTCCGTTTAATTTTTCATAATTGTCAGCATATAATCTTGTTGTACCGGCTAATCTCCGAAACGGCTGGACCGATTTTGATGGGACTTAGACTGGCAAGGAGTACTAACCTTTAGTATACCAGGAAAGCGGGTGAAACCGCTAGTCCTCAATAATTACGTATCATAGTCTCCACAAGACGTCGCTGTGACGTCACCAACAATCGTGCCATCTCACTCATGTGTCCAGTAGGTCAAGGTCTGGTATTTCCGACATAAGCCTGCGGTTAATATTGACATTGCCAAACCATTGCAATTCTTCTAAAGCTTGTAATCTACGTCACGTACACCGTCACTAACGACTGTCCTATTTGTGGAATATTGTTACGTGTGGTCCTATCATTTGTGACATTGAGAATGTTCTATTGCATCATGATTTAGTGACATGTACAATAGTCATCAGCTTGCATCGTATTTAGCATCAACATCAAGACCTATTTGAAATATGTTGGTGTTGCCAGAGTATAAAAACTATCGTTATACTCGCCATTTCGCAGTGTTCGATACCATCACGATATTATCAAAAACGACTGTTGCTAAATAATTATATTAATTATTCATATTGTAGCCTTGAAATCCCGGATATATATTTTGAAGGTAGGCCTTATTGCCCCTATTTATAGTTGTTAAAGACTTGAATTCGTTTATTGAATTTGTCCGAAGACTTTGTGTTGCGCGCACGCACGCAATGCACGGAACTGAGGTGTTATTGACCTCTAAAAAGTCACTGCTTTTCCGAGATAATTCCGTCAATGTACTGTTAGAGGCAAAAGTCTTTTTAGAAGGTATTTTTCAGTTATCAATGTTTGGTAGAGCCGAGAGTAATTATTTGTAGCAGCTCCAAAATTTTTTAATAATTAAGGTACATTCTAATTTGAGGGGATGTAACAAGAAAACCCATAAAAAAAATTCTCTATTAGTTTCTTGATCTTGGCAATAACGAAAGTTCAAAAGTAGAGTTACATAGAGTAAGTTACTAACTGCTTTCATTTTATTCCGTACCTTTATTGTATTTTAAGTAATGCTTTATTTAACTTCTGTCGACGATTATTATGTAAATTTGTTGCATACAAGGGTGGACCGGTTTGCGCGACCTCCGGTTTTATGCACAGCGTTAAAGTGGCGGAAAAGATTATAAAATGCATACAGAGTGCATTAAAACCAATACAGATTTACATTATTTAAACTTGCAACACCTAAAGTTCACACAGTAAATTAAAAAAAGAATTGTCTATGGCTCACACCGTTCCGAAATCGAATAGTGTTGAAATAAAAAAGAACAAATAACGTTTTAGTTGCCAGACATTTTGACGCTATCTATGATCATATAAATTTTATCGATGTTCGTTTTTATTTTTTATTCGATTTACATTTGATTTCATTCAATTTTTTTTTGAGACTTATGACTTGAAATCTCTATTCTATTACAGGCGTCGGAACTCATATTGAAACCATAGCTATCACGGTCAAAGATATACTAACTGTGGCTAAACCTTTGTCAACTTACCGGAAGGTACACAGTAAGTGGCACTTGAGATCTAGTATTCTTGTAGGCTTGGTTTGCCTACATCATAACTTACACGGGCGGCCGTGGTATTTACTTACAGTAAAAAAAAACTAAAACCGCACGAAAAAAAACTCTACTTCGTACTCGGATAAAAAAAAACTGGTTTCCGAATATTTTCCAAGAACTTACGTAAGGTCGAAGTTACGTTTGACTAACGGGACAGTTAAAAATGGACCAATCAGAATTATACATATTTTCTCTCATTTGTTATTATATGGATAGGACTTTGAGTTTTTTTTTTATTGTTTAAATTAAAAATACAAAGAGTTATGTATCTATCTATCTTATCTAATGTCACTATGGTAAGTGAAGATGTGGCCGAAGGTGGTAAGCACATACAGCCTAGTAGGAGACTAGCTATCGAGTCAACTGTTGGAACTCGGAACACACCCTAAGGTGTTTGACGTCAGATTTTCTGCTTAGGAAGCCAGCCAAGCGGATAACGCCGTGCTATGGTTTCCTCACAATGTTATCCTTCATCGAAATCTCTAGTTCAATGTTGATTATGTCACAATTATGAGCTAGGATTGCCTTTAACTTTTTTTTAATGCGTCCAAGACTAGTGTGAACGTTAGGGTTTGATTGTTCTATTGAAAGTAAGTAATTATTATAAATGTAATAAAATATATTGTTATTGGTAATTTTCAAAGCACTTAAGTATAATTTTAGAATTATTTATTACGCCTAACTTTGGTACAAACCTACTTCAAACGTAACAATTTAGCATTTCTATAGACACGTACGTACATACAACTTTTAAGGCGATGATAGCTCAGTGGTAGTGACGTCGGACGCCGCGGCGAAGGTCGTGGGTTCGAATCCTGCAATGAGCTTGAGCTTTCGGTGAAGGAAAACATCGTGAGGAAACCATAGCACGGTGGAAGGGTACTTTGTAGTACCCGCCTGGCTGGCTACCACCCTCAAGTTGAAAATCTGTCGCCAAACACCTATTGGTGTGTTCCGGCAGCTGCACTTGAGAGCCAGATCCTTCTAGGCTTTGTGTGTTTACCACCTTCGGCCACATCATCACCTGCCATAGTGAGATTGTGGTCAAACACAAGCCAATACAAAGTAAAAAAAAAAAACTACATAATGTAACTATACGTAAGCCACATTCAAACGTGAATACATGTTTACGGTTAATAACATTTCCTTTTGTCTATTAACTCCACTTTGAAAAACATTATACTATATTGAAAACAAACGTCTGTAAATTAGTTCTACATGTAATTTAGATTTTAGTACAAGCCGCTGTTAGTGAAGGTCACCTCAAAATTCGTGCTTTACGTGACAAGCGTAAAAAATCTTACATTTATCAATATTTTTCTAAGTCTGAAGTATTAAAATGCTCGTTTTTAAAGCTGGAATTAAAAAAATATAGGCTGTAAAGCGAGTGGAACATCAAAGACTACAGACTACATAATAATTGCAAAATAGATAAGTTTTCTTTATGAGCTTCAGCAAAGAAACGCGCATATAGTCTACTGTAAAATCTCATTTACTATTTCATGATTTACATTTATACCATTTACCATGTCAAAGTTTCATAGGCAATAAAATCGTCTATCTAGGATGGTCCTTCAACCTTAGCCGTCCAAATAATAGACAAATCTACGTCAGTAACTCTGAAAGCATTCTGTATATAAGTGGCAGATAGAATGACAGACTGAATAAAGACAGATTTCTTTGAAAGGGGAACGTGTCAAAAAAAGTAAAATAATAATGGCGCGAAATCAAGACGACAGCCATTGTTGCGTGGCCGAGTGACCGGCTGGAATTTTTATTGTACGCCAACTATCGCTCGAGACGATTATTAAATAAATATAATATAAATTGAATTCTCTTAAATTGAAGGAACATTATGTTTGGAACTGTTTTTTATTGACTTTCTATTCGTAATAAACAATTTCATAGGTAGGCACTTACTTAGTTTAGATATCAGAGTTGGTGCCATAATAAAAGTTGTTCATATTAATGAGTACTTCCACCCCTGCAAGTATTGCCAGTGACAAAAAATCACCCTGCATAAATATAGACAAATTTTACAGTGTAACATTCACATAACTGGGCCAAACTCCCAAATAAATACATTAATTTATTTAGTTTACCATTTGAAGTTAAATTACCACTTTATTTATTTGTTTTTCAATCATAATATTAATAACCACAGGTCTGAGAAAAAAAAGTTTTTTGAATAATTTCATCTTAAACATGTACATGGTGGTCTATATAGCAAATACGTTCACGCCTATAAAAACTTAGGCTGTAATATGAGTCTGAAAATTTGAAGTCTCACATTGATAGTTTCACAGTGAAGAACAAGGTGAACGGTTCCATCAAGATGTAAAAGAGATGGAATGAAGATATCAAGGCAGTTGAGACATTAATAATATGATGGCGGACTATTGAGGGATGATACATAGAGATGAAATAACAATTAATTAACGAAAACCAACATAACGCAGAGTTTTTGCATTCTATATACTTTAATGTTGTATTTTAATAGATACAGACTCAATAAAACAACAAAATTTTCGTAAATGATTCTCATACTTTTTGTTTTGTTTTTATTTGTATCCAAATACTATATTATCAAAATCTGGTAAATGTGACGTGGTATATATCATATGAAGAATACCGTTTTAGACAATTACATTACATTTAAGACAATTACAACGAATATTAACAATTCAAGAAAAAGCTTTTCGAAAAATAAAATTCGCAGGCCTGTGTAATTTGCGTGGGTAAAATGGAAATACATAAAGGAGGTATAGCTCGCCTATAAATATAATTTCGGAAAATGGTAACGCTTTGGAGACCCAGTTATATTATTATTGGTAACTGAGGACTGGGTCTTCGATCACACCACGCTTTATTATTCACTATACAATACACTATAAAATAACTCGTGGAATTATTACTAACAGAAATTAATTTTCCAGAATTTAGAAGAAAATCAATAAAATTCCATCACTTTTTTCTAGTCTAGACAAGGTAGACTAATATGTGTCCATTTTCACTAACCGAATTTAGGGTTAGGAATCTCACAGTGATACTAGGTAGGTAAGTGATGATGTGGGTGTATGGTGATTGCGAAAGATGTTCAAAAGTAGGTAAGTATATTAGTAAAATCTGTCACGATAATTAGCTAACTCATTGGTCTATCTAAGCATTAAAAAAATCTTTAACAAATTTATGTCAGCGCAAGTTGCCCTTATAGCTACTTAAAAATATTGAGGTCATGGTGGGGCTGGCAACTGGAAGCTCTTTGAAGCACGAGTTCAAACGAATTATTCATTATTTTTTTCAGTTCATTCCCGAAGTGATTGCTATCCAAGAACCGCTGAGAAAAAACTGAAAAAAAAGAACAAAATAATTTGCACTTGGCGGTTTTTCCTATATTTTAAGGCTGCAATTCCACCAGAAATGCGTAGCGAGGGATGTGTTTTATCCGCCAATAGGATCGCTTTATTTTCACAGCTTAACACGTCATAGATCTAATGTAGCGATCTTATTGGCGGATAAAAAAACATCCCTCGCTACACATCTCTGGTGGATACGCCTAGCTGTCACCCGCGTACCTGAGAAAAGAAGTATCCTATATCTCTTTCCATACCATGGGCTACCTGCGTACCAAATTTCACCGCGATCGGTTCAGTGGTTTAGGCGTGAAAAGGTATCAAACAAACAAACTCACATTCGCATTTATAATATTAAGTAGTTAGGATATTACAAAATCCTACGGATAGCGCTCAATTTCTATTAAATGTACGGTAATGCGTCTTAGCAGCCCGGCTTTGACACATGATGCAGAAAAAATCGGATGAAATTATTTTACGAGTTCGAGTTATTAAAATGTGCGGTGGCGGGAAATACGAAATCATAGATAAATTAAATGCTTTTTTTATGTCAATATTTTATACAGGCTCTGAAACTAAAAGCCTTTGAGACATAGTATTTATTTGGTTTGATGTTTGTGTACCCGTAACTCATTGGGAATTATTATACAGTCTGAATGTTGACATTTTGGGAAGTAGGTAGGTACAAACATAATTTATATGGTAATTTGTGTTCCAATTAGACTAAGTTTCTAAATAGATGTCACTTCTAATAATAATAACTTTTTTTAATTATGTTCGATAGTTAGGTAGGTATCCATTATATTAAGATAGATAGATATTTAAGTTTTCTGATTTTCTCACCAATTCCATTACCGAAAATATATGTCAATGTTATAATATCTTTTCTGGGCAAGCGTGCGCTACATCCTCGGCTTCGACTTAACTCCAAAACTTAATTTCGAACGAACCCGTTCATTTGAATTCGTAATTCAAAATCAATTAAAGCAGACTTCGATCAACAATAAGCAAAAAAGTATACGATGCGGTCCCTACATTTAAAAATAATTAAATGAAGGGCATAAAGCCTCATAATTAAATAGCTTTAGATTAAGAGATCCGAGACAACAGACTTATTAAATTCTTTTAATCTTGCAATTTTACTATACTGTTCAAAAATCTATGAGACTTTGAATACCGAGATTTAAGAATTTAATAATAAGGAGATTAAGGAAATTCTCCCCGAGCTTTTAACTTTTTAATCTCATGTAGGCACAGGTCTCAAATACGATGAAGATTTATTTGATATTATTATTGAAATAAAGCTATAATAACTGTAAGTTACACTATTATTGTTGGCCGTTTCTTTAATGTTTAAAACATTAAAGAAAATATTAGGAGACATAGAATTGAAAATTGAATGCCTCTCAAACAAAACTAAAGCAAACCAAAGCCAACCATGTACATACTCAATTAACAATAAAATTACTGTTATTTTCACGGTTAAAAAAGTAAACAGAAAATGTACCAATTCTGCGCGGTTCACTTGATTGCAATGCTATTATGATAGTCGTGCGAAGGTCGTGTTGCACCATCGTTAGTAGAAAATACTACGATGAAACAATGGCGGCAAATAGTAATTCCGTAATTTTTGAATATAGAATTTGTCTCGGACCTTCAGAAATTATTCCCATCAATTAAAAATAAAATGGTTCTTTTTTTATATAAACTGGTAAATAAACATTGTAAGCGTGAGTATGGAAACTTCCGATTCAATAAAATAAATATTTAAGCACTATATTTTCCTCATTTTGTTTGTTTGTTGTTCTGTCATGTGGTATATACTTACGAATAAATTATAAAGTCTTATTCGTAGGATACAATAATGTATATTCTATGGTATTACACGAAAGCATAGACAAAATCTTCATATGGCACGTACACGGTAAATGAATCCATTGTTTCAAAATGTTATAATCTTCATTTCACTGTAAAAAAAATCGGAACCCTCCGTGAATAATTACTATAACATTAAAAATAATATCTCAGCTTATAGAATAAGGTTTCATTAGAAAAACATTAGTAGGTAGCATAAAATATTTTATACAGTTAAACTTCATAAAAAAAAGAAATAGTACCGATCACCAAAGTTTCTGCAGGTTGTTAGTGTATTCTCTTTGAATGGCCAAGCAATGCGTTGGCAGAAAAGATCCCCCCCGCCCATCGTCTACCGAAACCTCTACGATAAAGAACGAACTAAATTAAATTGAAATGAAGTATTAATTTAGCATAAATTTTGTTGGCCATAGCTTAGAAAATGCAAAGCACGGGTTTATTAAACTATTTTGCATTAACTTTTAGAGCGAAATATAATTATATTTAATTACTAGGTTTTTTTATGACAGTGTACCAGACAGGAGCGGAGCAATTGGAATATGACGTGTCTACAAAAGCTGCCTACTTAAATTCATGACTGACAATGCTGGCTGAATGAACTTGTGTTATTTTTTTGTAAGAATGTATATACGTGTCGCTCAGTTTCCAGTGGGCGAATAATAAAATGGCAGAAATTCCTGAATGCGGAAGCAGGAAGCTAGGTATTGTGGAAATGCCCGACTGCCTAAGGATGTTGTCTATATAGGATGTTTTTCCATTTTTACAAATCGGCGCCAAAACAAAGAATCAATAAATAAGCCACCATGTTGCTCCATAGCGGGATATTTTCTTGATTTTAAATTTAAACACTAATGATTTCGGAACTGTGTGAACTATAGATAGACAGTTGTGTTTTTTTTTGCGATAGTGTGTGATCTTTCATAATTTAGTGTGCAATGTCCTTCATTCTCGCACTTTTACCGATGTGTTGTGTAAACCTATAATTTTATTAACAACCAATTGTGTGAACTAACTATATAAAGTATTTTATTCACTTTTTCCGGCCGAACATTTTCGCCATTTTTGCCTTATACCTAGTCCTACCGCCAAGTCTTCTAACTCTTTGGGACCCTTTAATCGTATTTCAGCTAAGACGTTTTTTTACAACTACTAGTCTACTATTGCGTTTTATAGCTAGAAAATTCCTGAGTGCGGAGCTCTGCTGACCAAGACCAAGTCTAAAACGCGTATAAAAAATCACTAGGCTGCACAACTAAACTTGTTTCACAATATTACATATTTCCGAAATCTCGTGTAGCAACGTGAAATTACCATAAACTAACATTCCAATACCAAAAAAGCCCGCCAATATCTCACATTACATAATACCAACGTAACAGAGTTAGTTTAACATTATCTCATCTGATTTGGCGCGCTCGCGTGGCAGTGAAAGTCAGTTCGATGCCCATTGTATAATTGTAATTGGACTTAAATGGCGTGTACTTGTACTTACAGATGCAATAGTGTGTAATAACACGGTAATGTCATTGCGTATGGGTTTCTAACTTTTAATACCATGCCATTTGTTTTTTTTTTCTGCTTGAGAACCTATTAAATCTTTTTAGTTGAGTGGCGATTCAAATATAGAAATTAGTACTGATATTAATTAGCTCGTAGTACATTTTTCTTATCTTAGAGCTGGTCATGTCGTTCCATATTTAAAATACGGAGGCAAATGAGATATTTTTAAGGAAGAAGAATGTTCACTAACATTAAAAACTGGCCAAGTGCGAGTCGGACTCGCGCACCGAGGGTTCCGTACAAACTTCGTCCATCGTTCGTCCATCACGGGAAATGCACACTTTAATTTATTTACCTTATTTGAGGTTGTTGCCAATTAAGCTAGACCTCTAAATTGTATGAGCGCCCATACAACTCAGAGGTCTATATTAATTGGCGTAACTGTGTATGTATGGGGACCCTTTTAATTTTCAACTTTTTTATTTTTTTGAATTTTTCCTTTATTTGTGCTGTAAGACCTTGCTTTTTGCCATTTTTTTTTATATTTGAGTTGATTGAATGAAAGGTAAATTGCGGTTAACGATTTATGACGTATTAAAAAAAAACTACTAACAAGATCTCGTTCAAACCAATTTTCGGTGGAAGTTTGCATGGTAATGTACATCATATATATTTTTCAGTTATATCATTCTCTTATTTTAGAAGTTACACACATTTTACCACTTTGGAAGTGTCTCTCGCGCAAACTGTTCAGTTTAGAAAAAAATCATATTAGAAACCTCAATATCATTTTTGAAGACCTACCCATAGATCCCCACACATACGTGGGGTATCTATAAACATTTTTGAGTTTCAGTTCTAAGTATGGGGAACCCCCAAAATTTATTGTTTTCTTTTCTATTTTTGTGTGGAAATCTTATTGCGGTTCACAGAATACATCTACTTACCAAGTTTCAACAGTATAGTTCTCTATAGTTTCGGAAAAATGTGGCTGTGACATACGGACAGACAGACAGACAGACATGACGAATCCATAACGGTTCCGTTTTTTGCCATTTGGCTACGTAACCCTAAAAATGTACCTCAGTAGACAGTAAACAAATATATAAGTTTTAATATTTTAATGACTGCGAAAGATAATACAGCATGAAACAAAAGGCAACAATATTATATTTATAGTTATATATATATTATACATTACATATAATAAATCTATAGAACTGGCGTGTCTGTACATTTTTTTTTCAATAAATGGAGTGTGGGTGATGTAGGTTCAGCATAGAGTAATAGCATACAGTTTTTTTTCTTGCGTCTTGTTTGTTTGAAAGAACACGTTAAACTTCGAAACTACTGAACGGATTCTCATGAAAAACACACGTTAATACGGCTTGGTTTGACGCTTCCAAGGGAAGAAATGATATAATTAGGTACCTAGATATTTAATAAAGTCTGTGCGAGCGAAGCGCCGACGCAAAGTTAGTTACGAATAAAGTCGTGGGTGAATTACTGAAAGTATAATTTAATAATTGAAACCTCACAAAATAAAGCCTAATGAGTTTTCAAACAGCTACGTAAGTAATTTACAACTTTAAAACCACAAACCAAGCGTTTCCCATTTTGATTGCAAGGATATTGAAAGTAACAACTTCCGTGGAACAATTATTTCTCACGCACAGATAGTAAACGTAATGAGTTCCCACTATAAGTATCTACACAGAGACGAGAAAACATTTGAACTTTTATAATTCGTGTAATACCATTCTTTATTCCAAAATGTTCATGTGGGTAAGAACGGCTTTAAAATTTGAACAAGCGGCTATTTTTTTTTAAATCTTTTTTTGGTTGTGGCACGTGGTATAAAGGTTATTTCTTTGATTCTCTTTTGCCAAAAGATCTTGCAGCTCATGCGTTTTGGAGTTTGAACTTTGAAGGAATCCAAAATATTTCCTAAACATTAATATTTCGTATTCTCGACGACGATTCGATCGATCGACGATCTCGATTTTTTATTTCTTAGTTATAACACTAAAGAAAACTGTAATTTTAAATTTAAAACTCCTCGACATTCACTAAGCTTTTTAAATCTCGAGGAGTTTAGGTCTTAGTTATATATTTATATTTAGTTTATATATTTTTGAGAAGTAGAGCATAGTGATATGTCGCTCAGAGAGCAGCTCGACTGGGGAAGTACCTCCACCTTACAGAATACCACAGCCAAATAACTTATAGTTGTGTTACTGCGCGTGAGTAAGGTCGCCAGAGCTCACGGGGAGCGGGGAAGGGTCGGCAACGCGCGAGTGACACCCCTGGTGTTGCAATCGTTCATAGGCTACGGTAACCGCTTACAATCAGGCGGGCCGTATGGTTGTTTTCCGACAATGTGGTATCAAAAAAAAATGAATCAAGTTCTATATTGTTTTAATTAATCTGTCGAAAATACATTTAATTTTTTTTTTACGAAACCAAATGCTAAAAACAAGGTAGGTAAGTAGGTACATACTAATAAACTAACTGATAACAGGGTATACTATCACACACAACATGTAGAAATACTTAAATACTGCAATTTCTCTCAAACAACAAGATTGAATAAAGTATTAATTTATATTAAACAAGTTTTTCTACCCAACATGTCTAGTTCCAACTTGTCCAATATATCTCGACCTTTATCACGTACTGAATTGTATCTTGTTCTTGTACCAGGCAGTTTTAAATAATACATTCTAAAATTATCTTTAATTGTTAAAGTAGTTTTACGAAGACGACTATTTAAACAGTAAATAATTACAACATGAGGTAGGTATGTAGTTATGTTGATCTATGGATTGTTGTTTATGGTTTTTTAATCTATCATCGTCAATCATACTTTTTTTAAGTTCGTTGTGTCGTAAATTTGGGGTATGTTCCGATATACACTGCGAGCACTGTAAGATGTGACGTCATTTAGTATACTGAGAAGCCGTTCCTTTATAGTTAGCTATACTGGGTACTGTTTAAAACGGAACGCAGTCCAGTACCCTGAGTGTAAAAAAAAATACGTAAATAAACGCTTACTATCACGTTTGCGTTTACTAAAAATTTGTATGGAAGAAATTAGTTCCATTAGTATTCCGCGAGAGGCGCTGTGCCGATTCCTATAGAAAAATGACGTAAACGCTAACGTGATAGTAAGCGTTTTCTAACGTCAATTGTTTACACTCGGGGTACAGTATACTGTCTGTCATCCACGTATATGTAAACTGTCATTCTATCACGTGATCATAGCACTGAGAGCACCTTACCTCGAAAACGCCTGTGCTCACAGTACAAAAATGGCGACGATTTATGACGTCATATATTTCCCTAGGATACTGCGGCAGTATACTGTCATCTATAACGGAACGAATTTCTCCCCAGTAAGAGTACTGAACAGTGCTCGCAGTGTATAACGGAACATACCCTTAGATGGCCAAACATCATTCCCCTTCTATTCTCTATGGTCACTATCGTGTTCTTCTATCTATGACGATTCCTCGTTCGAAAATTAAACTGAATAAAAAAGCATAAGCTTGAAATAAATGATGGCGCCAAATCGATTTTTGTAAGGGTTCGCACAAACAAGGACACAGGTAAAATTCATTTATGTATTCGATTAAACACGCTGGTAAAGCATAATATAAATGGTATAAAAGATGTTGGAAGTTTTAGATCAGAACAAAGATCCTTTTATCCCACGACACATGCCAAAGCCGATAATCTTGTTCCGATGAATCCCAACAGGGTGTGTTTGGGATTGAAGTAATAGTCGTCCAAACTCACTGTGTTAAAATTTATTGTAAAAAAGGTACAGACATTTGGATTTGATTGCGAGAGCGGGGACGCCTCGCGTAGCGTCGTATCGTTGAGAAGAGTAGTATTTTTATGGCGCGCAAGGCTTTCTAGTGTTGTGTTTGGTAGCTCTGGTGAAGCGACGCGCGGCGGTTGTCAGCGCTGTGTCGGTGTTGCCAGGCGCGGACATACTCGGGGCCCGGTTTAGTCGAGTAGGGGGCACAGCCGGGTCAGTGCTCGACGAATAGTTCCTCTGGTTGTGGTAATGTCAGCGACACGTGGAACGCCGTCGTCGCCTGGGTATAGCTTGGAGATACGTCCAAGGCGCCAGTTTAGTGGTGGCGAGTTGTCCTCTTGGATGAGGACCAGATCTCCGATGGACAGTTTTGTATAATTGTCGCGCCACTTGGTGCGCTGTTGCATTTCCGAGATGTATTCGTGCTGCCAGCGCTTCCAAAACACTTGGCGCATTTTTTCAATTGCCTCATAGCGTGATCGGCAGGTGCGTGAGTCGTCGATTGTGGGTGATGGCAGCGAAGTCAACGGCCGGCCGACCAGAAAATGTCCCGGTGATAGAGGAAGATAGTCTGTAGGAGAGGAGGATAGTGGGGACAGGGGTCGACTATTCATTATAGCCTCAACCTGTGCAAACAGCGTGGATAGCTCCTCGAATGTTAGATTAGAATTGCCTAGTACTCGTTTGATAGAATGCTTAGCTGATTTTATGCCGGCCTCCGACAAACCAGAAAAATGAGGAGCGTATGGTGGTTGAAAGTAAAAATTGATTTGCATATTTGCTGCAAGTTCAGTTATCTGTTTTGAGTTACTATTGATAAATTGGCCAACTTCCTTAGAAGCGGCTACGAAGTTCCGTCCATTGTCGGAGAAAATTTCAAGTGGTTTCCCCCTTCGAGAAATGAAACGGCGTAGACATAGTATAAAAGCGTCCTTTGAAAGATCGCTTACAGCTTCGAGGTGTACACATTTGTACCTGAAGCAGATAAAAAGGCATAAATAACATTTAGATACGCGGGCTCCGCGGCCCTTTTTATTGATAATATTGAAGGGACCTGCAAAATCCATCCCTATGGACTGAAATGGAAGGGCAGGCGTTATGCGTTCAGGGGGTAAATTGCCCATTATAGGCGTCAGTGTTTGGCCCTTATGCCGCCGGCAAACTGTGCAAGCGCGGACAGTACTACGAGCAAGCCGTCTACCACAAATTGGCCAGATAGCTTGACGAATTGAATATAAAAGATGCTGGGGACCTGCATGCAACTGACGTAGGTGCTCATGATGAAAAATCAATTTGGTAAAGTGATGAGCTGAATCTAAGATGACAGGATGCTTTTTGTTATAGCTATAATTAGAGCGGTCCAGTCTGCCACCTACTCTCATGACTCCATCTTTATCTAGGAAAGGATTGAGTGATGAGATATTGCCCTTTTGTCCAATTGATTTACCTTTGCTTAGTAAATTATATTCCTTCGCGAATGATTGTATTTGAGCTTGTTTTGCTAGGAAAGAAAATGATTTGTTAATTTCATCAACAGATAGAGGCCCTAATAACTTAGCATTTTTGTTTTTTAGGTTGTACCTGAACCTTATTACATAGGCAAATATTCGCCTTAATTTGTTAAATTGAGAATAGTTTTCAAATTGTACTATAGAATCGTCGTCTACGTTCGTCGTGAATAGGACTTTCATTTCAGGTAAGTCGTTCTTGATTTTTGATTTAGTTGCAGGTGCTGGCCACTTGGATTCATCCATCTCGAGGAAGGAAGGACCGGACCACCACACCGTGAGGTTGCGCAGCTTTTCTGCTGGGATGCCGCGTGAGATCAAGTCTGCAGGGTTGGAAGCGGTAGGTACATGGCGCCAAGAAGAAACATTTGTGTTTTCGCAGATTTCTACTACTTTATTGGCTACAAAACTCTTCAGCTTACTGGGACTGCTGTTTAGCCATGCGAGTACCACGCTGGAATCACACCAGTGGACACAGGAATTTATAGGGCAGCGCAGGGACTCCAAGACCGTCTTTGTGAGATTGGCAGCGAGTAGAGCGCCGAGTAACTCCAACTTCGGTATGGTGAGAGGTGGTTTTGTAGGTGCCACTCTTGATTTAGCACAGAGTAGATAGACTGCTATATTGCCTTCGTTATCAGTAGATCGTAGATAAATACATGCGCCATAGGCAAGCATGGATGCATCACAGAATGAATGTAATTGTATACCTTCTGGATTTTCACATAAAACTCTTCTTTGTATTTTCAGTTCGGATAGAGATGGAAGGCTAGAACTGATTTTCTGCCATTCTTTATGTAGGTCTTGAGGAACCGGCTCGTCCCAATCTAAGCCTCGCCGCCACAGCTGTTGCATGAGTATCTTCGGCTGGACGGTGCATGGCGATAGCAAGCCGAGGGGATCGAAAATACTGAAAGTTGATGATAATATTGATCTTTTCGTTATTTTGTTTGTGGGTTCAGAGCTTGGAGGCTCTATAGTATATTGTAGATCATCAGATTGTGGATTCCAACCCAAGCCGAGAGCGCTAGATGCGTCGCTCAAGCATAGTTTATCTTGCAGGTTAACCATTGATATAGGAAAGATGTCAGGGGTATTTGACCTGAACTTTCGCAGATTGAAGCAGCCCGATTTTAGTGTTGTAGTGACTGAATTCAGGATATGGAGTAGATCTGCCTTAGTGTCGGCTCCTGTCAATAGATCATCGCAATAAAAGTCTCTTTGTATAATCTCTTTCACTTTGGGATCAGTACAATTTTCGCCTAGTGTCCATAGACATTTAGTACTCAAATAACTGGCACTAGCAAATCCATAGGTTATAGTATTGAGTCTCAGTGTTTCGATAGGTTGATTCTCGTTTTCACGCCAAAGAATTAGCTGTAGGTCTCTATCATCTTCATGGATAAGGACTTGGCGGAAGAACTTGTCAATATCGCCGGCCAACACATACTTGTGAAGGCGAAATCGTAGCAGTATTGATAATAGTGAATCTTGTACCTTTGGGCCTATCAATTGTAAATCGTTCACTGACACTCCTGTTGTAGTAGCAGCGGAGCCGTCGAACACCACGCGCAACTTGGTAGACTCGCTGTGGTCGCGCAGCACGGCGTGGTGGCACAGGTAGTACGCGCGCCCGCCGCCGCTCGTCGCTGCGGCCGGATGTTGCTGTAGCTTAGTGCAGTGATTCAGCATTAGGTATTCTGTTATGAAATCACAATAGGCTTGTTTGAGTAATGGGTTTTTCCTGAATTTTCTTTCTAGAGATAGAAATCTTCGTTTTGCAAGTAGATAGGAATCACCGAGAGTAGTGGGTGACTCTTTAAACGGTAGCTTAACACAAAACCGTCCGTTTTCTTGGCGGGTAGTGTATGTTTGAAAGTGTAGTTCACACATCTTCTCGCTGTCGCTTAGTAGCGGCCTTTTGGGTAACTCTTCTAGCTCCCAAAATCTAGATAGTTGTTTATCGATATAGTCATTTTTTGAGAAATTGCATTGTATAGTTTTAGGTTCACAGTTAAAAAATATAGGACCAGAGATTATCCAGCCTAACTGAGAGCTTCTCAAAAATGGTAGATTATCGCCTAGAGATTTTTGTTCTCTACCAATAATTTGCCAGAATAAATCTGCACCAATTAACAAATCAATAGGACTTGAAATGTTGAAATAAGGATCGGCCAATTCAATTTTTGGCGGGAGATTGAAATAATTCATATTGATAGAAGATTTAGGTAGATTACCTGTTAGCTTAGGTAACACAGAGCAAGCAAGTGTTACATTAAAGTCTGTGTGTAGGGAATCTAGACGGACTGTACTCCGTTCAGAAATGTAGCCACATGGAATATTGGCCAAGCCCATGACATTAACTGCCTTGGTGGGAATAGATTCTAGACCTAGTTTGTCCATTAAAGATTTGGTTATAAAGGTGGCTTGACTTCCAGAGTCTAATAGACAACGAACCTTTGCTTGTGTATTATTGATAGGATTCGATACCTTAATTATAGCCGTAGACAGCAGAACTTGATTGGCAGGCTGCGAAGAAATATTTACAGTGACATCTACCGTAGAAGAATTGGCAGTAACCGGAAGGGCAGGCTGCTCGGAGACATTTGTTGCAGACTGTGAAGGTATGTGAAGTAGGGAGTTGTGTCGCTTACGACATTCACGACATGGGCCGCAGCGACAGTCCTTGGAGTTGTGCCCCTTTCTTAGACAATTAGGACATAGTTTCAATCTGTTCACTTCAGACCTTCGTTGCTCTGGTGTCATGGCTAAAAATGTTGGACAAGTATAGATACTATGATCTTTAGAACAATGATTGCATACCCATCTTGCCCGATTATTAGCATTTAAATTGTTATTTTGAGTTGGAGAATTATTTGTACATGCTAATGAGTATCGCTCAACTTTATTTGTATGAGTTGTAATGGTTTGCTTTTTATTGCATGCCTCCAAAATACTAGCTCGGTTATGTAAAAATTTGGTTAACTGACTAAGTTTAATTGAATCACTTAAAGTGGTTCGATGCTCCTCCCAAGCACGTTTAGTAACATTGTCAAGCTTCATACAAATCATATGAATAATCAGTGTATCCCATTGGTCAGTAGGTTCACCCAGACTAGACAGCGCTCTGAGATCTTTGTTGACAAGATCAACTAAAGCCCTCAATGATTTTTCAGATTCACGGTGAATAGACTCAATATTGAAAAGAGAATTTAAATGGTTATTTATTAGGTATTTTTTGTTATCGTATCTTGTGCATAGCAGGTCCCAAGCTTCCTGATAGGTGTTGGATGAAACCTCAAAATTGGTCAGAATCTTAGCAGCATCACCGGTAAGGTATGAGCTCAAATAATGAAATTTATGTATAGATTGTAAGCGGGGATGATTATGAATAAGTGACTTAAATGTATCACGGAATTCAAGCCAATGGGCATAAGTACCATCAAACTTAGCTATTTGAATTGTAGGTAGCTTGAAATTTGCCTCATGAGATTGATGATGGTCATCCCGGAGAGATAGAAATTGGTTATCACTGGTAGTATTGGAGTATTGTTTTAATATTGTTTCAGCTTTGGCTAATAGTGACATAAATTGTGACTCAGTAATGTCCCTCTCATCAATCTCAATAGTAATAGTATCACAAAGTTCATCAATCTGATCTTGCAGCAAATCATAATCATTAGATAATTCTTTGAGTTTTTGTGACCTTAATTGAAGTTCATTTACATGTGACTCACTCAAGGTAGGTATTGCTTCAATTAGTTCTAGATAGTTTTTGAATTTAGTTAAGCGACCTCTGACACTACTACGCTTAGTTATTAAGGTTTTTATGTCAGACATTTTTAATAATAAATGAAACAATAGGGTCAATACCTAATTGTAGCAATACTGAGTCAAATGAATATGTAAAATGGAAAATTCTTACGTTCCTCCTCGTATTTCTGTCTATCGGTATTTACCAGCACTCCTTCAGCGTCAGCGAAGCCAGGAGATAGCGCGCACGGGTGCAGGGTGTGGGCAGAGGCCCGGAGAACGCGAGCGCGTTGAGATGGACGAGCACGACGCGTGATGATGGGCTTTCTGGCCACAAAGATGGGCACGGGCACCTCTTGCGCTGAAATAGTCGGCCCGAAGCGGGGTTTTTATCATGCAAAAACAATAATGCACAAGCCTAACATTCGGGGAGGGCGCAAACGAGGAGAAAAGCTGCACTTGTTATTGAACTGTGATAGTTATGGTTAATATGCAGGTGATAAAACCCTATTTTATAGTGCAAAAAATGAAAAGTAAAAATAGCACAAACATTTGCGAGGGAAATTGTATGGCATCACAAAATGGCGTGCATGTAGTATAGTTTTTAGGTGCAATAATTTACATCACACGGTTGCACGGAATTGAAAAGCTTTTGTGGAGTCGTCGTAGCTGTGAATTGCACAAGTTATAGTAGGCTACAGTGAATAGATAGAGGAAATATAGAGAACTTAGCTTGGGTATAGGATCCGCCGAATAGAAGAATATAGGGTATAGATAGGCCGGCCAGACCGTAGTTCTTTTTCCTCACAGGTTGCTTTCCAACTCACGCACGTTATTGTTTATTGAGATTCTTCATAGGCAGTAGCTACTTGGAAGCGATCTGCATTGTTTGATGTAGATTGACCGAAGATTGTAGGTAGTTTCTTCATGCAAAAATGCGGGCCACTGTTTTGGCCATTCGTATTGCTTTTTCACGGTCGCCACTTGTTTGGGATTGAAGTAATAGTCGTCCAAACTCACTGTGTTAAAATTTATTGTAAAAAAGGTACAGACATTTGGATTTGATTGCGAGAGCGGGGACGCCTCGCGTAGCGTCGTATCGTTGAGAAGAGTAGTATTTTTATGGCGCGCAAGGCTTTCTAGTGTTGTGTTTGGTAGCTCTGGTGAAGCGACGCGCGGCGGTTGTCAGCGCTGTGTCGGTGTTGCCAGGCGCGGACAGGGTGCAATCAAGGCAAACTGTAGGTATTTGCCAATTGGATCGATAAAATTAATTACGTTCCGCGTTCCCCAAATCAGCTGCGGAATCTAACGTAACAACCTATGCTAATTTAATTACGTCGATAAGACAAACAAGAGGGCATTTCATCTCATTTTCTTTGCACTAGTCTTTGGATAGGATTAGGTTAGTAAGTACGTGAAGTTAACGTCGAACTTCGCATCCACCATGCTGAGTTTCTTGCTGGTTCTTCTCACGTTAAGTTTAAGACGCCCACGGTGGTAACTGCAGTAACATCGCTCTTCGTAAATGTGCCGAAACTAAATTTGACAACTTTTTCTTTGATTTGTCGGCGAGAAGATAGAAGTCGAAAAATTATTCTTTAATCGAATACTAGCGACCCGCCCCGGCTTTGCACGGGTGCTTATATATACAAACCTTCGTCGTTTATCGCTCTTTCTATTAGTGAAGACCGTATCAAAATATACGTTGCGTGGTTTAGAAATAAGCGGAGAAATAGACAAGCAGACAGCGACTTTCAAATACTATTTTTCTGCGATTTTGTTTTAATTGCATATTGTATAGTACATTTTGCTGTTTTTGAAAAAATATAGCCAATAGTCAGATTATAAAAAAAAAATGTAACCTTGCTGAGTTTCTTGCCGGTTCTTCTCAGTTGAAGGTTGACTTCCGAACCGGTGGTAAATTCAGTAAATTCGACCTTCATAAGTGCCCTCCTAGGGCCAAACTGAATAAATGGCTTTGACTTTGACTTCGACTTTTATTTAAAGATTAATTCGCATCTCTGCAAGTTACGTTACTTTTTTGAGCTCATTTAGGTTGGTTGGTAAGTTTTAGACTCCTATTAAATACGTCTCCATTACTTCCCACGATAATCTCAGCTATTGTTAGAATGAATACAGTTCTAAAGTTGTGCAATATATAACACTTTCGTTAACTACAATATAATAAAAGTTGACGATAGTAGGTATAGCATCTTTGAGATATTTATAGATTTGACTTCGAAAATCAAAAAGATTTTACTGGCTTTTATTTTATATAGTCTTTAGTGAGGTGTAATTTCTGAATTTATTCCTCTGAATATATGTGTACTATGTAGTTTCCGCCCCGCGGTTTCACCCGCGTTCCAGAGTGATCTTTTCCTCGATCAATGGGGTATCCAACACTAAAATATTTTTTCAATTCGAACCAGTAGTTCCAGAGATTAGCGCGTTAAAACAAACAAACAAACTCTTCAGCTTTATAATACTACGAGTAGTACCTATAGATGGGCTGGAGAATGATATAGGGTACTGTTTATCCGGGTGAAACCGCGGGGCAAAAGCCAGTAAAATCATAAGTGGTAACTACTTTCCGATGTTGTTTACTTCTATTATTTACATGAGCTGAAATTTCACTTAGGTACCTACTTAAATGTTTTTTTTATTTATTTATAAAATGGTAAACTGACTGACTGGGTGATATATCAACGCACAGCCCAAACCGCTTTAAGACTTAATTGAGTGGTACAAAGCCCATAACTATGTTAGAAAAAAAAATAGAACCTATTATTCCAGGATATTATTATTTGTATTTTTCATTTTGGATTTCACGGCCCGAGGGAGATTCAACACGTAACGTTAATATTATTTTTAACCGACTTCAAAAAAAGGAGGAGGTTCTCAATTCAACTGCATGGTTTTTTTTAAGTTTCTTGAAATATACGCGGTAGTGTGGTGTTAAAAAAAAGTTTTTTTCTCCCATTAAAATAATTGCGGCCAGTAATGTCGCTAGTCGCTGTCGTTTTGGCGTTAGTTTTGGCGCCATAACAAAACAAACTCACTCAGAAAAAAAAACTATTTTAGATTGTAATAATTTTAATGATAATGATGATGATACAAGAGCTCAATCTCTCAAAAAAAAAAAGTTTTCACTTCTGTCGGCACTCCCGGAGTGCATTTTTTTTTTAATTTATCGATTTTTAACCGTGTAAACTCAAAACTGTCCGAAACCAATTGGTATTTCATAAACTAAAAGGTATTCAGTTCAAGAATTAATTTAGACAGTACCTACCTACAAGTCATTTGTCTGTTAGGCCATGCTAATGCAACAAACCGCGACTTTGTTCATTATGAACCTGAGCATGAAAGAATTGAAAACTAGTTTATATTAGGGTATACTTACTAGATGTTCTTTTGCGTTTTTATTTTATTTTACTTACTGTTACTAACATTTTAAAAAACGCGTTTATAAATTTAAAAGGTTTCCATTACTGATTAGTTTAGATTAATTAGTCAACCTTCGGAAATCATCTCGTACTGCTCTCGGTTTTGACCACTTGAAAAAGTCACAGAATCGATTTGGTGCTATATTATTGAATTATTCGAATAAGAGCGCTATTCCAACAGGTTTAAAAGTAGCAAATGCTACCTACTAGTGCGTAGCCGACATACCTGCCTATTGGGTGTTTTATTTATGCAACGAAGCGTATTTAAAGACGTCGTGATTCGTCATCGTATAGGTACCTACCTATCTACCTATAAACAATTATACCTAATAGTTACTACGTACTCAATCTTGACTTACGCTACCTATATAAGTTTGTCTTGAATTTAAAGGGCTATGCTATTATTTCGGCTATTATCGTTCTATGTCGAAGTTTTTAAGATATTTTGTAGCTTTACAAAGACGCCAAAGAAAATACATTTTTTGAGAATACTGTTTGTTTCATTTTCAATCTTCTTCATTTCGTCTGATAACAATGTTCATGTTTCTTGCACATCAGAAAGTAGGGTGGAAGCCCCGAATACCATTTAATAGAAATTAAATAACAAATTTGTCAAAATTAACATTACTCTATCAGTGTGAGTGTTTTTTTTTTCTGTCAGGAGTAATTCATAGGGTCTGCAATTAGATACACTAGGTACATAAATGTATCTGGTATTTGGTTTGAGAGAGAACCTGCAGCCGTGTGATATAAATTAGGGATGTCAAAAACTTGAATCAAGCATAATTAATTTCTATAAATGACGAGTACCAATTCACACACGACGCAAAAAAAAAATTACAATACTCAAAAATCTGTAATTATCATTGTGCTATCCTAAGGCTACTCTCTGACCCTATAGTTTAAAAAAAAAAAAGATTTTGGAAAGGCCACTTAGGGCTGGTATTCAAGATATCCACCCTAACCTAACTACCATTTCTTTTTTCACAACCCTGAAACTTTGTAGACACTATTTTGATAAGTAACACAAAATCTGTTGTTCCACGAAATAGAAACTAAATAAAGAAATCTACCTGTGCAGTTTCATCTCGCTGTTTATAATTAGAAGTTATCAAATAAATCAGACATTCTTCACAAACGCAACTAGAAAGCATGAAATGAATGAAATGTACAGAGAAACGACAGGCGTTTATAATGTTTAATAATAAATGAACAAACAAAAGAATTCCTTTGAAAACAATTGAATCCAATTGATAGAACGCTTGGAACTCGGAAGTCGGTAGCTCTGAGTAGGCAGAATGAGTTATTCAACATAACCTCAAACAATAAAAAAAATGTACAGAAAAAAAATATGATTAGGTATTTTATAATGTGTATTACTCACTTCATCTGCTTTCGGATGCTCGTGTGAGCAATGTACATGTTCATGTTCGCTAATAAACGTCTCGCAAAAAGCAGTATGCAGATTCACAAATAATAACACACATAAACTCAGCACTGGTACATAGTTCGCGTTCATTTTCGACATTGTTTCACAATATAATAATTAATCACTCAGTTTATTTGAGAAAATACATTTGTTTACATTTTTTAAAGTAGGTACCTATTCAGTTGACAACTACGTGTTAACTTGAAGAAATTCGCGTCGCAACTAATAATTCTACCTACCTAATCTACCTATCTCTCTCTATGTACAATAAGTTGAATGAACGAACATACTAGTGTGAAGCTAGCTGCGTTGCGACAACAGCTGACGCTGCTTGCGTCCGCCATCTTAATTTCCTTTCGACCATCTCTTTCTTGCCGATAGCATATTACATTGAAAGAAAGGGGCAGGAGACTGTACTGTACTGTCGTGAATGTCAATTGATTACTGAAGCGAAGTATAGGGCTTCCATACACTATCGACTTTTTTTCTGAATTACGCTATCCTATAGGATTCTGTCATAGTGAATAAGTTAATAAGTAATATTCGAATCGAATTATACCATTGGTTGATGAATTTTAGAATACTTTTTCAGATTTATCTTTAGTTTTACCTTTTGTTAGGTAAATCCATAACAAGAGAATATTCCCTTCATAATAACGAGATGCCATCACAACAAAACAGCTGCAGCAGAGAATCGTTCGTAACTCTGACAGTTACAGCAGTGTTTTGCAAGCCTTATGTGTAATTATCCCGTACATTTTTATCTATGTACGTTAGTACTATTACTTATTCTGTGATCTAGGCAAACCTTATGTGTAATTCCTGTACATTTGTATCTAAATTAACTCAAGTAAAAAACAATATTTGAATTTACCACAGTTACCGAGTTACCTTACTACATTTATTGATTTGGTTGATTTGTTACCTACATGAGTACTAGTAGAAATGAATACTTTACATAGTACACGCATGGACCTAGAAAAAGGTCCATCAGTACATGTTTACATACTATTTTCTTTACTTTACTTTAAATTAGTTTAAATCTCCCATATTTGATGAAAGGTCTTATCTCGCTTTTTTCGTATGTAGGTTGCAGGGTTTTAGTGCAAAATAAATTAATTTGACGTAAATAAATAAATAATCTTTAACATCACATTCTTCTGGCGATGATAGCTCAATGGTAGTACGGCTAATGCCGTGGCTAAGGGCTTTGTTAGTTCTACTATTATCTTTCCTGTATCATTAAACATCGTGAGGAAACCATAGCACGGTAGTAGGGTACTTTATAGAGCTTGGCTAGCTACCACCCTCAAGTTGTGAGTACGTAGGGAAGTGTAACTAAAAATTCATACTTATTAGGGCATACGGGTATTTTTTGCACTACCTACCAAATGGAGGCTGGCTGACGAATATAGACATTTCCTCTTGTTGACTTCAATAAATACCTTAATAATCTATTTTTAATGAACATTTAAGAATGTAGTAATATCTACCCACTGTCTAGGAATTTCCTAGTCAGTAAGGAATTTCCTTTTTTCTATTTACAATATCAAATAGTAACACAGCTCAGTCATCCATGTCTTTGATTCATTTATTTGTGTCTTACAATAGGCCTATCATTTTAGTTCAATGTTAGAATACCTTTACTTTTTACTATTTTATGTATATAAGTCAGTTTTTGACAACAATCTGACCATGGTAAGCGTTGTTGTGGTGATTACACAAAGCTTAGAGAGAACTGGCTCTCAAGTGTAGCTGCCGGAGCATCGATAGGTGCTTGGCGACAGTCACCAGTCTGGTAGGTACTAGAAAGAACCCTACCTACCACCAGTCAAAGTAACTTACCATACTTAATCCAGAAAGTTGCACAGTATCACAAGTAGAATCGATCCACATTGGGTTTATAAAGGTTTATGCTGCTGGACATAGGCCTCCCCTAAGTATCTCCAATACCGGTCTTGGGCGACCTGCATCCAGCGTTTTACACCATAAAGGAAAGAGGTATTTTAGTTAGTATGTCAGTAGGTTCATTCTCTAGCTACCTACTAACGACTCCAACTTGCGTAAGTACTTTGCCGAATGGACTAATCTCGCATGCCAGTGACATTCCTTTGTTTTACTCTTATCTGTAGAACAGCGCAGTTACTCACTATTGTAGTAGGTACCTATACGACAAAAAGACTTCCTCGCAAACAGTATTCAAGCCCTATTAATAATTTATAACGCGTACAAACACACTGACCGTGTTATGTAACATTACGTGCTATATTGTACTAGAAAGCTATTATGTATATATAATGTATGTAGTGGTATCTAATAAGTAGGTAATCAACATCCTTGTAAATATGATGTAATAGGGAGAAGGTAGCATTTTGAAGGAAAATTGAGTCTAGGGTTGTCAGACCAAAATATGGGAACGTTCGACTATTTAACGAGTGTAGCCAGCTCAAATAGGAATGAAATGCCCACCAGTAGTGGAAAATGAATCTACGTAAGTTCTAGATTCACTAAGGTACAGACTGATAAACATAATATGCTTTCTCCCTCCTTTGCGTCGCGTAATCGGGTAAAAGCTAGAGCTAATATGGCAAAATAAACAGAGTAAAATAAATGATTTTGTTTATTAGGGGTTCCATACCTGAAGGGTCCAAACGGAGCCCTATTGCTGTCACTCACGTGTCCGTCTGTCCGTCGCGTCTGTCACAATTTTGTTCCGAAGATTTTTTTAACTTCCTATTGGCCTATGAACTTGAATGATAATGTTTATTACTAACTAATACCAAAATATTGATAGATGTTTTTTTTTCTTTGGCATACCTACAAGTTTGTACGGAAACCTCGGTGCGCGAGTCTAAATCGCACTTGGCCGATCTTTTTTTTCGGTCGACCGCAATGTAGTCGCACCTTTTATTTGGATACAACCAAATATGCAATGGTGATCGGGCTCTATGATCACCATGCTGCTAATAATGGTTTTTACCTTTTTTTTTACTATGAGGTCGATTTTTTTTTTAATTCATCAACCCGCTTCGATGAGTGATAAGAGATTTGTCTAATAAATCAATTCTATTTAAGCCAATTTATTATACAATAATACAATTCAACAGTCAGGTTGTCCAAAAAAATATTTAAAAATGTAACCTTGCTGAAAATGTAACGTAATGTAAGCCCTCCTAGAGCCTAACTGAATAAATGACTTTGACATTAATAGGGTATTTGACTGACATTTAAATCAGCAACTTTCTATGAAATGTCAAAACGATAGGTTTATATGGAGGTTTGTATGAAATACAAGCATGTGACGTCATAATTATATAGCATGCTCTTTATGGTTAGATTGGTCATTAAAAATCATAATAAGGATAAATTTAATAAAATAATCGTGGTTTCCCCTTTTTTTTAGATGTTTTATACATTGGTTAGTTTTGGATAATTTATTTTGAATAGGCAAATACCCTATTTGTCGATAATAGGAATAAAAACAAAACACGAATTCAAATAAATAAAATTTATTCGATATAATCTATCACCATACACTATTTACAAAAAAGAACACTGCCATAAAATAAACTAAAACAAAAAACGCCTATTAAAAAGCAATATAATTAAAATCAAGCGAACAGTTGCACAGACCTCGTTAGGGATCGCTTACACTTGAACATTTTCTATACTTTTTTATTGTAACAAATTACATTTTGTACTTTAAATTAGGTTTTTAATTTGACAACAATTATTTGTATATATGGCTGGATGCGTAAGCTTTAAATCCCTTCATTTGGACCTGCTTGGTTGCATTTCCGATATTATACAATAGGGTATTACACCCATTTTTGAAAAGTGTCTCAATTTGTTCCTAAGGTGCTAATAAACCACAAAAAACACAAAAATTCGATAAGTGCCATAAAAATGCCATTAAATTTTACATTTTCTATTTTCGCGCGTAATTTGATGAAAACGCTGGACGTCATGTTACTCTATGGTCATGACGTCATTTGGTCTCGTAAGTAAACAAATGCGCTGATATTGGTTCCAATTGAGACCAATTTAATTATATTTTTTTATAAATTAAAAATGAGCTAGTATCCTTTTCATTGGTGTGCTGTTCCTGAATGCATAGTGTAATAATAATACTTCAGTTGAACCGTATGACGTCACACACGGCCATCTGACCCCAAACTAAGCAGAGCTTGTACTATTGAAGCCAGACAACTGATACACTATATATACTACTTTTCTTTTGTAAATATATACTGCGTCGTTTCGAATGGAAGTAAAAATTGGAATAAAGGAGCAGTTCATTTCAGTAAACCGCAACCAAGTAGGTCCGAATGTCCAAAGGTCAAGGTAACTCTCTGGTGCAGTTGCTCCAACACAGCGGTAGATGGCGACCATACAATGGAATATTGACAGTCTCTTATATAATCTAATAATAAACTTATAATTTATGAGGTAACTTTATCAACATTTACTTCTACATCGCCACATAATTTTCTAAAGAAATTCTTTGAAGATTCACATCTTTTGCTCACACAATGGGGGCACCTGTAATGTATAAAATAACAAAATATAAAAATCTATCTATATATATTAGCTTTTCCCCGCGGTTTCATCCGCGTTCCCGGTATACAAGCCTCAGTTAATACTTATAACATCAGTTATATGCTAGTGAAAGACCCCAGAGCCTTTTGATCCTTGTCGGAGTCAATATTAATTCGAAATGTGCGAGTCGGACTCGCGCACGAAGGGTTCCGTACCATTATCTATAAAAACGGCAAAAAAAATCATGTCTGTTGTATGGGAGCCCCCTTAAATATTTATTTTATTCTGTTTTTTAGTATTTGTTGTTATAGCGGCAATAGAAATACATCATCTGTGAAAATTTCAACTGTCTAACTATCACGGTTCATGAGATACAGCCTGACAGACGGATGGACGGACAGTGGAGTCTTAGTAATAGGGTCCCGTTTTACCCTTTGGGTACGGAACCCTAAAAAGTAAGGGATAATCTACTAAAACCATATTAAAAGCTTACTGATTAGTCTCAAATTCCCACCATGTATACCAAATTTCATAAAGCTGAGTGCTAACATATACATACAAACTTAGGCATAAATATTAAATATTATGTATAAATTACCTGGTAAGGAACTGGTTTGAAATCCTCGGTCCACTAGACAAATGGTTGACCACGATATCTGCGAGGGCTTCAATGAAAGTTGGGTGGTCGTTTGGTGTCGCCGCTCTTTCGATCTGAACTACACCCGCCTGGAAATAAATATCATAATAAAAAAGTAATAAAGCATTATTTCTCATGTTACTTGTGTCCTGTACAAGTTTTTTTTACTTTTGTATAGGCTTGTGTTTGACCACAATCTCAATTGTTACTAGAAGGAACTGGCTCTCAAGTGCAGCTGCCGGAACACACCAATAGGTGTTTTGGCGACAGATTTTCAACTTGAGGGTGCATGGTAGCCAGCCAAACGCGTATTTCAAAGTAACCTACCACCGTGCTATGGTTTCCTCACGATGTTTTCCTTCACCGAAAACCCAAGCTCATTGTAGGATTCGAACCCACGTCCACTGAGCTATCATCTCCTTATCAACATGCACTAATCTATACTAATAAGTAATCTATACCAATACAAAGTAATTATTATTTACTTTGTATTGGTATTTTTCTTTTTGATTTTATTGTATATTGTATTGTACATTTTGCTGTTATTGAAAAAATATAGCCAATAGTCAGATTATAAAAAAAAATATATATATATATATAAAAAATGTAACCTTGCTGAGTTTCTTGCCGGTTCTTCTCAGTTGAAGGCTGATTTCCGAATCGGTGGTAACTTCAGTAAATTCGACCTTCATAAGCCCTCCTAGGGCCTAAACTGAATAAATGGCTTTGACTTTGACTTTGAAAATGACTTGACCATACTGACTGACTGATCTATCAGCCTAAACACCTTTCTAAATGTTATACTCATAAGATTTCTTAAATAACGTAGGTATCTTAAATAACTAATCAAGGGTTTTTCACAATTCAACCCCTAAGGTGGTAAAATAGGGGATATAAGTTTGTATGAATCATTTTATATGATAAATCCACGAATTGTATTGAAAATGAGGAGTAATGCCAATAAATTTATATTCAACTGGCTTCCGCCACGCGGTTTCACCCGCGTTCCCAAGGGATCTTATACATCCCAGGATAAAAAGTAGCATATAGCCTTCCTCGATAAATGGGTTAACCGACACTGAAAGATTTTTTCAAATTGTACCAGTAGTTCCTGAGATTAGCGCATTCAAACAAACAAACTCTTCAGCTTTATAATATTAGTATAGATTATATATCTATACTATCTGTACTTCTATACTAATATTATAAAGAGGAAAGATTTGATTGTTTGTTTGCATTGAATAGGCTCCGAAACTACTGGACCGATTTAAAAAATTCATTCACCGTTGGGAAGCTACTCTATCCCCGGGTGACATAGGCTATATTATATTTTCAAAAAAATTAGGGATCCTTACTAAAACTCCAATAATGTAACCCGAGGTGAAAAAAATTACCTAAAAAATTCCTTACATCGCGTGCGCTGCGAAAACTATTGATGATAGAACAAAATAACTTACTACGACTATGCAGAACACATCATTGTCTACAAAAAGTGTCGCGACAGCATATGTCTAGCTATTGTAGTTATGTCACAATAAGTGTTTTTTTTATTTAAAAAATTAATTAAAATGCCGGCGCTAGAAAAGGCTCTTTACTTGTCCCTTGGTTTTAATCCTTATCTAAATAAATTACTTCATATTCAAGACTGCTTCAATACCTTTATATAAACTTTTAAATTATTAAATTCGGACATTCCATTCGAAAGATATCACGAGTTTAAAAATGTAACTATTAGAAAAAGTCGCGCGGTCGCCGCTCACCCCGCTCGGCTAGCTAGGCAGCACCAATGCGATGTAGGCGTCACTGGGGTAGGGGATGGGAGTCCAATGTCTAAACTAATAATATAAAGAGGAAAGATTTGTTTGTTTGTTACGATTTAACTCAAAAACTACTCGACCGATTTTCAAAATTCTTTAACCGTTAGAAAGCTACATATAAAATGCAATACGTGAACCGTTCGACGCCACCGCGGCGTTCCCTACTAGAGTGGCTCACGGCAGAACGGGTTTACGAATTTGGATTGAAATTTGGCACACAGAGATAGATTATGGTCTGGAATAATACATAGGCTACTTTTTATCCCGGGAAACATAAGAACCCGGAACTCGGAAGCGCGGGAGAAACGGCGGGGCGGAATCTATTAAAATATATACGAGCATATAATATAATGTTACAAATAACTCTGCTACCCGTGCGAAGCCGAGGCGGGCCGCTAGTATATATATAAGTAATAAGTATAGGTAACTAACCTCTTTAGTTGTATACAGGGTGTGGCGGAAATAATGGATAACCTTGTAACTGCAGGTAGGTCAGATAATGGTCTATCATATATCCCAATTTCAAACTCAGGTGCTCATACATTTTTTTTTTCAGGGTATGGAGTCAAAGTTAGGTTAAGTTAGGTTAAGGTTTCAATTAAAATAAACTAAAAAGTAAGTATTATGTGATTTTCTGAAATGACCACCTGAGTTTGAAATTGGGATATATGATAGACCATTATCTGACCTACCTGCAGTTACAAGGTTATCCATTATTTCCGCCACACCCTGTATATAAGTAATAAGTATAGGTAACTAACCTCTTTAGTTGTATATATAAGTAATAAGTATAAGTACAGGTAACTAACCTCTTTAGCTAATTCATCGCAGTATTCAATATCCAATTCATGTAACGTCTCTATATGTTCATTGACAAACGCTATGGGTACTAGTATGAGGTGTTTGCGTCCTTGTTTAGCATACGCCTGGAACAAAAAATGAATATAATAGAATAAAATTATTCGTAACAAACATTATTATGTGCATATAAACTTGAAAAACACTGCACAAATTTTGATTTGGATTTCAGTTACTTGTGAGGTTTCTTGGGGAAGGATTCTGCTGCGACAACACTCTGTTAATTATAAGATACACTTTTGGCGTTTAAGAATATTAATGAAAAATAATCCTTATTACTTTAGGATAAGGTTCAACTATATTATATTATTATACAATTTAACTAAAAAATGAAAATATTTAATATAAAACTGTTGCTTCATACATTTTGGTCGAATAGGAATTGAACTTTTGTATGGAACAGCTGATAATTTTTGCGTGATTTCACAGTTACGCTCATAATAAAAGTTGTTCATTTTGATGAGTACTTCCACCCCTGCAAGTATTGCCAGTGACTAAAAAGCACCTGTATATAAAATGGTAAACTGACTGACTGTTGATATATCAACGCACAGCCCAAACAGCTGGACCTAGAGACTTTAAATTTTGCACATAGATACCTTATACAGTGTAGGTATCCACTAAGGATTTTTGGAAATTCAACCCCAAAGGGAGTAAAATAGGAAAACTAAATGTATGTGGCTCACTTTGATGGCGTCGTCAGTGTACGGCTGTAACCATGGCAACGGCCCCACTTTGGACTGCCACACGAGCCGGTGCGAGTTGCGCGTACGGAGTTCCTTCATCGTTGCTGCAACGGTTGCTGCAACCTCGTGCGGGTATGTGTCACCACGGGATACCGCCTACACAATACAATATATCATTATTAGTTTTGTTTATTTATTTATTTGGATAATAAACGGTGGGTTTTTTGTTTAGAATATCTTTAATTTGTGTCACAAATTTCTTTATAACGTCTCGTTTGTACATTATTTATTTACAGCGTTTGAACACAGCTTAAGAAATGATGAAAAAAGTTTTACCACCTTTTCTATAAAAAAGTTTAAAAAAAAGTTTTTAGTTTCTATACTTTAGTATACTAAATATATGGTATAAATAATTAAACTCACCTTTAATGGTAAACTATGTGCAGTGAACAGTACGAGCACGTCGTCGCGCAACCGTTCGTCGAACAGTTGCAGCTTGTCGCGGATCCGTTCGGCGAACACGCGCGCCAGCAGCGGGTGCGTCGCCCACCTCTCTATCATGCTGAACTTTATTGTGGATGGGATTTTTCTGTGATAGTAGGTAATTTTTAGGTATACTAGATATGTTACAAAAGTTCACAGTTGGTTTGGGTATTCCTACATTATTTAAAGATAAATTCTTGAAATTCAAGGCGAAATCAATACATATAAAGAGACTTGTCCTGACGTATCATTCAACACAGCCTAAACTGGGGAATTTTGAATATATAGATTAAAGAAAGGATTTTAGGAAATACGTCTTTTTAAGACGTGAATGTGTAAATCAAAAGTAGTGTAATAGAGTAAGATTAAAAAAACCTTATTTTTTTGCTGTTGTTTTGTGCGCGTCTTGGTTATTATTTTTTGATACAATTTATTTTTACCTCATATTGATGTCTTAAAGGAACCTTTTTTCTTCAATCTTAAAAGATGATTTTTATTTTTAATTGTATATTGTGTAATTTTTTGAAATAAAAAATGTAACCTTGCTGAGTTTCTTGCCGGTTCTTCTCAGTTGAACTGGTGGTAACTTCAGTAGCTTCGACGTTCAAAAGTGCCCTCCTAAGGCCTAAACTGAATAAATAGCTTTAACTTGGATCTTATATACAAATAGAACTAACCTGTCTTTATAGAAATCCGCAATAGCATTGAGACTAGACCCGGTGGTAGCACAACTGTACTGCGGGTACTGAGAGAATATTATAGCTCTTTCTACACCATCCCTGAAAGTTTTATTAAAATTGTGAACAGGTACTGCTTGTGGAGGCTGGTCTGCTTGAATTTGCTATCTATTTATTAACTAAGTCACTTGTTTCTTCTTTTTTCCATTATATCAGTGAGACTAGATAAATAATTGTATGTAATAAACCTGAATTGGTTTTGAAAAGAGTAATTGCTGAGTTTCTTGCCGGCTCTTCTCAGCAACAGCGACCTTCCGAACCGTGCGTTAGTCAGACTATTCATAAGTGCATGTGGACTATTATCACTTTCCATTTTTTATCTACTGTAATATAACAAATAATTCGAAGTCTCTTTGTAACATAATGTGGTTCCGTGTGTGTAAAGCAATTCACACACTATGCAGATACGATAATATTTTATTTTAAGATAAATGAGATAGCATTATACTAGGAAAAGAGAAGGAACTTTCCTTCTCTTTCACTAGTACAGATAAAGAGGAAAGATTTGTATGTAAGTATGTTTGTAACGAATTGGCTCAAAAAGTACTGGACCGATTTTAAAAATTCTTTCACCATTTGAATGCTACATTATCACTGATTAACATGGGCTATATTTTATCCCGGGTACGCGGGTGAAACCGCGCGGAAAAGCTAGTTATTTAGATAATAAGACTGAATAGGCTTTTTCTGGGCAATCATACTATGTCCGAAATTCCTGGGCGTCTTCATAACACTTTCTCATTCTTTGTTAATGGATGTCTTTAAGTACAATTTCTGGAATACCACCAGTACTCATATGACGGTGGAACAATTTACTTGAAAGATACAGGCTCATAAGTAGATAATTTTAATGCGATAAAATCCCAGTAGTAGTCACTTCGGATGCTGCAGCTAAGGTTGTGTTGTCGGTTTGAATTCTGAAGTGCTTGAGCTTCCTCGCCAGTTCCTTCTAGGCTTTCTGTGCTTACAATGGATGTCTAGATTTTTACTCTTTCACACAAAAACTAAGTACATGGATTTGGAAGAAATTTGGCACACACATAGAATATGATCTTCATCTCAGCCGCAAGACATAGGACTCCCCTAAGGATCTCCAATAGGACCAGTCTTGGGCGGCCTCTCTCAGGAACGCGCGTGAAACCGCGGGGGAAGCTAGTTATATATAGACATGGTGAAATCACTCAATTAAAATTCTTACTCACTTCTCCAACTGCTCAAAAGTTTCATCAGTGAACGGTGGTACATATCTAAATGCTACGTAGTGTTTGTGCGGCGCTGAATTAGGCGACATTTGATCTAGGGCTTGGGTTAGGAGACTTCCTAAAAATAATAACAATTAAATAAACAGATGTGTTTGTCCGAATGTATTATAAGTAAAAAGGTGTAGATAGGTTACCTACATACATTCCATCTTCAAAAACGGCACACTAACGCACACATAAATAATCTAAATAATTCGGTACGACGACAGCGCAACACTGAGGTCAAGTCTGGCTAAGTAGCAACATTTTAACGTGCCGCTTGCTGAGCGCTTATAACCTATCTACACCTTTTTAGATAGATCACAGTTGATTTTTATTAAAATCCTACCAAACGATTTATAAATGGACAAAGACAAAATAGTTTAGTACCATTTTCTCTTCTATTTGTAAATAGTTTATTTTTTGTTTGCCACAGCGAATGGGTTTACTCTAGTTTATAGTATAAATGGAAAGTAAGCCAGTTGTTTTTTATCTTCACTGTTTATCTAATCTGATTAATCTATACTAATATTATAAAGCTGAATAGTTTGTTTGAACGCGCTAATCTCAGGAATTACTGGTTCGATTTGAAAAATTCTTTCAGTGTTGGATAGCCCATTTATCGAGGAAGGCTATAGGCTAATTTTAATCCCGGGATCCCTCGGGTGAAACCGCAGGGCTGTATCTAGTTAATTATAATAACGTTTGTAAAATATACATAACAGTACTATTAATCATGAATTACCTTGGCTATTAGTCCACTTTAATATAGGTGATCCGCCACCAATTTCCATATATTTCTTCTTCACCTCCTCAGTCCTCCGCGTGGCTATCCACGGACCTAGTCTACTCTGCACCGGCAGTTGTATCATGTCTCTATCTGTCATTATACGGTGGAGATAATCACCTACCTGGAAGGTTTTTAGTGATATTTTTAATGGCAGAACCTCTCAATCTAACGGATAGAGAATATTTGGTAGCCACTTGAGACACAATATGTTGATATACCAAGCCCTGTTACAATTTTGTGATGTGTGTACATGGTAGTTTTAAGGTGATGTTATCTCAGTGGTAGAGACGTGGGTTCGAATCCTATAATGACCTTGTGATTTTGATGAAGAAAAATATAGTTAGGAAATCATACCATGGTGTTAAGGTACTTTGTAGTACTCAGCTGGCTGCCCAGTCTCATGTTGAAAACGTCACCACACACTACCGGTGTGTACAAGCAGGATAACAATTGATTTTTGTCTTTTATTTCTATATCAATCCTTTACAAGTACAGTAAAGTTATGGTGCCAAAAAGCATTATTTTTACATTTTTTTTGTAGTATCTCTAATATTGTCTATTGTCATTTTTTAAAATGCTTTTTTAAGGTGCATGGTCCTCACATTTTAATTTATTAACACAATTTTAAGTGACTATGGCACATCATTTTGTGATTCAGGAGTATGTCAATGGATATAACTATGCATTTAATCAAGGAATCAATATATATTTCTACTAGCTGCCCCCTTTCACATGCATTCCCAAGAAAAAATGTAGCCCATGCCCTTCTCCATACCATAGGCTATCTGCGTACCAAATTTCATCACAATCGGTTCAGTGGATTGGGAGTGAAGGATAACAAACAAACTCACAATTGCATTTATAATATTAGTTAGGATGTTTTGAATACATACATACAACATTGTCGGTAAGCGGTTACCGTAGCCTATGAACGCTAGCAACACCATGAGTATCAATCGCACATTGTCGACCCATCTCCCTCCCCGATGAGCTTTGGAGACCTTATTCACATGCAGGTACACAACTATAAGTTATTTGGCTGCGGTATTCTGTAAGGTGGAGGTACTTCCCCAGTCAAGCTGTTTTTTGAGCGATATATAGCTATGCTCTACCTCTCTCACTCTCTCTCTCTGGTGCAAATCACAAAATCATGTCTCATAGGCATTTGAAATTGATGTAATCAATTAAAACGCAAAATATATTAAAGTTATTATTGTTTATAAGTTAAAAATCACAACTTATAAACAATTAATTCTGCAATACCTGATCTGTGGTCTTAGGCCCTCCCATATTCAACATAACAATAGCTGTCTTGGGTTTCTGTTTGATAGCTGTGCTGAATGCAGCAACTGCTCGTGGTAGCAACATGTTTGAGCGACCTGTAAGTAAATTATAATTAATTTATAATAAAGCGTAAAGCGCGTGCTCAGGCCGCGACAACACAAGATACCTTTAGATCCTATGTCTTCAACTCTGGGTTCCAAGCTATGGGATTTTAATTTAGCTATGATAACTTAGCATACAAACTGACAATATCGCACTATTTATATTGTGCATGGATTTGTACCTAATAATATTATGTAGGTCATACTCGTAAATAAAATTTCACTTTATTTCCTATATGGAGGTTACTAATTATGAAGTTAAAAACTAATTAATTTTAATTATTATAAGTTGCGCAGGAAAGATTGATTGCGTGAATATTAAATTTATTATGTTTTTACATGTAAATTTAGGCAATTTTTAACTTACAAATTGAAGATATCATATTGAAGATTTCGCATGAACTTGAAGTAACAAATTTAAGAGAGAATGTTATTTGAAAACTCTGTGCTCTTATTATAAATACATTTGTGCAGTATGTACAATGAATTTAAATTTTAATAAATAAATAGACGAGATCAAGAAGAAAACAAACAAGGCAAGCAGTGTTGCCACTGTTGCCAGACACGTAGTGATTATATACTCTTTGGCCAGGACCGATTTTCAACGTACCCTTAGGCCGGGAATATACGTCAGATTTTTTCATCCGATAGTCGATCCGATAGCCTGATCTGGCGAAAGTAAACAATGTAATGGCTACAACGCCTCCGACTATCGGATGAAAAAATCTGACGTATATTCCCGGCCTTAGTAGTTTGTGATTTTCAATAACCAACCAACCGAAGACATTACGGAAAAAACAAGTTGATGTATAAAAAAACAGCTGCAGGAAAAAAAATAGATATTTTTCAAATAAAATAACAAATAGTTACTAATGTAGCTATTTCACATTATATGAAGATCCTTAGGGGAGGCCTATGTCCAGCAGTGGACGTCTTGCGGCTGAGATGATGATGATGACATTATATATGAAACATAGCAGGCATTTTTTTGTTTGACCACTACACGTTTATTGGAAGAGTTTAGTTTTAGTTATACTAACAAACATGTCATGAAGTAAACGCTCTGTAAACCGCAATTAACATTTTGGCACTTGCTTTGTATACACTGTGCGGATATCGTCAAAACATAGTTAGGGCGTTTGTGCACCAAAGTCCGCGCCACCACTGAATGGAATTAATGTAAATAGATCTTATTTCTTCTCTAATAGGGGTGCACCTATCGGACTTCAGTGGTGGCGCGGACTCTACAAGGAATTTTACTGTCCGGCGGCAGTCCGATTTTAGTAAAACATCTTTACTAAAAAAATATTTTCAGTAAAAACTCAGACTGCCGGACAGTAAAATTCCTTGCAGTGCACAAACGCCGTTACGTATGAATTTCTTGTTGTTTTGTTGTGGTATAAAACAATATAAGGCTCTGTTTCATGCTTATTTCGCAGTCGGGTTTTGATATTTATTAGTTGACTAGTTAGATAAGTAGGCAGATTATTTCCTTGCTTTTTATTTTTCAGTATATGTTAAATTAATATTCAACATTTTTTCGTACCGCAGTCGGGTTTTTTTTTATTATTGAAGTGTAAACTTCTTTTAGCGCGGTACGCATATTTTTAGATAAGGTAAAACCTCTGTACTTGCGACACCGTTATGAGACGCGACACCGTTTTGATGAGACGCAGTTTGACGTTTAGTTTCTTTTTAGATGAGGTAAAACCTCTGGACTCGCGACACCGTTACGAGCGAGACGCAGTTTGACGTATTTTTTTTTTTTTTCCCATCAAAATAATTGCGGGCAGTAATGTCGCTAGTCGCTGTCTGTAGTTTTGGCGCCATAACAAAACAAACTCACTCAGAAAAAAAAACTATTTTAGATTGTATTCATTTTAATGATAATGATGATGATACAAGAGCTCAATCTCAATCTCTCAAAAAAAAAAAACATTTCTGTTGGCACTCCCGGAGTGCAATTTTTTTTTTCACTCTTTTATTAATCGAATGAATTTCTCTTTGGGCGACAAGATGGAATCGACTACATAAATAATGTGGACGAAAAAGGTCGTGAGGCACCATATCTGGCGAAGTCGCGTGACTTTGTGCGATGTTTTTGGAGATGAGTGTCGCGGAACATTTGTCCCCTATCTAATGAATATGCAGGTAAAATCTTATAACTGGAATAGTGTGAATACAATTCCTTCATGTTTGTCACAGGCCTTATGACAATAGAGCATTATTTTATTACTAGTTGCCAATCTCACCACCACTACCATTACCAACCAACTAATCGAAAGAATCTTGTCTATGGCATATTTACATCAATCAATCAACGTCAAAGTATTTTTGTGTTTGTGAAAGTATTTGGGCCAATTTTCGTAAGATCTTACATTTCTTTTCGAAAAAAATATGACTTGTCGCAATGCTTCTCACGCTGGAAGTTGGTACACCGAGAACGGTAAGATTTGAACTATGCTGTATAGGTCAAAAAAAGAAACCATGGTTTTTAACAATAACATACCAATTACTTCTACATTATATTATAAGCAATAAATAAATAATTACGGCACTCTGATCTTAATTTTCAATTTCGAAACAATTTTATTATTTCTGTCACGAACATTTTGTTGATTTTTAATTTGTAAGTCAATAGGTTGTTGACCTCAGACCCAGAATATTATGCATTCTATTTAATGAAAGAGATTTTGTTTATCCACCTAGACTTAGGTTACACAATTTAGGATACAGATTGAATACTTATATACTTACAACCTAAGCTTACAACAATCTTGTACGAGATGATCATATATAACCTTCTGCGGTTTGAATTTCTCATTAGAACAATTTCAACAATTTATGAAATTTAATAATAATTATGGTTTCGGAAAGCTAATACTGGAGTGTACTGTAGTCCTGGGGTAATTTATATTTCTAAAGTTGCTAAATTGATTTCCAGTTGATGGGTAAGTTGTTCTAATGACTCTTGTAGTACTTCGTTCGGAAATATGTACACAAAAGACCCTATCACACTCACTCACGTCGGTAGATAATATTATAAATAGATGGTTGTGTTTCTGAACGAACCGGAAGTAGACCGCTCGAGTTGTCATGACAGCGATTTGAATTTATTGATTAAACGTCAAAACCGTTGTCGATCGTAAACAAAAACGCATTTGCTTATTTATTTTTGAAACATGGCCGATAAAAATAAAAACTTCGCCGCTCCTACTGCGAAAGTATTGAAAACCAAACGTCCGTCAACTGTTTCCGCTTCTAGTTCTTCACGAAGTAAAGTTACGCAGACTACAAAAAAGGAAACCATAACAACCAATCGTGCTCGACCGAAAACCAACAAGAATACTACAATAAACGGTGATGCAGACCTGACTATCTTGAAACAAGAAGGTTCGATGCCGGATTTCGATGGAGAATACCGTCAAAATGCATATGGAAAATTTTTACGTGCAATGTTGGAAGAATGTTTATTCGAAGAAATAATTGAGCGGGAGGAGACACAGGTGGATATTCAAATGGCACAATTAGCTGATAGATTCCAGAAAACCGTAGATCATTTGGATAAAACTAATAGGAGATTAAAGGATATATCCTTTATTGTTGAACAAAAAAGGTCTGTTGATATTTAACTTTATTTTCTATAATAATGCAAGTAATAGTTAACTTAGATAGATAGAAGGTGTTGAAGAAATACTTTACGTGGGCTGGTTGCACTCACATTTCTATAGGACCTAATGATATTTGTTGTATAAAAAGTATAGTAAGTTTGTCCTTGAATAAGAAACTTGCCAAATTATGACATATGACTAGTGCCGTAACTAGCCCTCTATGCGCCCGGTGCGAGCTTATATATCTATGCCTAACTAACATGCATGACCCAAAACTTGGTCCGGGTCTGGTCAATACTGCGCCCCTCCAGGGTTTACGCCCTCTGCCTGGACACCGCTGGCACTACCCTAGTTATGGCACTGTATATGACTTTCATTTGCTTGCAGTATTTTTATGAATGTACTTAACATTTATTTAATAACATAGCCTAATTGACATTAATTTACTTATAGATTAATTACTTACTGTATTATTTACAGATTAATCAACCTCAAAAACCAAGATATGATGCAGTTCTGTGAAATAACCAACAAATCTGATGGACATGAAAAACTTGAAAAATTAAAGGTCACAGAAAAAGCTTGCCTCGATAAACTGGAAACTAAAAATGTAGATTTTGGTTATGACAAAGATTCGGGACATAAACAACTATTAGAGGCAGTGAACGATGCCATAGATGGCTTAGAACAGATCAAAAAGCATTCTAAATTAGATCCAGATAAATTTAAAGAGCATGAGAAGTCTAAGAAGAGTCTAGATGAGTTGACGAAAGAGAGAATGGACTTGCAAACTATGAAGACAGATTTTGAAGCGAAATTTCCTAACCTTAGTGAGGCTCTATTGAAAGAGGCATCATTGAAGATTGCTAACATGATTGCCAATTTTGATGATGATGATGAATGATGAGGTCGCAGAGTAGGAAGAATTTAGTGCAATGACCTGTCATTACTTGTCTCTGTCGCATGCCCACAAATATACTACAGTGATCACAGATCTAATCTAGAGAAGACTGTTACCATGGTAACCAGTAGATTTTCTATTAAATAGCATTTTCAGGGTGAAAGTTATATTTAGGGACCAACTCTCGATGAAGCCATAAACAACAGAAATCACAACATTTTTTTAATTATATTTTCAACAAAAATACAAAATATTATAAATAGAACATTATCTCGAGGCTGCTGTCGAAGGGCAAGGCACGTTTCCTCTGCAAGGCCAAGTTCATATATTGGCGGAAAAGGAATCCCTTCTATTGGTCTCAATAAGTTGATGATAAAATCCTAGCTAATCAACGAGCTACGGACCGGAATACCTCACAAAATACAATAACTTCAATAATGTATAGTATTATTGAGTATTTACAGTAAATGTTGGTAATTTTTTATTAAAACGAGATTGTATTATGTTACTCCAAATACTTATAGTTCCACAACCTAATTACAACATACTTAAAGTCGTTACAAACAAATAAGCCCGTTTTGATTGCTCTGTGATAGAAAGAGACAAATATAGTGAGACCAAAAGAGATATCCTCTTGTCAAACCGGGCGAAAACTTTTTGGCGGGAATTTCCATAGTGACGTTGCGTTTTCGTTTTATTTTCATGAAATCGGTGTATTTTGAGTTTTGAATTGAATGATATTGTGGGTGGCGTTTTGTCTAATAAAGATTTATACAAGTGCATGAGTGAAGTGAAATTAAATGAATGCGTGTCTCGTGACTTTTCATGTTGTTTCAAATAGCCCATGATTTTTTTTTGTAAAACAGCCACCAATTGACTAAAACCCAACTGACATGACTTGACTCGACCATAAGTATACTAGATTTGGCATTGGCCTATGTATTATTTGGATATCAGACGTAATTTATTGATTTGAAACAAAGAAGAAAATATAATGATTAGGCTGTATGGGACCCAATAAGGAACAAAAAAAAAAAACAAACCGGGCAATCTTATATCTTAATATCGTAACTATATTAGCTGTGTACGGCACCAACGCGTTGGCAATGCCTGTAGGCATATCTGCCATAGTTTCCAGCTTGTCTCATTTTGATGTTAATTACATCAATACGAGACATACGAGTTTGACGGTAGAAGAAATGAGACTAACAAGGTTTTCAAAGCTACGTCTTTCTGAGAAATGTTTGTAAAGCGTAGCTACTCTAGTATTTGTAAGGTACACTGAATACGGTTATTTTATATTGTGACGACTTTACTACACATTTTTATTATCTAAAATAGGTCGATAGATAACATTATTTTCACCTTTAATTTGATATAATTTACTTGAATAAAAATGTTTATCATGAATAACTGTTTTATTTAGTACTAACCCTTAATTCCTCGTAATTTATAATAATTAAATTTAAAATGAATTATTTGATTTCGAACTGATTTCTATTTGTAATTTTTTTTTGATAAATTAGCACCATGTTCACCCGGATTGACCTCATCAATTAATGTGATCAATGGTATGGGACGTAAAATTATGATAATGCAAAAAAAATATATATTTATAGTCTCCAGCAGATTATTAAGTTTCATCTAGTTTAAACTACGAAAATGCACATAATATTTTTTTTTATCCATTTTGGTAACGCAGGCAGCGAACTGTCCCGCCAACTAGACCTATGGTTATCCAAGGCAGACTTGACACACGGCCCTGCGCGCGCCATCATAGCTCCGTAAGTAAAATTAAAAAATATATATACATATAGGGTGATTTTTAAGCACTGACAATACTTGCAGGGGTGGAAGTACTCATCAATATGAACAACTTTTATTATGGGATCAAATCTGATATCGCGTAAAATAAAACGGTTGCTTCATACATTTTGGTCGAGTAGGTATTGACTTTTGTATGGATCAGCTGATATTTTTTTCGTGATTTCACAGTTGGTTCCGTAATAAAAGTTGTTCATATTGATGAGTACTTTCACTCCCGCAAGTATTGCCAGTGACTAAAAAATCACCAAGTATATTACATTTATGTATATAAATGGGCCCGACAGGCGTGGAGGTTAGGTACCTACACTAACTGCTACTCTACGGCACAGACCGTGGGTTCGATTCATATCCGGGACAAACATTAGTGTTCAATTTACACGTTTGTATGAACGCAATATCTATATTTTATGTATGTATGTATTTTGTATTATCTAAGTATCATTATTTATAGTATAAGTTAATTTAATATGTAGGTATATTATCCTAATCCTAATCTAACATTATAAATGCGAAAGTGAGTTTGTTTGTTTATTTGTTACCTTTTCACGCCTAAACCGCTGAACCGATCGCTATGAAATTTGGTATGCAGATAGCCTATGGTACGGAGAAGAACATAGGCTACTTTTTATCCCGAGAAAACACAAGATCCTTCGGGAACGCGGGTGAAACCGCGGGGCGAAAACTAGTATTGGAATATTTATAAGTTTTAGATCTTGTAGGTAGATGCTCCACCTGCCACTATCTATACTTATTACTTACAATATTATAAAGCTGAAGAGTTTGTTTGTTTGTTTGAACGCGCTAATCTCAGGAACTACTGGTTTGTATATATACCGGGAATACATAAGATCCCTCGGGAACGCGGGTTAAACCGCGGGGTGGAAGCTAGTAAAGAATATTTCATTCATTCATTTACAAGCTTGTTTTTATTTATTTATGTTCAGAAGTGGATATCACGGAAAGTGATTATGAACAAGGCGGGAGTATAATATCTTCATTGTTTCACAGGCATGCGGGGTATTCGTACTGCGGCGCGTGCGCAGCATTCGCTTATAGACAAATCAGTCCGGTTGTTGTGTAAGTAGGTTATTACATCCATTTGGTTACATATTAATTCACTGAATTTGGTATATAATAATTTAAATTAAATTCCATAGAACTCTGTAACTATGTCCAGCAGTAGACGTCTTGCGGCTGAGATGAAGATGATACTTTTCATCCCGGGAATATATGAGATCCCTAAGGAACGCGGGTGAAACTGAGGGGCGGAAACTAGTAATAAATAAATTTAAACCATAATAATAAAATCATCAAAACTTAAACTAGTAACATCACGAAAGATCAGGAGAACATACATAGTTCATAAAAAACATACAGTGGTCTATCGCGTTTGAAGTCACGCGAAATGTCGTTTTGTATAAGCATTAGTAATTGCTCCATTGTGTCTCAAGCGAGTGTATGGCAGCTTGGGCTCGCTACCGCCCCTCTCTCACCCCGCAAGCCCCGCACGATTGCCCTGTCCGTTGGCCGACTGTAAGAGTTACATAGGCTGTGATAATATGGTATACTTAGTTCGGACTCCTGTTCTCCCGCGTCATTTATACAACGTTTTCCTTTTGATATCCCATAACTCTAGGGTATTAATGAGACCATGTCAGAGAATCAACTGGCATGTGAATTTATTTTTCATTTTTTTTTTTTCGTTTTCATTTTCATTCAAAATAATTCGACAAAGCCACGAATCGCAAAATAAAGATTCGTCATACGGGTGTCAATTTTTAATTATTTAATTACAATTGATATTATCTTCGAAACTATGTATCTTTGGAACATTTGCTCTATGGCTTTTTGTATTGTTTTTTTTTACTTATAGCATAATATATTCTTAGAGTTTTGGGATATCAAAAGGAACACGTTGTACGTATATCTGTTTATTCTTTTAATATTACAGCAAGCGCATCTTCATACTGGGCCCCTCTCACCACGTGAGGCTCGGGGGCTGCGCCCTCTCGTCATTGGACAAGTACCAGACACCTCTCTACGATCTTATTATAGACAAACAGAGTGAGTTTACAATATTACAAGCTTTTATTTAACTTGCAATGTATGTATGTTTGTCCGGGTGGAATCTTGCAAGTCGAATTTCACTCACTTCCAGTGGTCGGATTGACTTGATATTTGGAATACATTAGTATATTGGAAGACAATGCAAGTACAGTCAACAAAAAATACAGTCACCAAAAAAAGTATGCAGTAAAAATGATTTTTTTAACGCCTAAACCGCTGAACCGATCGAGATAAAATTTGGTATGCAGATAGCCTATGGTATGGAGAAGGACATGGCTACTTTTTATCCCGGGAGAACATAAGATCCCACGGGAACGCGGGTGAAACCGCGGGGCGGAAGCTAGTTTTCAATAAATGTGTCGTGAATGAAGAACCACACGGTGTATTCCAGTTTATGTTGAATTGGAGGCGACGCGACAGTTCGAGTGGATGGACGTACAGACGGACGAAGATGAGCACTCCATTGAAATGCATCTACCGTATATAGCCAAAGTTATGGAAGAGTTAGTATCTTTTGTTTTGTCTAAGTTGAATAATTACTAAACAAGAACTACTTACATGTAATCTTTAATGAACCAGTGCAGCAAATAGAGAATACAATATAATATTTACAGCAAAATGGCATTCCCTCCTGAAACAAAAACTAGAAATACTTATATACAGGGTGATACTTGCAGGGTTTGAAGTACTCGTCAATATGAACAACTTTTACTATGGGACCAACTCTGATATCGCATAAAATAATATGGTTGCTTCATACATTTCTCGCGCACGAAGGGTTCCGTACCATTATCTATAAAAACGGCAAAAAAACACGTTTGTTGTATGGGAGCCCCCCTTAAATATTTATTTTATTTTGTTTTTAGTATTTGTTGTTATAGCGGCAACAGAAATACATATTTTGTGAAAATTTCAACTGTCTAGCTATCGCGGTTCTTGAGATACAGCCTGGTGACAGACAGACGGACGGACGGACAGACAGCGAAGTCTTAGTAATAGGGTCCCGTTTTTACCCTTTGGTTACGGAACCCTAAATATATCTATATATAATATTATCCTGTATTCTTTTGTATAAATAATAAATCAAAAAAAATCAAAAAAATCTAACCTACTTACACTAACTGTTGTCCCGAGTTTTAGTATTGAGTGTATCTCTCTCTGTCTCGATATGTTTGTCTCTTTGCTGTATGATTAAAAACAGGGCTGTCAAATGTTACTTTTTTAATCTGACGATATTTTCAGGTACAAAACTGGATTCACAATTATTCCAATACTAGTCGGATCTCTGACACCTGAAAAGGAAGCCAAGTAAGTTAGCTAAACTAGGGCCATCTTATGTCACTTTTGACAAGAGGTTGTCTCGCCTTGCCGCACTATGTTTGTCTCTTTTTGGCACGGATAGATATGGACTGTCTAATAGAGCCTTTTAAAATGACATCATTATAAGCGATATTATTTCGGCCCCGCAGATTTTATGTCAGTAGGTTGACAAGCAGGCAGAGGGCCCTCTGCCTGCTCATGGTAAGTGCAAATGGACATTTGCAATATCAGGTGGATTGCCGATGTGTTGCCGACCTTGAAGAGCTCTTTTTACGCCCCTCTTGAAGAACCCCATATCGTATCGCTGAGGGAAAACCGTAATGGGGAGCTCGTTCCACATCCTAATGGTCCGCAGTAGGAACGTCCGACTGAATCATTGTCTCGAAACTTGAGGGTATGAGGATGAGGTCCACATCGCCGGCGAGTGCCAAATTAAATCTGTAGCAACATTTATCCGCTATCCGTGGATAGATGGCGCCACAAGATTCTAAATCGCACTAACAAAGTTCTCTGAATACTTGGGATATATACAAGATTCCAACATTTACAGTTGGACCGCGGTCCTCAGGCACGATGACCCAGCCTGGCGGAAGATCTTCCCTTTTCAATGGAGGTGTCTACCACCTTGTTCCTTTATAAATCCATTCCTTCAGCCATTATGTTGCGCTGCGTTATAAAAAGTAGTCTATGTCACTGCGCTCTATGCAAAATATCACCTCGATTCGTTGCTACGTTGAAAGATAGACAAACAAACACACTTTCGCATTTATAATACACTGGGCTCGCGGTAATCCGGCCCCTGTTTAATCCCCCTCCCCCTACAGTCGAGTAGCGTTATGAATCCGCCACAGGGGAGGCGTCCCCCATCGTATGATTTAGTACATATAGAATCTTTGATATGTAATTTGTCGGAGTACAAGGTACTCTTTTTCAAAAAGATCCGGACTACAGGCACAGGTTACTAAATAGTCTGTGGCAGTACTCTGTAGTCCGACAAATTTGATAATCCGACGCTGCCATGCAAAATGCTTGTCGGATTACCGAGGTTCCACTGTAGTAGATATATATATATTAATATAAAGGAAAAGTTTTTTGTTTGTTTGCTTAAAGGCGCTAATCTCTGGAACTACCAGTCGGATTTGAAAAAATATTTTTGCCTAATAGCCTAATTCTTGAGGAAGATTATAGGCTACTTTTTATCCCGGGAATGCGGGTGAAACCGCGGAGCGTGAGCTAGTAAATCTTTTTGACAGATATTCTACAATCTATGAATCCGCGACATTGCATAAAGGTCTTATGTATTTTGTATAATGTAGATACGGTTCAATCCTCGCCCCGTACCTGGCGGACCCTCAGAACCTGTTCATCATCTCCTCTGACTTCTGCCACTGGGGCTCTCGGTTTCGCTACACGTGGCGGGACAACTCCCGGGGTCAGATACATCAGAGCATCGAGTGGCTCGATAAACAGGTGATTATACAGGATGATTTTTTTGCTTACTATCTCTACTAAGTTTTGATCCCTATAATCTACCCCCAACCCTCACATATATTATTTTCATCCAAATATAGGGTTAATGATTTTAATGATCCCTTTAGAATATGTCCCTTTTCTTTCAAAATTAATATTTTTTTACTAAAACGGCCCGCCTGATGGTAAGCGGTTACCGTAGCCTATGAACGCTTGCAACACCAGAAGTATCACTCGCGCGTTGCCGACCCTTCCCCCCTCCCCGATGAGCTCTGGCGACCTTACTCACGCGCAGGAACACAACTACAAGTAATATTTTTTTATACTCATTACAGGGTATGGATATAATAGAAAAATTGGAACCGCGCGCGTTCACAGAATACTTAAATAAATATGGCAACACCATATGTGGCAGACATCCTATCGGAGTGCTTTTGCAGGTGAATAATTATTTTAAACTAACTACCGTCGCTCAGTTTTATCCGCGTTCCCTAATCACTAATAATTTCCTTTATACTTACATTTTTATAAGACTTTCAAGACTTTCAACTACCAATTTGGTAGAAATAAACATGAGTTGACCATTCCGAACGAATTTACACTGTATTGTTAACATCACAAAGATCAAAATAGCGGAACGTAGATCTCGAAACCTTAGATGCAATATTCAATTTGATTTATATGCTGTTACTAATACGGTGTAAATTCGCTTGGTAGAATTATTTTAATATAATAAGGTAAATATATATTAAATTATTTTTCAGGCGATATCAAAGCTGCAGAACCAATCGAACTCTACGCGACTGTCTCTCAAATTCCTTAAATACGCGCAATCGTCTCAATGTATGAACTCTCACGACTCCTCCGTTTCTTACGCAAGCGCATCTCTTGTATTCGAATAGATATTATATACAAAAAATAAAATTGTTGTCGAAACTTTGGGTATGTTCCGATATGCACTGCGAGCACTGTAAGGTGTGACAATTTAGTATACTGAGAAGCCGTTCCTTTATAGTTAGGTATACTGGGTACTGTTTAAAACGGAAAGCACTCCAGTATACTGTCTGTCATCCATGTATATATCCTACTGTCATTCTGGACGCTGTTGATCACGTGATCAAAGCACTGAGAGCACCTTGCCTCAAAAACTCACATTACAAAAATTGCGGCATTTATGACGTCATTATGTTACCCTAGGATACTGCGGCAGTATACTGTCAGTCCTTAACGGAACGAATTTCTCCCCAGTAAGAGTGACTGAACAGTGCTCGCAGTGTATATCGGAACATACCCTTTATCAGTACATTTGTTAGTGATTTTTTGTGTATTCTCGATGTCTATAATTGGTATAGGAAATGAAATCAATTTCTATAATTAAATTATACGCTCTCTCGCCTTGGATGTTGCGCTCGCGCAGGTGTGCGTTAACAAATAATCTTACTATTACGCAAATGTAACAAATGCGATTTCAAAGTTTCTTCAGTTAATTTTATTTGACCTTCGAATTCACCCCATAAAATGTACCCTCGGTTAATAATGTTAGTCTATATATTATAAAACAAATATTATATATTTCTAAGTTAAAGTTTTTATACCTTTTTATTATATATCTAATTGGTTATAAGCAATAGTTCTCTTGTTAAAGAATGGAGACGATGTAAATGAAAATTATTCGATTATATGTATTTTATTTTTAATAAAGTCGTTATATCCAAATTCTACTGTATTTGCTTTAAGTATGGTATAGAACAGACGGGAATAAAATATAAACAATTGTACAGTCACGAGCATAAATATATATACACTAAGTAAAATTCTAAAGCGTATTTTTTGTGAAATAACCGTAGCAACTTTGAGATAACACCTATATCATAATAGTATTGGTTCTATAATACTATGTTTTTTTATAATACTTTCTTTTAATTTAATAGCTGTGGATTTTGTTTATTTAATAAAAAAAAAAATTCAAGTATCAAAAAAATTATCAAGTATATATTTATGCTCGTGACTGTACATACATACATAACTTTATTTGATCTATAGTATGAAGTTTGAAATTAATTTCGTGTTTTCAGAGTTTCGAAAATATACCACCTGTATAGTATAGTTGTTAAAGCAACTACTACTCTGTAAATTGCGTCTATAATATTAATTAGTCGATTATTATAAAGATCCTGCCTTCTCCGTATCAATAAAATGAATTAATATCATAGCTAAGCACACATTTCATTATTTGTATAATTCAACAAATCTTGTATGTAATTGCAGTTAAATGACAGATATAGCTAGCTCATACAGTTGTGTTTCTGTGTTGAGACGCAATATGGTGTCGTGATCGGTAACTAGCCGACGCCCGAGCAAATGGCGGCTACCGTTTTTGTGCTCACCAATTGGCGCCACTGTCGATTAAGGTCCTGAAGTATAACTAATCTAAGTTATTACGGTCGTGAAAACAATTTTTACATTTAAATCATATTTAATATATTAAACCGTACCGTTAAAATATCGAGCATGCCTCAGTTTTGCGCAGTTCCGTTTTGTCAGAAAAAAGGGGACAAGTTTCCGAAAGACAAAACTGTCTCAAAGCACTGAAATTCATTGATACGTAACTCATATTTGCTATTATTAATATCAGGTATCCCAAAATGTTCACAACATTATTCTAATTAGAAATAAACCCGCGCAGCCCACCCACAAATAGTGTCTTTTGACATTTCGGAGACCTCACGCTACACTAGCGCCTCTAGCGGCGAATTCACACGCGATAGCCCTCATTGGCATGTTACACACCATTCATACTGTTATTTTATATAATTATGTTAATCTCTGAATAAGGTTTAAGCTATTACCTCTGATAAGTCCATACAAAAACTGTTCTGATTTCAAATTAATTAATTTAAAAAAAAAATGGCTGAAAAATCGGGCCTAAAAATAATATGAAAAAAATATTTCTATAATATAATTTCACATACTATCTTAATATAGTAAAGATGTATACTAAATGATATGTGCTTTAGTAAACTTGAAAATATAAAAAAAAAAACAACAAAAAAAAATGATGTACCCAGGGTCGTATTTTTGTATAACTATAAATAGATGTAGGTTTGAATTGTAGCTGCTACTAAGTGATTATTGGATTGATCAAAATTATAGTATAATAAGATCTCATTATATAAAAAAAATATTTACTAATTTTGTGCACAATCAATAATTGTTTATTAAAACAAAATGAAATAATCTAATATTATCAATTTCATGCAAGACAAAAATTATGCATTACTACATTGTGCAAGCGTGATAGGTACTTATTGACTTTTTATAAAAAAAACTTGTATTTATTAAAAAATAAACGGCAGGTGTATTCGGTCTCAAACAGCATTTAATTTGTGGAAAATTCGTCTCAATTATACTTAATTTGCTACTAACTTTGTGTTTTATTTTAACGACTAGCTTCCTACTCGCGGTTTCACCCTCGTTCCCGAGGGATCTTAAGCTTTCAGCAGGATAAACTGTAGCCTATGTGCTATTCTAGACTATAATCCTTCTCTGTGCCAAATTTCATCCAGATCCGTTCAGCCGTTCTGGCGTGATTGAGTAACAAACATCCATCCATGATATATTATTTTAGGATAGGTATATATAGGATTTGCGAAACCTTCAAGCAGTGTTTACATCCTTCGGCCACATCTACACATTCTCTGACATTGTGGCCAGACAAGCCTATCATTACAAAAGAAAAATGGTAGCGTTTCGTTTTTTAGTCGTAGGTAACATACTAGCTTCCGTCCCGCGGTTTCACCTGCGTTTCATTCATGGGATACAGTATTCTATATGTTATTTCATGTTATCTGTCTGCTTACATACATGCCAAGTTTCGTACAAATCCGTGAAGTCATACATACACACATTAACTTTCGATAACAAACTTCACATTGGTATCTTATAGTGTGGGTATCCAATGAGGAAGGATTTGGTAATTTCAACCTTAATGGGTTAAAATAGGGGTTTGCGGGTGAAACCACGGGGCAGAAGGTGAGCAATAATATGAATCTTGTAACAAGTGCTGCTTCTGAATTACAAACACCACCATGCGCATATTTAAGTCAGTCAGGCTTCGTATGTGAGAGTTTGAACAAGACATTAATTACTGAAATCCTAAAGAGTAGGTAGTATAAATACTTTTTTTCATTTCCAAAGAGCATCTAGACTACCTAAAATACTCTAAATAATGAAATAACATAATTGTGTTGACCGCAGCCTTCAAGCTATGACATATTAGGCTATTGTCAAATTGTCCGTAACCAAGTCTCTACAATAAGAATTTAAATCTTTAGTTTTACCATCATATATCTGCCGTCTATAATAATCTAAATGTGGGACATGCACAGCGATCTTCGATCTTGTTCCACCCTTTATTTGGTCGCAGATTTGGTTCCCAATAATGGAATGGACAGGCGATTCCGAGCTAAAAATACAAGTTTGTCAAACGAAGAAAATATTCGATAAACACAAATCATGGTACAAAATGGATATAGATGGGGATTTTATAACAAAGAACTACTATTATTCACCAAAGAAGACAATCACTAAGATCAAAGTGAAGAAAAATGATTATAAGAAGTTTAAATCTGTTAAGAAATCGGTGAAAACTGTAGTAAATAAAGAATGTTTATTAAAACCTGAAAAATTGCACAATATCCATAAGTTAATAATTAATTTAACCGTTCAATTTTGCCTTATTTTAACATGTTTGATTTTGTTTTACTGTGGTATAGCTTGTGCTATACCAATATATAATGCTGTAAATCTACCTGAATATATTAGTAATAATGCTGTATTTTAAAAGGCCTTTTTCATATATTTATGAGGTTGTATTATAAAATTTATTAATTTTCATCCTCACGCCTCCATATTGTCACATATTAATCGCGACCTTGAAAGACTTTATACCAATAAAAAAAACTCTGTGTTAAGTGGCGATTAAGTTTTTGGTGTAAGATATACACCCCTTATTACGTAAGATGGTTTAAAACAAGTCTAGTAAAACCAAGTTTAAAAAATATACATCACTTTCTAACGTCATATAACAAAAAGAGATAGGGTTATCTGAAAACCTGGGTTTTATGAGTCTTGGTTTAAACCATCTAATGTAATGAGACAGTAACATAAGTAGCCAATAAAATAAAATAAAAAATCTAAGAATTTTTATTTTTATTTCGCTAAATGCTAAGTTAGTTAAGTAAGCCGTTACAATATTATTTCTCGATTCATAAACTTTTGATCTACATATTAAAGCATTAAATGGATCTGGGCTATTAGACCTTATATAATCCAAGGCCGTGTTAGGTTACGACATGCAGGGATCCTTGGGCACTAAGTTTGGGGCCCTTTAGAAAGCAAAAGAAGTTTTAATTAAATTTTAAAAATGGAAACATCAGATCAGTGAGCTCACAAATTTAAAGTGTAAATAAATAATAAATATAAAAAAAATAAGTGGCAGCGCCTTCCAAATAATTCTCGGAAAAACGTAACCACATGCGAGTTCAAAAGACGTAGCTTTGTATACCATGTGCGTCTCGTTTCTTCTACCGTGAAACTAACTACGTTAAAATGAGACAGGGACACTTGACGTTAAGCTGGGAACTGCAGGCATATACGAAGTGGCAACGTTTTTGCCGTACACTGATAACCTACTTACGATATTATCTTATAACATCATTGCATCAGTGTCTGTGCTAGTTTTGATTTACGTAACTCATTCAACAGATCGGGGTCCTGAGTGCTAGCCCCATATGAAATACAGTATAATAATTCAGTTTTGATGAAAGCTTATAGTTCGAATTCTACATTAATCTTGAGCTTTCGGTGAAGGAAAACATAGTAAGGAAGAAGAGGTGGTATGGTGTTATGGTGGTGAGGTGTTCCAGCTGCACTTGAGAGCCAGCTAAACTAGATTCTACAAAGGTCAGGGGGGCTAAAAAGGAAGCTCGAGCAGTATTGCTAATGGAATTCATTTTTCCGAATTTACGGCAGATTAATCAATACCAAATCTTTTAATTAATTAAACTGTATATATGTGACTATTTGTAGCGAGAATTGGGAAAATTAATTACATTAGCAATATTGCTTGAGCGGCCTTTTTAGAGGGCCAGTTTGGGTTTCATAAATGAAATGCATTATAGTGAAAAATAAAAATTTTAATCGATGTTAGTTTTACATGGTTTTCTATTTTTATAGTGTGTAATACAATAAATAATATGAAGAAAAACATAAACGATAACAATCAATCAAACAAAAAAATATGGAAAGCTTTTATTTTAACAATTTTTTTATTATTAATTGTCATACAATTTTAATACATACTGTTGTGGTTATATTAAAAAAAAAAATTATGTAAATGTATCCTAATATATTTTTTATTTACGACAATTTTGTTGATCGTAAATGCATTCGCTTTGAATCCATTTTTATTTATATGTGTTTGACCACAATCTCACTATGGTAAGTGATGATGTGGTGGAAGGTGATCAGCACACAAAGCCTAGAAGGGACTGGCTCTCAAGTGCAGCTGCAGGAACACATCGGTAGGTGTTTGGCAACAGATTTTCAACTTGAGGGTGGTAGCCAGCCAGGCGGGTACTACAAAGTATCCGCGTATTTTTTTTTTCCATCACCGAAAGCTCAAGCTCATTGTAGGATTCGAACATACGACCTTACGTTACTCGATATCACTACCACTGAGCTATCATCGCCTAAAAAACTAAAATAACTAAATCGATCGTAATCATGTGCTACTGTGGTATTTTAAGTTTTTTTTTAATAAATAAATATTTTCACGCCCATTATCCTCTATGAGGTAGGCAGTGTCAGTACTGAATAGTCAGTTTTATTTTAACTACAAATCACGCATCAGTTTTTTTATACTACTTTCAGTCTGCGCGTGAGTTGTGAATCATTTATGGAACCAATATTATGATTTTATCATAGTAAACGTTGACGTTTTAAGAACTTTTAGTTCAGTAGAATGACCGCTAGAGGCGCTGTGCTAGATTTCATACAAATATTTTTTGATTGTCAATAAAATTTTGTTTGAACTTTTGCAGAAACTTTTACAAAATTCAATTCTATTTACCATGGGAAGACTTTAAAAAATATAATAAAACATTATACCCTTTCTGATATAAATTCAATAAAAATAATTAATTTTCAATTTTATCTGAAGTGTTTTAATCAATTTTATAACGTCAAAACTAAATTACTGTTTTCTTTTTCTAATAAATATATACAGTTTTTGTGTTAGAATTTCATTTATTTAATGATCACGTTCCGCCGTGACTCGTCGAAGGATAATCTGTGAAAAAAAATGGTACTTATGTAAAAAAAAAAAAAAACTTTATATTAACGATAGTACATAATATTTTGCCAAGCTATTTTCGACCGTAAAATTAAAAATTAAGATAATAATTACCTGGTCCACCCACATTGACTGTTTCGTCCTGAAAAAGTAAAAGAAATCTCTTTTTGAAAAAAAAAAACAAGATGGAAGAATCCGTAAAAACAAATAAAGGGCCAGTTTTACAGCTTGCGATAAGTCCCTGGTAACTTATGCTATTTATTTTAAAAGGTAGAGACTGCATTATCAGTTATCGGTCAGATAGGCTATCCGGAACTTATCGGTTACCTGTGAGACTGGCCTTTAGAGATTTCATAATATATATTTAGTGCAGTTAATATTTTTAGAGCTAATTTAGACTAAAACGATTCAAACAAGACCAAAACTGAAAGAAAAAGAAAGAAATGTTGGTGATATCATCATGTCATGATTTTTTATGTACATCATAGATGCGGTGTTCCACAAGGAAGCATCTTTGGACCTTTATTATTTATTTGATATATTGGCGATCTCACCCAAAATAACTACTGAAGGGAAAGCCAATATCAAACAGTTGTTAAAATAGGTTAATTTTAATCAACCGATTCCACGAAATTTAGCACGTGAGTAGCCGACAATCTGAAGACATAGTACATTTAATATCCAGAAACTGACCTGTTTCACAATCCTGGTGCGTTGGACAGTCATGCTCTGCTGGGGCACGGTACAATCTGGCTGTATTCCCTTTGCGTCATATATCTCGCGAAGAATTAACAGCATTGTATCTTCAGATTCCCTGTGAAAAAAAATAAAAATATATATATACTCTTTTTATTCTAAAAACAAATAAGCCCCCATATTCAGAGCCATTTGGTTGCCATTCCGATCGGAAGGGACGATTGTATTTCGTCAAATTTAGGCTGATGCTGTGTTAGTCGCGGAATTAATTTGCAGCGATCGTGTACCGATCGACTGCCTCATTCCAAATGGAAGTCTGAAATGAGAAAATAGGAGCCATCCTATTCATTAGACTACTCAATCGGTTTGTCTACCCGATCGGGACTGCAACCGAGCATGTCTGAATAACCCTTCAAAGTAGATATTTAATAAACATACCAATAACCAACATGGCTGCTCATGGCGAATAGATATTCATTGATCATTTCCAATGGCGCTTCTTGTAACACGTAGTCGACCCGGCGGCCGTCGTTCAGCCTACCCAACATTTCTGGTGTTGCCTGGCGAAAATAACGTGATCATTGCCAGTTAAAATTCATGTATGAATGGAAAAAATCTCGAAAACAATAACGTACAGTTCATCTAACTAAATCAACAAAGATGAAGAAGTCATGAACGAATGAATATTTTAGAGACATCTGTCTCTTTCTTTCGTACTAAAAACCTCACTTTTGAGAAAGAGAAATTTATTTTTTATGGTTTTAACTTTTCTATATGGGTGAAGATAGAATTTTTCCTTTCTACCAAAAAAAGCAACGCAGAAATTCCCCTAAATTGTAGAAATTTCGTGATAGGATATTTTCGAAACCTATATCATGTTCGTCACACCGACTAAAGGTGCTTTACCTCATGCTCGATCAATATGTAATTTTTTTTCCCGATCTCAGAGACCCCATAGTAAAAGTTGTTCATGACGAAACTAGCATAGATCTAAAAAAAATGTCAGCTCGATAATTATATCCACCCAATAGGTATATTAATTACTTACCAATGTAGTATTTAATTCATCTTTGCCATTCTCGTTCAGTTGTTCCTTCTCCAATTCTTCTTCAACCACCTGTTAAGTAGAATCAATAAATAATTTAACATATTATTCATAAAATCGCATCAGTCGAAATTGCAACTATTCATAAAATGGCGAATACTCATTGTAGGATTTGAATCCATGGCTAAACGTATTTGGATGAAATCTGGCATGTAATAAGACCATAGTCTGGATAAACACTTAGGGTACTTAGAGTCTCTGAGAAACTCTTAGCTTCCGCTGAATTAATTTTATTAAATATACAATTTTCTTACTTTTTCCAGTTGCCCATCGTTGGGCGGTGGCTGTGCCTTCCATTTGTTCCAAGTTGTCCTTAAAGATTCAATCAATTTCTGTTTTAAATCAGCACCCACCCGAGCCATTGTGTCTTTTAATTCTGTAACAAAATTAATTATATCATTTCCAGGGTCAATAATGTATAATATTAATAATAGCGGGTAAAAGATGCTACCCTGTGGAACCCAAAATATTTAAACATGATTTTTGACAATGAAATAAACTTTTAATTAGGTTTCCAACATGTTGTGAGAATTTTTAGTAACTACTTCTAATATATAAAATTCTCGTGTCACAGTGTTTGTCTGCAAATTCCTCCGAAACGGCTTGACCGATTCTTATGAAAATTTTTGTGCAGGTAGGTCTCAGAATAGGTCGTAAAGTATATTTCAAACCGTTACGTGGGTGAAACCGCGGTGGACAGCTTGTATTCATATATATTTTGTCATTGAATTTTCGAACAAGAGAATAATAACAACAAGAATAAGAACATGAGAATATTGTGATTAACTCAGTCAAAAGTCTTTAAAAAATCTAGAATTTTAAATAAGCAAGATAATGTTTATGTATCTAATGATCTTTTCTAGTTTACCTAGCACGAATTATTATATATAGTACTTACCTAAATGCATTCGCTTCCTTCCCTTATGGTGCGGAATGAGGAATGGCTTGACATCTCTCAGTTGCGTATTGATCAGGGGTTCGATCCTGACAATGGAATATTAGTTTTAGAATAATGCAATGAAAAATAAAATATAATTTATAACATATTTATAAAATGTGTGTGTGGTGGTAACAAACCCACTCAGTTTCGTGACGGCCGAATGGATTTTAATGATATAGATAGATCATAACCTGGAATAACATAAAGGATACTTCTTATACCGGGAAAAACATTTGATGTCTTGGAATCGCGGGTGAAACCGCGAAAGCAAGTAACTTATTTTTAGCAGGATCCTGTAATATTTATACATATCTCGCCTTAACTTAAGAGGTACCAGACCAGTGACGGCTCTCATGTATCGGATTAAATATATAAATATTCTGGGACATTCCTCACACACGGCTATCTGACACCAAACTAAGCAGAGCTTGTGCTATGGAAGCCAGAAGTATATCAGTTACTTCATATACTACTTTTCTTTTGTAAATATTTACTTATATAGATAATTACATCCAGACTCAAGACAAACAAACATGTTCATGCACACAAATGTCTGTCCTGTGTGGGAATCGAACGCACGACCTGTGGCGTGATAGATAGGGTATCTTACCAACCACGCCAACCGGCCCGTCAGTCATGATTCTTACCTGTAAGCAATGGGGTCATAAGGGTGGAATATGTTGAAGAAATTCCTGCACGTCGGCAGACTGAACTCCATGCCAAGTGATTCAACACCTCTGATGCATTCAAATATTGCTGTAAATAATGAATATACAGGGTGACTTTTATCATTATGTTAATATGTAGGTGAATATGTGTAGTACCTATATATTTGATAATAAAATTACTGTCAGAGGTTTTCCGAAAAAATTATTGAATCCTTTTTCGATTACAACGTTTACAGTTTTTTCAAAAATTTTAATTAACCACATATAGGCTTAAATTTGACCACAATCTCACTATGGTAAATGATGATGTGGCCGAAGGTAGTAAGCACATAAAGCCTAGAAGGAACTGGCTCTCAAGTGCAATAGTCAAAACTGGTAGAACTTGAGAGTGGTAGTAATTGAGAAGTTCTAGTGAAGTAAGTTACCAATAGGACTTCCGAGGGCATACATAGCTGCTGGTGAGAAAGCCAAGATAGGGTACTTGACGCAAGGCTGGCCAGTACCCGCTGTTCCGGTCACGTAGTTCTTCTCTGCACATTTACAATCACGTTTCTCCTGAAGAAGAAAAAACAGACGATTCTTAGACAGAAGTATATTTTTCACATAGATCTTCAAAGTTTGATGTTTGCTTTTGCTGAGAAGAGTCGGCAATAAACTGAGCAATTATTTTTTTTAACACGATTTTATTAATTTCATCTGTAACTATGTAAAAAAGTCTTGAAGTCTATTTTGACCTACTTCCCGGTTTCTGATTGAGCTGAAATTTTGCATACACGTTTAGTTTGGATGACAATGCATTGTAAGCTAAGTGACGTCATTCTGAATCCAATATGGCGGACTCCCAAAGATGGTGGACTAGTTATTTTTTATGCACTCCCATGATATGGATATCAAATGAAAGGGTTTGCAAAGAATGCGAAAAATAAAATGACGTCACACTAAATTCAACATGGCGGACGTCCCAAGACTTAATTTTTTAATTTTTTATGCGAGCGCTACACACAAGTATTGTCGTCATTAAAATACTCATTAATGTTATTAATCTTTTGTACTAAAGCGGACTTAAAACATTCTTTAAAATGTAATGTCAAATTAAAATAAATATAGAAGCGTGTACTCAGTAGCAAAATTAACATTGCAAAATTTTTGGACTCTATAAGCAAAGGTCACAAAGTTTGTGCTTTTTTTATATTTAGACATAGAAATAAAGCATATATAACTTACCATAGGCATCTGGTGGCACAATAGGTCATACAAAATAACGCTGCCGAGCGAATGACCGCCCAGGGACACTCCACCATTGAAGTTTGGATTCCTCTTTTTGAATATATTGTAAACACGATTCAACTCGTAGCATACAGTGTTTAAGATCGTCTGTGGAGAGAAAAAAGTTATTTTGTCTGTTGATTTTTGTCTAGTCCATTCTTATTTAGATAATAAGGTATTTTACTCTATATGTGAAGAAAAAATGTACAATTTAGATAGCTGTCGGAAAATGTTAGATTAATAAAATAACAAAATTAATTATAAAATTCATTTCAAACTTTTTAGTTTTTTTTAAACTGTTTTTAAATAAGCGAAACAGCCATGATACTATGTAATACGGTCATGCAAACTAAAAAGTGTCAACTGATCAACAACAGCATTTGTTTACATGACCAACTGACGTCGTGACAACAGAGTGACATGGCGTCCAACGCTGCAGCGTTTTCGTGAAATTACGCGCGAAAAATTTTTTTTATGCATTTTTATGGCACTTATCTATTAAATGAAAATTATATGTTTTTTCTAGTGATTTATTAGCACCTTAGGATCGAATTGAGATACTTTTCAAAAATGGGTGTAATCCCTATTCTGTAGCCAAGGCTTGCACTTGAGAGCCAGTTGCCTTCTAGGCTTTGTAAAAGTCGGTAATAAATTGTCAATACACCTGTTATTTTATGTCTATAGGCGACGGTGGCCACTTATCATCAGATGGACCCTCTGCCTGCTAATAAAGTAATTCTTGTGACAAGATTACCACGCTAGCCACAAATCACCACAATTACGACCACTGCGTTATATTTCATCAACGATTGCTAAATAACCGGTTTGTGGTAAGTTATCATTTCTTATAGCATGCTGAATTATATCTCCCACAATTCAAAAAGCTACTAGTGGCAGCCACAATTTGCCACAGTAACTTTCACTATATCCCATTTCAGTCCCATCTACCTAAAAGGCTACTTGTGGCAAGTTACCACCGTGTGTGGCAGCCACAGCTCACCTGACAGAACACGGGGCTGGTGTAGAACAAGACGTCAAGCACGGTGTCGTTGGTGAAGTTCCTCAGGCGCGGGATGCTGTCGAGGGTGACCTGCGCGAGGCGACGGTCCACGCCGGTCTCGCCCGAGTGGAGGGTCGCGTGCCATGATATTGGCAACACCTACAAGCAAAAATATAACAGACGATGGTTAATCATATTATAATGACATAGGGTACTTTTTATGAAAACACAAGGGATTTGATTTGGGAAAAACATAAACCCTCGGGACCGCGGGTGAAACTGCGGGGCGGAAGGTAGTTAGATATAAAAATAAATGGATAAAAGTAAGCTTCCAAACGGTATATGTAGATGTAGTATATAAGAAATCACCACATGACATAATTTAAAAAGGTATCGATGACAATTTTATTAGTGTTGCAGTAACCTTAGGCAGGGACTTTTGGCCACCATTTTGAATGACTTAACATGCGACTAGAATTTTATATGATATTGGCAAAATTACACAAGCTGTGATAATAAAAAAAACATTAGGCAGAATGCATCTGTATTTAAACATAATAGTTTATAACATAGGTACCTCAACTCTGTTAACGGTTCCATCATCGTACGAGTTCCTGTAATGCGACTGCAAGAGCTGAAGGCTGGTAGCTCGGAAATCTTCCACTAAAATACATTAAAAAAAAACATAAGATGAGCACATTCCTATTAATAAGATAGAAGATTACAATATTTATATTCAGTTTTGTTCAATCTTTAATCAGAATTAACCGGTTTTTAGCAACAAAGGCTAAAAAAAAGAATTTAGGTGAATAAAGCTGTCTTGAAAGGTTTTATCATGATAATATTTAAGTTCGAGAAAACCGATTAATTTAATTAACCGGTTAATTTTAAAAAACCGGTTCCAAGTCTTTCTTATAAGAACTCACCGACTTCCTCAACGTTACGAAAGCGCATGTCACACGCGGAGCCGACTCCGTGACAGAGCAACAGCAGGTGATCAATGCTGGAGGGCTCCGGGTCTTCGATCTCTGACTCATCACAACCTCGGCGGACGACGCGCGGGCGGGATGTTGATTGCTATTAGAAAAAAACACTTTATATATTATATAGATACTGTTTGACTATGGTAAGTGAAGATGTGGTAGACGGTGGTAAGCACAGAAAGTGTAAAAGGCAACTGCCTCTTAAGTGCAGCTTCTGGTGACAGATTGTTGGGTGACAGGGTGGTAACCAGCCAGTACCTACTCGCATTAGTTTTAGAAAAACCATTAGATCTTATTTTATGAGTGTAGGTATATTAGGTATACCTAAAATAATTTAAATATACAAAGGATTAGGATAACAGCTTTACACCTATAAAAATACTACTAATATAATAAAAATGCGAAAAATTATGTATTTTTGTTACTCAATCGAGATCGGATTTCGATGACAAAAAAAAACCAGTAATAAAGGTCGACACACACTAACACTTTTTTCCTTCTGATGTCTATACTCGCCGGCGCCGTGGACCATTAGCAAGAGATGGTCGATCTTGACGGCCATGTCGCGGGACACCCGGATCTTGGGCGGGTTGCGGTATACACGCTTGCCGAATGTAAACAGCTGTAGGTTTGTATAAGGATTTGGTTGGGATGATTTGTGTTTGGTTGGGATGATTATCGTTTGGTTGGGATGATTATGGTTTGGTTGGGATGATTTGTGTTTGGTTGGGATGATTTTGGATGGGTTGGGACACTAAACATTGTCGGCAAACAAGCATACGGCCCGCAAGATGGTAAGCGGTTTCCGTAGCCTATGAAGGCTTGCAACACCAGACGTATCACTCGCGCGTTGCCGACCCTTCCCTCCTCCCCGATGAGTTCTGGCGACCTTACTCACGCGCAGGAACACTACTATAAGTTATTTGGCTGCGGTATTCTGTAAAGTGGAGGTACTTCCCCAATCGAGCTGCTCTCTGAGCGACATATCGCTATGCTCTACCTCTCTTCTACCTTGGGTAATTTCACGACAATCCCTAAATGCGATTGTGTTTTTAGGTTTATCCTTCAATCACACTTATTTTATGCAAAAATACGAGTTCATTTTTTATAAAGAGTTTTTGCTTTTGAAAATGTTCCATTCGTGCGAAGCCGGGGCGGGTCGCTGGTTGTTAAGTATTTCCACCTAATTTTGCTACACCCGGTATAATGCTTACCGGCGGGGAACTGAAGGCATCATTGGTCCCGCTGTGAAGGAAGTGTACCATCACCGAGGGTCCGTGCATCACCACCAGCTCGTTGTCCGGTAACACCAACCGTCTGTGCCATTCACCAGTCGTTATACCATGTCGGTATTCCTCCTGAGGGATATATAAACATGTCCATCCTCCATTGTAAAGAAAAGATTTTCCACCATATACATGGTGAATTTTTCAAGAGGGCGTGGATGGCCAATTCCTAAACTATAAGGAATAGCGAAAAATACTCAAAGGAGTCTTGAGCCCGATTTTGATAAAAACTAAAATTACATCAATGGATTTTTGAAAAATCGTTGATTTTGAAATAAAAAAACACGCTGTATATTATTACACCATCCGATACTGTTGCTAATAAGGATCAATTTCTGGGAAGTAATGATATCCGGTAAACTGAAGGAAAGAGCTCATTTTTAACAAAATACAATTTTATTACTTTCTTACGTTACCTACCTATTAAACCTTAACTGATTAATTTGATCAAAACGATGGCCATTGTTATTTTTTTTAATTAGAACATGATATTGTGAGACTGAGTGCGGGTGTGTGTTGAAAAAAAAAAGAGCATAATTTCGAACAAGGTACGTGTAATAAATAAATACAACATTAAATATTATCTCTAGTATGAATTTTTAAAATATGAATTCATTTATTAAAATTAAACAGTTTCCTTTAGTTAACCTTACCGGATATTATTACGTCCCCGAAAATGAGTGAAACCGCGTGGAACAGCTAGTATGGCATATAATATAACAGGGGAGCATAATCGATTCAGAATTACTAGAATAGAGGGTTAAACAAACAGACGGGGACTGTCCTATAGTTCAGAAAAACATCGAATCCACGATCATCACCGCGGGGTCTGACAACACTACGAGTTATTGGTCAAAATAATTCTATAGACTGACCTCAAGAATAAAGGCTACTTCCTCTCTATAAGGTACGTATCTTGCATCCGTTGTGCCTTTGTAGAACCAACTGCATCTGAAATATTAGAGTACAAGCGTTAACTATTTGAAGACTTACAAATATCCAGAGTTTCCTCGCATTTGAGGGACAAAATATAACATCCTGTTAGTTCATCATCGTAGAGGATTATTTTAGTATTATGTTTGGGATGGAACAGAAGATTCGTCAACAGATTTTAAGACTGGACAATGGCTTGTGTTTGACCACAATCTCACTACGGTAAGTGATGATGTGGCCGAAGGTGGTAAGCAAACAAAGCCTATAAGAGATCTGTCCCTCGAGTGCAACTGCCCACACACACTGGCAGATGGTTAGCGACAGATTTCCCGATCAGGAACTAAAAAGTACTCTATCACCGTGATATGGGTTCCCTTCACTAGAAGCTCAATTATTGGATTTAAACCTTGACTTTTGCAATGGCATCCCATGTCACTACCACTGAGCTATCGTCGTTAACACTATTTCCATTTGCTGGTACTTTAAGACAACGAAGTTGACAGGTAAAAATAGGAATTCTTTATTTTCTTTTTACTTTGTACAGGATTGTGTTTGACCACAATCTCAATTATAAATCATAACGGGCCAGTTGGTAAGATACCCTATCTATCATGCTGCAGGTCGAGGGTCCGATTCCCACTCAGGACAGACATTTGTGTGCATGAACATGTCTGTTTGTCCTGAGTCTGGGTGTAATTATCTATATAAGAATATATTTACAAAAGAAAATTACCAGAATATGTAGTATATCAGTTATCTGGCTTCCATAGCATAAGCTCTGCTTAGTTTGGGGTCAGATGGCCGTGTGTGAGCAATGTCCCAGAATATTATTATTATTATCATGATGTGGTAAGCACACAAAGCCTAGAAAGAACCGCTTTCAAGTACAGTTGCCAGAACACCTGGTAGTTGATTGTCGACAGATTTTCAACTCGAGGCTTTTATCCCAGGGTACCTTAAACCTGAGGGTAATGTCTTACCTCCTAACGTTAGTAGGTTTCTCAATCCAATACACGGCGATCCTTAGTCTACCTTTAACGTTGACGTCATATCTCCCACCGTCAGTTGGAACTAGGGTTTGATCGTTTAAATCAGCTGTAATTAAAACAATTTGTGGTAAGTGATGATAAGGCCGAGTAAAGTGGCGATAATTCAAGTTTTAATAAAGGTCAGCAACACATTGTCAATCTCCCTGGTATTGGTAAGGTCCATAAGCGACGATAGTCACTTACCATCAGGTAGACCACCATCCTGCTTGTCAACCTTCTGACATAAAAAAATTAATACCCTTATGTTAGTAACAAAACCACAGAGACCAAAACTCACGGCCAATGAAAGCGTCTTCTAGCGCTTTAGAATCTCCCACAGAGAATCCCCTCCAAATAGAATTGTCTTCGACATCCACTCGGTAAAACCAATGGTGTTTGACCGGTACGTATTCTGTTGTCGAGCGGTTCTGTAATCATTTGCAATTTTATAAAGAGTTGAGCTATATATTGACAAGGAGTTCTGGAAACATTTGCATTTTATCGTAGAGGAATCAGGTTATATTGTAGGCAGACTGGAGTAGTTTGGGACTACTGGAATGCAGCGTGTTTTAGAAAAGATTATACGAAGGAGTATGGACTAGGTAATGAATATAATAGTGAATCAACTCCTTTCTCCGTCTTCCTTCCTCCTAGAGACAATAGGGACTTCGCTCTCCTTCATACTGCACCTTCGCTGCTCTATCAAGCGGCCGAGTTAACTCACTATTCTTCACTACACATATGGTAATGTTCAGTAATTAGTACTGCCTCAATAGGTTACTTGTCAAGTTCGCACTGCGCAGGATCAAACTCCTGCCACATATCTCCGAGTCTTAAACTATACGGTTACGTAACAGACTTTTTGGTAGCGGAAAAAAATGTGAGGAAACCTGGCATGCACGAGAGTTAAAATTAAAAGAATGTGATGAGTGACAATTGTCTGATTTGATGATGATCCCCAATTATGATAGCCGGACGTTTATGAACACTTCAATTGTACGCAATTTATCTCAGGTACATATACAATGAAATGTTATGAACGGCAACCAATTATTAAGACTAGAGGTTCATCAAAATATACCGTAAAAAATCCGTTCAGGCATTGAGTAACAAACAACCACAAACTTTCGCATTTAAAAGAATACGTCGAATCTCCGCTATGCCGCCTCGACTACAAAGCACGTCAAGAGAATGTATTCTATAAATGAGTTTCGGATACTGGAACATCGATTAATCATGTCTGAAACTTTTTACAGTGAACATCAAAGAACTTAACGTAAAATATATTAACAGCTATACTGATTATAATAAAGTAGATGAATGTAGTACCTCGTTAAGCATTGTGACTCCTTCATGATTTTCTCCTTGTATACAATTGCCAAAATCAACTGACACAGATCTTCTATTACTATCCTTATTTTGATCCATTATTCTTTCACTTTTTTTACCGGGCTCCGTATTATCATTGACCTTCCTAAATTTATATTTATAACCGGCTAAACATTCAAAGACTTTTATTTGATTTTTTGTATCGCAACAATAAATACATTTGTTTATAATTGCACCGAGTGATTCGTCGTTTAATTCTGATTCCGCCAATTCTTCTGGAATGCTATTTTTACAGGTAGTTGGTTCACCTATATTCAATTCAGTCGTCATATCATATTCAACCGTAAAATAATTAACTTGCCTAACTACTTGATCTTTGGGTACTTCGAAATTTTGTAACGAAGTTAAATCTTTCATTAAGTTCAAATTAGCTATGTATGTTTCATTTGGAATGTTGAATTTATTGTTTTCTTTATCTTTCGTCTCGTGTCTGTAATGGTTTTGACTCTGGCTTAATTCAAAAAAAGACTTGGAATGATCTGGTTTTGATAGTGGCATTGAAAAGTAACTAGCTAATCTACTTGAGCCTTCACTTTCCTGACTAGATGATGCAGGTTCGCTTGATGAAAAGAAGTTTATTGGATCTGGAAGTGATTGAGAAACTGTACTTTCTTGATTTTCTGGAACGTTTGGCTTGAAAAAATTTAATTCATCTCGCAATGCAGTAGGTTTTACTAGCTCTGCTGAAGTTTCTTTTTTTATAGCACTGGTAGAGTCTCCAGGGTTCTTTTCAGTATTTGCACCAAATATACTAGAAAAACCAGGCAAATTTTCAGTTTTAAAAATAGGTGGTGTTTCTGACACCAATTCATTTAGTTTTAATTCTATTTCTTTAACTATCTCTGGTTTTGCATCAGACGTATCTTCAGATTTATTTACAATCTCTACACCAAATACACTAGAGAATAGTGGCAAATTCTCGGTTTTAAATATGGGTGGTGTTTCTGAAACTAATTCACTTAGTTTCGATTCTATTTCTTTAACAATCTCTGGTTTAGTATCTGACGAGCTGCTGAATGTTGGAGTATATGTAGGTCTCGTTTGAGTCGATGTATCAGGAACATAGATAATTCTATTATTTGTATCAACTATTTCTTGAGTATCTTGAGTGGATAGCTCACTTAATCTTCTTTTGAATTCTTCTTCAAATCCTGGTGGTATCCGAAAAGGTACATCAGGACTAACTATATTGAATCCAGCTAAAGCAGTAGGTGAACTTATCGAATTCCTATAATGAGTTTCAGCTGCGTAATTTCCCGTATCAAAATATGATGCAATAGAAATAGCTGGACTGCTTTTTGTCGGCAAATCAAATAGAGAATATATTTTTTGTGTTTCAAAAACGTCGTCACCATCGCCACATACCTCCATCTTTTTAAATCTCTCCACTCTGCTAGTAAATGTATCTTGAACGGGATCATCAGATGATTTTTCACGTTCTTTAAATTCAATCTTATCATCATCAGTCTCTGATGGTTCAATAACAAATTCATCAATTGGAAAGTCATTTTTGGCATCCTGTTCTATAGAATGCACATCTAGTCCTCCATTTTCATCAGACTTAGAATCTTCTTCGGCTGGCGGAGCAGAAGGTATACTTATTTGTCGAGGAAGAACATCATCATGCGTATTTTTAAATTCTGCCTTGATTTCATCGCTTGCATTATTAGGTACGTTATCGAAAAACAGAGAATTATTACCAAAGAATCCAATAGTATCAGGGTTAATTTGAAATGTGTAATCGTGATCCATTACTAATCCTTTCGATGGTACATATGATGTTTCTTCTGTGGACCACCCGTAATTAATAGATTCTGTTGTTTTCATATCATTTTCATCATCTAGTAGCTCAGTGGCTGATTGAATATTAATTGTGTCAATTGTTTCTTCAGTAATATGCGATATTTCAGCTTGTTGATTAGAATCAAAGTTAGTCCTATCTAATACTGGCGTATCACTTTCCGTTAAAGGAACTTCAACTGGATTAGAAAGTTGAATAGGTGAAGTTATGTTTTCGATTAGTTGAGCCGTCAAATTATCTGTTTCCTCTACATCTCCAGGCTTATTTACTTCTCTACAAGTCTCACAAATATTTAATTCTGAAGCGTTTTCCATGTCACCGATTAAAGGTATTGTTTCAACTGGGTTATTTTCAAAGAAACTAACGCTAGTATTCTGATCGAACAAAGATGATTTTGGTGCATCAAATAATGATACACTTTTCATATCATACTCCAAGCTAGTAAGATCTTTAGATGTGTCAGCAATAATTGTTGACAAGCCAAATAACGGAACAGAAGAAACAGCAACTATTGGAATTGCATCAGATATCGATAAAGACTCGATTAAATTGGTTTCTATTATTGGAAAATTTTGATAACTTTTTTGCATATCTTCAAATTTAAAATCTGAAGCACTTGTTGACGTTCTGATTGGAGTCTCTATAAACGATGGTGTCGGGTTAAATATTTCAAAACCTTTTACGACGCTCGGGACTTTGACGTCTTTTTCTTCAAATGGTTTGCTGATAACTTTGCTTTTCAAATCAATGACAGGTTCCAGTATATCTTGATTTATATTTAAAATTGATGGTTGATCATCAGAATAAATGTGTGATTTAGATACTTTAGCAGTTGGTATGTTATCAAAGAAACTTTTCGCTGTAATATCTTGGTTAATGGTTGGATTAACTTCAACTATTTGTTGAATAACTTCTACATCATCAGTTACTTTTGGTACACTTTCTAATTTACCTTGTGAAATGCTAGATAAAACATCTTGTATTTTTGGCTGTAATTCTATATTTTGAGGTTCATTATCATTATTTTCCTCGGCATAAGTCGTTGTGTGAATCGAAGCACTTATTGACACATTTGCATTAGATGTTACATCAATATCACTATGAGTATTTATCGTAGACACATTAGATGAAGTTTGAGGGGCACTTTCAACTGTAGTTTCTCCCATATCAGTAGAAGTACCTACATCAGGTGTAACTATTACATCGTTTACAGAATATGAAGTGGCATCTGCATTTACAGGTATATCTGCATAGCTTCCAGTAGTACTGCTATATAATGGGTAATAACTTGATGTAGCTGTAGGATATACGTTTTGACCACGACTATAGTAACCATACTGTTCTTGCGCATTACAGTACTGATTCTCTAGCGGATAGTTATTTGCAGTTTTATAATCATACATTTGGCTATATGACTGTTGATTTTGCTCCAAATTCGGCACGAAAATTTCAAAACTAGACTGACCTTGACCTTGTGTCGGATTAATAGGTTGGTCGTATGAAGGAATAAGTTGCGTCCCATAAGGTACATTATCTTGATTAGCAGTAACGTCTGTTTTAGGCTCATTGTAAGCTGGATCAAAAAAAGTTGTCACGGTACTTTGAATCTTATTCATATCTATCGAACTAAGTTTAGATTTCAAAGATCCCAGTATACCGAAACCTTTCGATTCCTGTTTTGGTTGTTCGAAGGTTTCTGTCGTTTGTCTACTAAAATCAAAAGCTGTGTTAAATTCAGGCTGAGGTGCCAAATCTTGTGGCTTACTAATATCCAAAGGTACATATGCAGGAATGTTATCAACGGGTTTGCTTATATCAAACGGTGCTAGAGCTTCTACATTTTGTGCCATATTAGGTTCAAAAGGTTGTATTTCTTGTTTCGGCGTAAATACAGCACCTTGAAAAGTATTCGTATCTGCTGTAGGTATTATAGGTTTAACATTATTGCTTATAGATCCCACTCCTTCTATAGGACCTGCATAATACTGCGGGCGTTTCTTTGTCATTCTATAATTGAGACTACCAGAGGCTTTTGGAGGCTCCGTTAGTGGCTTTGAACTTATTTGAGGTTCTGAACTTATGTTTGATTCAGCAATTTGTGTCATATTATTTTTTGATATACTTTGATTGACTTGTATAGTCTGATCCATAGTTGTAATATTTTGTGATTGCATTAGATTTGGGTTAAAGAAAGTTGGCGGTGGAGGAAAATTTGTCGTCCATTGTGTTTGTGACACGTTTTCAGCAAATAACGATGACGCTGTTTCAATATTTGACGGTGATATCGGTACGTTTGTTGGTATGGGTGGAGTTGGTTCAAATTGCGGCTTTGCTATTGGTGGTAACGATGTCTGTGCAAACATTGGTATAGTAGACATTGCTGTTCCAGCTGGATTCATTTCGGTAATACTAGGAGTAAATATTAAAGGTTTCGACGTTACGTTTGTCGGTGTAAAGACAGATGTTGGTACTGTATTTAACGTGGATGTTGGTGTATTTTCAACAGTAGTTGGGTCAGTTGGTGATCGTCCCATAGTTGGTGGAGTAGGCATTGAAGACTGTGGCATTATTGGTGGAAAAGATGGCAGTTGCATTACCGAAGTAACCGGTGACATGAAAGGAATTGAAGGCGCTGATGCTGGAGTATGAGTAGGTGCATGTATTGAAGTTTCTACATTTGTTGGCGCAAATATCGACGATGATGTATGTTGGCTCGTTTGTATTGGCATAAAACTCGATGGCAGCAATGTTTGCGATTGCATTCCAGCCGGTGGTAGAAAACTAGGAACAGATGTTTGACCAAACATTGGCACTGCTTGATCATCACCTATATCTGAAATAGGTGCCGGTACAAAGATATTATCAGTAAAAGCCACTGGCATTGCTTGAGGTTTGATTATCGGATGATTAGCTGAAATACGCCGAGCGACAGATGGTGGTAAGATCGCTTTTTCTATAGCAGGTTGATTGTCTTTTCTTGGAAGGTTGGAGAACATTGGTGGAGGTGGAATTATTGGCGCGTTAAGGCCTTGCGGTACATTTACAAACTGATTGGCGGCTTGGGGAGGTGCTATTACAGTATTTGATCTATACTGTATATTTGTATCCTGTGACAGTGTTGAAGCAACATGTTCTTGAATTCCAAATGGCGTAGAAACCTTTGCGACTTCTTGTACATCAACAAACTGTATATTTGTATCCTGAGTAGGGGCAAAATGATCCGTAACTCCAAACGGCGCAGGAAAAGCTTCATGATTCTTATGAGCAGCTAAATTAGGTTTAATTTCGCTTGCTATTTCAATGGCTTTAGTTTCAGCTACGGGATTAAATATATTATATGTTTCAGCAACATTTTGAGCGATAGATTTAACATTTTCATCTCTCTTAACATTATCTATTGATACATTTTCAACTGGTGTGAAAAATGACGGCACATTTTTATTGAAAGGTTGATTGTAGGTACTTTGAGCCGTTTCTCCGGAACTCAGACCCGGTATCTGCGCGTACGCTTTCTTTTTGGTTGTTATCCGATAGCTGACTGTACCTGCAACAAGATATAATTAATGTTAATGTATACTTTTAGTTTAAACGTAAGCGATAATTGGTTCCTGCTTGTATGTTCAGTTAGATAAGAGTTGGGAACATGGTCTATTATAAGTATATACTTTTTTTGAGGCGATGATAGCTCAGTGGTAGTGGTAGGTTCGAATCCTACAATGAGCTTGAGCTTTCGGTTAAGGAAAACATCGTGAGGAAACCATAGCGCGGTGGTAGCCTACTTTGTAGTACCCGTCTGGCTGGCTACCACCCTCAAGTTAAAAATCTGTCGCCAAACACCTATTGGTGTGTTCCGGCAGCTGCACTTGAGAGCCAGTTCCTTCTAGGCTTTGTGTGCTTACCACCTTCGGCCACATCATCACTTACCATAGTGAGATTGTGGTCAAAAACAAGCCTATACAAAGTTTAAAAAAAAAACACCTTAATACCCTTACTCATACGTTATTTAACTTTAAATACTGTTTCCTTATCACTATCTCGATCCTTATCTTTACATAAATTTGTAAAGGACAGCATCTACAATGAAAAGTCAGTACCCGCGTGGACTCCCATGGTAATTTTTTCATGTTTTCCTTTACTGCACACACAGTGGTGAACAACCAAGTGATTTGAGCCTCATGATCGACCCTATTCTAAAGGGTCTCGACTACCAAGTATGACTGGTTTGTCCAGTACTAGTAGTAACTTAGATAAGTTTTCTACATTTGTACTGGATACGGTGTGGTTATTAGGATTACTTGTCAATAATGGGGCCGGTTGTGTTTGCGTTTCCATTGTTATTTAGCGTTCGAGATACGATGGTAAAATATTATTTTAATACATTACTGCCTTGTTTTTTACATGATATGGGCTTGATTTTGATCACTGACCCGCCCTTAAAAGGACGAAGACGAAGGCTACGATAGAGCACGCTTGCCCAGAAGAAACCTATTCACTCTGACCTTTAAAGATTCCTACAACCTCCCAGGAAACATAGAAATATTGTGTATATTTAAAATTAATTGGAATTTATCCAATTTACGAAGAGGACGCCAGCTTTCAAGTTTTTAACATCTCATTTGAGACGTTTAATAAGTACGTAAAACATTTCATATAAAATTGATTTATTTACTTTATCTACACATGTACTATTTTACACCTGCATTTACAAATGCATAAGAGTAACATCAGAGACTGTTAATAAGAATGGTGGGAATAGATAAGAGAGAACAATTTACCTATTGAGTATGAATACATAGTCCAGAAAGTTCCACAGGACTGAAGAGAGAAGATGAAGCGAGAGGAGAGTAAGTCTATTATTGTTCTATATAAGGTCCTAATAAATGAAGTACGGTCCTTTTGAGGGATGATAGTATAGGTCATAAGTATTCCGAAAATGATAAAATAAAAATATTCGGTCGTAATTTTAATGAAAAAAAAAACCTGAAATTGTACTTCATCACTACTAAGCATTAATTAAAACCATTAACAGCATAATCAGGTGTAAAATTTATTACTAAAAAATAAAAAAAAGCAATTAAAAAATACATTGCTTTTATTTTATTTATTTATTACTTTTATATTTTACGAAGTACAATTTCAGGTTTTTTTTTTTGAATATTTTTTGTTCTTTTTTATTTTATCATTTTCGGAATACTTATGACCTATATACTTAGTCTACTCTACTCTAATATTTTATGAAGATTTTACGATGAGGATGACACCTTCTCGCGTGACAGTGGAAACAAACGTCTAATTCTAAACTAAAAGTCGTAATTTTCCACTGTGCGAGTCAAGAACTTTGTAATTAATAAATTAATCTCTTGAATGGGACTAAGCGCCATGGTAACAAGTAATGCTAAGGAATTGATAAATCGAGGGATAGTTACTAACTGCTGTAAAATCATTCACAAAGAAGTATAATAATAATCAATATAACGAATATCATCAAAGATTGAGACATTTGATTTGGCAGGCGTTCCGTTGTCTCAATCAATAGTCCAACAACCAGTCCAGCAAGTTCCCCCCCATAGACCCAGTATAGTTCCCTGTTTTCTGTAATAGTCCTTGCACTTAGCGGGTGCTGTCTTTACCTGTATCTCTTTAATAGTGCAGACAGAGATAGTATCGCTAGGTGTACACATCCCAACACATTAATATATCTTAAAGGGGCCTCTACGTGTTGGATCTGTATCCCCACGCACGCCTTTAAAAAAGACCGGTCCCCGCGCCGTGATGTCTGAAAGATACATATCAATATATAAAAAGAAAAGTCCTGACTCAACGCCCAGCTCAAACCCTGGACCTAGAATCCTGAAAAGTTTTGCACAGATGGCACCCATTATGATGAAGACAATGAATAACGCCGGATCTTTCGAATTTCAACCCCTAAAGGGGTAAAATAGGGGATCTCGGGTGAAACCCCGGGGGGGAGGGAGCTGGTGTAGTATATGTGAAAAGAATCTATACTAATATTATAAAGCTGAAGAGTTTGTTTGTTTGTTTGAACGCGCTAATCTCAGGAACTACTGGTTCGATTTGAAACATTATTTTCGAGTAGTCTACTGAATAGGATGGCTCCTATTTTCTTATCACAGACTTGTACATTATCGCGGCAAATGAATTTTGCGACTAACACAGCAGGCCTAAATTTAACGAAATAAAATCGTCCTTTCCGATCGAAATGGCAACCGAATGGGTCTGAATATGGGGGAATATCAACTTTATGTCAGTTTCGCTATTATACAATAAATTATTTGTTATACATGCTGACGTCGCTTTCAACTCCCCACTAGTGGTTATAATTTCGATAGAATCTTGCAGAAACGTTTGGATATCAAGTTGCCATCTGTCAAACTTGACATTAATCACATGATGACACATGATACGACAATTGTCACGCATTTACTGATTGTTCCTACCGAGACATACAGATCCTTTCTCGCCACACTCCTGCGCATACCATACCGCAAGTGAAGAAGCGGTCCAATAGTCGGTTGCATCAATTTTACGAATTCGTAATATTCGTATACAGTAACAGTATGCAGTCAAACTGGCAATTTTTCGGTTGCCTTTAATACATTTTACTTTCTCACGTAATCTTGTTTACGAAAGCAACAAAAAAAAATTGGGATCACTGACCGCATTTATGCAGGTCCATTTTGGAAACTTTTTATCCCCAATATGATCGATGTAAAATGTAAAATAATTCGAAACCTACAAATACACTAATAGTATATATTACATAACACCTGAGTATTCCCACGGTTTACCATCCGACCTTATGACCTTTGACCTTTGGCAACCATAGAGTTATAAGGTCAATGATAAATTATATTCATATTGATGTTATTAGCGATGATCTGTTGGTTCCGTTACTTAATAATGATTATGATGACTTCAAAGGTAATGTTTATTATTTAATCAAGCTTATTATTCAAACTCATGAACAAGGTGAGATATACAAAAAAAAAATATGATTCTCTCTCTTTTAATCTCTGGCTAAGTAATCTGTCTCTCTCGCTTATGTCTGCGCATGCACCAACACCTTATCTTTTTCACTTTACTCGTCACTTAGCTTTATATAAGTTCTCTTTGCTTCTCTCTCTGGTCAAGTTACTATTATCCGTCTTTGTCGCGTCATAAACGTTATATTTTCTACGGGCCGGTTGTTGTAGTTGGTAAGATACCCTATCTATCACGCCGCAGGTAGTGGGTTCGATTCCCACTCAGGACAAACATTTGTGTGCATGAACATGTCTGTTTGTCCTGAGTCTGGGTGTAATTTCTATATATGTGTGTATTTACAAAAGAAAAGTAGTATATGTAGTATATCAGTTATCTGGCTTCCATAGTACAAGCTCTGCTTAGTTTGGGGTCAGGTGGCCGTGTGAGAGGAATATTGTAATAATAATAATAAATAATAAATATTCTGGGACATTATTCCTCACACACGGCTATCTGACCCCAAACTAAGCAGAGCTTGTACTATGGAAGCCAGATAACTGACATACTACATATACTACTTTTCTTTTGTAAATACATACATAAATAGATAATGACACCCAGACTCAGGACAAACAGACATGTTCATGCACACAAATGTTTGTCCTGAGTGGGAATCGAACCCACGACCTGCGGCGTGATAGATAGGGTATCTTACCAACCACGCCAACCGGCCCGTCAATATCCCAGAATATTTATTTATTATTCAAAACGTTGCACTCAAGGTCCTTGAAATTACTCTCTCCTTACGCCCAAAGAAATTTACTTCACAAATCGTAGTATAGTTTATAAAAGCGTTTTTTGCGTTATTAAAATTAGTCTCCTAGAAAAAGCGATATTATAACTAGTATTTTTATAATTTAATGACTTACCGCCAACTGAGTGTTCCTTTGGAGGCGGCGCCACTTCCTTCACAGTATTATCATCAACACCCATCAATGGTACAGCAATATCCTCAGGCCTCAACTGCACCTCTTGGTACCCAGGTTTCACACTATCAGGTGTCTGCTCCCTGCTTTTATAGTTCAACATATTCGAAAACGAGCTGAAAACAGCACTGGCCACTTGAGGAAGAACTGTGGGAAGCTGTGAGAAATTCTGAGCTATATCTGCTGTAATACTTTGCTGAAATTCCTGTATTTTATCCGGTTCATTTAGGTTGATTTCTTCCAAATTCTCCTCAGCTTGAAGGTTCGATTTCTTATCATCCTTTAGATGACTATGCAATGGTGCACTTACGTACCTGGTGCCTTGGAGCCTTGCAAAATATTCATTAACGTCAAAATCATCTTCGGATTTGACTAAAGCTTTCGATATAGTTGAAAATTCATTTGTTTTCTCATGTTTTACAATGTTTTTATTATCTATGTTGCAAAGTGTGTCCGTTTGTGAATTAGAAAAATGTTCGGTCAAATTTGCGTCGCCAGATGGGAAGTTTGGAGCTTCATGAAAGGAATGCGCCAGGGTGTGAGTTTGAGTCCCGGTTGGGTGATCTGTAACAAAGAAAATTAAACATCAGTTTAGTTCCTGATATCATCATCACCATCAGATCCTGCTGGGGAACGAACAACGAGGAGCATTAAACCCTCACCCCATTGAATTTGATTTCTCAAGCTTCTTCAAGATGTTTATAACACGGTAAACAACTCAAAAATCGGGCCAAGAATTGCCGCTCCTCTCTTAATGCAAATTCACAAAAGAGATTAACAAATACATACGTCCTTACAATTATGCAAAGGACATAAAATTGCAAATAAGGCGCTCGCTAGGCGCTCTGTGGATTTAGTAATTAACGTAGTTCAAGTAGCTTAGACCATTTGGAATTATATTTAATATGCAAATAGGTACTAATAGGCTTTATTATTTTCCATCGACTGACAGGTGCATTTGTTAATGCAACCAAATTATGACTAATAGTTTATTAATATAGAACTTATCGTGTCACATGTTTAATATATCACCTAGGAAAAATAACTCGAGTACTATGTAATTTATCTCAATAAATACACCGGCTTATACAATATAAAACACCTGTATATTTTACCCTTGAGTTTTGCCCTAAGGTGAAATGACGGACAGGCATAGTAGCTCGAATCAGCTGAATATGAAAAATAAATCATGTGCTATATTGGACCATTCCTTAGTGTCGCTAATAAGGATAAAATTCTTGGAAATATTTAACAAAACGCAAACAAGGAAAGGTCTCATTTTTAACAAAATACTAGGAAATTTGTTTTCTTTCTTTTTACTTAATTTATATCCAAATCGGCTTCAGAGACTCCTTTGAGCATTTCTCCATCATTCCTTATAATTTCAGGTTTGGCAATGAAAGTTAATCTATGGTCAAAACTATTGCCGTCTTTGTCATTTTGTACGCCATCGATACTGACAGATATGCTTTTAGAAATTGAGAACGAGTGTTCGTAGAGCCAAAAATATTGCTCATAGAATCAATTTGGAGGATATATTAAGGGGATGTGTACTAATAAAGGAATTCCCAAAAATAAGAGAGGTAGAGCATAGCGATATGTCGCTCAAAGAGCAGCTCGACTGGCGAAGTACCTCCACCTTACAGAATACCGCAGCCAAACAACTTATAGTTGTGTTCCTGCGCGTGAGTAAGGTCGTCATCGGGGAGGGGAGAAGGGTCGGCAACGTGTGAGTGATACCCCTGGTGTTTCAAGCGTTCATAGGCTACGATAACCGCTTTCCATCAGGCGGGCCGTATTTTTGTTTGCCGATAATGTTGAATAAAAAAAGAATATATTCAAGCACTAATAAAATAAGATCGCAGGCGAAACCGCGTGGCAGAAAGCTAGCTTAAGAACAGTAGTCAAATATTTACATACTAAATCACCATGTTTAGAAAATTTGGCACAGTTATTGCGTCCATAGGTAAACATGTAAATAAACGCATGACCATTTTTAGAATTAGGTGCGGCATTTTATGCAACACCATTTGATTTAGTACATTCCGTTTTATTTCTATTGCGTTAAGTTTGAAATCAGCTTGTAGTTCTAACTGCATGTTTGGCACAGTTGTATTTGCGTTTAGTTTTACCTTTATTTCAAATGCAATAAGAATCATAATTGATCGGTTTCTACGAGACAATTTGGTATTGACTAATTCACTGGTGTAATTTAATCTTCCTCTGTTATAATCTTTACTGCCATTACAATAAGAGCCAATACTGTATGTAAAGATAACTTATCGTTTTGTTTAAACATTTTATCCATTATGTTTGCAAGTTTATTTGTAATTACTATCATATCTATGTCTTTATAAATAAGATTGAAATTACCATGTAGACTATTTTTATATTTACACTCATCAATTAACGCAGATTTATCAACATTTACTGTAAATCTTAAATTAATGGATATAGGATCAAAATTTGCTTACACGTGTAGTGACTTCAGCTTACTATACTACCTTTAACGTGTTAATTGCCGATTCATTACCAATCATTTCATTTGCGTTCAAAATAAACCTTATTAAAGATTCTTTAGGTGCTATTTTTATTTGACGACTGACATTATAAGTGTCAGTGACATAACTTGAAAGGTTATGTGGGTTAGTGGTACTGGGCCTCTTAATACTTGGTTTCCATAAATTGTACCAAAGTACTGCAAATAAGGCTACGATAGGACTTGCTGAGTGATGCAATAAATTTAAAAAAAGATAAGTTTTGGTTGCAAGGATACCGATTTTTCTCAACAATGACTAAAGCTAACGAAATGAAATTTATTGTAAGAATTCATCATGTCTTTGACTTTATTTTGTCCATTGCATAACATGATTGGTTAACTTTTATAACACAAAATAATTAATCAAAAAGACCTCTTTAAAATAAGAGATTCCAATTTTACCGACATTGAGGATCGATTTGAGGTTCCAAAATATCTACATATATTCATTGAAACTGATACTATAAATTGTACTTAGGTTTTGTGAAATATATTTGTAGTTCATCAAACAATAAAAACCATTTTGTCGCATACGCCCTTTCCGTTTACGTGGGTTTTCTATGAGAGGTCGCTATAGTAGGGAGCGGGACGCAGCACGTTGAATTTCAGATTTTTAAGCTTAACGCGGCGTCACCTTAAAGCGAGATAGAGAGATCGAGATATGTAATCTATGCCACCTTTTTCAGATTCTGTAAGATACTTAACCAGAAGTAGTGTCCGACCGAAGGTAGATTTCTGGCCGAAGCCGAAGGCTTAAAAACCCTAACAAAGTATGTACAAAATTGGCTTTGAAGTCGGTTAAAAATTTATAATATATGTAAATTAATTTAAAAACTAACAACGCAGTGTGTGTCCCCGCGCGTCGCCACGTCCATCGCGCTCTCGCTCATTCGTAACAGTTCGTCCAATTTCGGCACTCGCGAGAAACATTCGGCTTCGGCCACAACTTCGGCCTTTATTAAGACATTACATAATTAATTTAAGTATTAAAATCCTTTTTCGTATAAGTAGATCTTAAAGGGCTTGAACTATCAAGTAAATCATGTACAGTCAGCGTCAAAAGTAGATTGGCACTTTAGTATCGTGTCACATTACACAATTCCAATTTATTGTTTATGGCTCCATCGACAATTCATTATTTTCATACAAACTGTAAAGAAAATGTCAATAGAATTATTTTTGACGCTGACTGTACTACCGGTGACAAAAGTGTTGTGATAACATTTATAATATTTTTAACATGTTTTATCTTCTTCTTACTATATAAAAATAAGTCGGGTTTTCCTTCCTGACGCTATAACTCCAGAACGCACGAACCGACTTCCACGGTTTTGCATTCGTTGGAAAGGTCTCGGGCTCCGTGAGGTTTATAGCAAAGAAAAACATAAGATCCCAAGGGAACGCGGGTGAAACCGCGGGGCGGAAAGCTAGTTTTCATATAGATTTTTCACTTTCAAATTTTATTCATTCTAAACAGACATAAGCGTCAAAACGTCACTTACCCGGCTGTGCCCGGCTGGCATAGCGTTCCATGTATGTGCGACACGACGCGCAGCCGTGCGCGCTCTCTTTTACACCGTCATAAAGACGTCATTTCTCGTTTTAGGGTTTTCATGTTAAAAACAAAATATAGAAATAATTAGAGAACTTAAGTACATGGTAACGCTATCCCTTTTTGTTATATGTAGTTCCGTATTTACGAAATTGAGGTCAATTTTCAAGATATAAAAATCCTATTTTTAGTATTCAAAAATCTTACATGCCGAAAGCGATAAATAAAAAAAATCCAATGCTCTACCATAAATCTATACTTATATAATATTATAAAGCTGAAGAGTTTGTTTGTTTGGTTGAACGCGCTAATCTCAGAAACTACTGGTTGGAATTCAAAAATTATTTTAGTATTGGATAACCCATTTAGCGAGGAAGGCTATAGGCTACTTTTTATCCCGGGAAAATCCCTCGGGAACGCGGGTGAATCCGCAGGGCGGTACGTAATAAAGAGAACGCCTAAAACCATATAACTCATTTTGCATCTATACATTTTCCGCCGTACCTACAATTTTCACACTAACAGTACTAAATATGAATTAGTAGGCAGTTAATTAGAAAGTGGCTTAGTCACTCATGTTTATACCTAGCCTGAACCTGGTTGGCAATAAATACCCGAGCGGTTTCACTTTGTAGCTGGTGTTAATGATTTACTACGTACATGTACTTACAGTTGCTAAACAGGGTATCTTCAACCCTATTGCAATAGCAGTAAAGATCATGTTAGGTCTACAGTGAATACTATCATTAAGAAGTAAGGATCAGTTGGTACAAATTGTTTAGGTGATAAAATCTCGTGTAAGTCTTTCCAATAGCTTTCTGAGAGGTTATTTAGATGAGATACTTGATCGTGTTAACGAGCCGTTTGGCGTGGAGGTTAGTTACCCAGGCTACGACGACATAGGTCGTCGGTTCGATTCCTATTCAGGACAAGCATTTGAGAACCGATTGGATAGCCTACCGAATCGAATAGCTCCTATTTTTCATTTTCAGAGTTTCATTAAAGAGAAAAGGTGAAAGAGAAAAACTAGCTGCTTCTGATGATCGTCATTGTTAACGAAAAACATTTTGGAGTAAGCAGGACAACTAGCGGGGAAGATCTACTTCGACTAGCGAAAGAAATAGAAAAGTTCGCAGATATTCAACATTCATTAATTAATAAAGAAGGATAGTTTTAAGGCGATGATAGCTCAGTGGTAGTGACGTCGGACGCCGCGGCGAAAGTCGTGGGTTTGAATCCTACAATGAGTTTGAGCTTTCGGTGAAGGAAAACATCGTGAGGAAACCATAGCACGGTGGTAGGGTACTTTGTAGTACCCGCCTGGCTGGCTACCACCCTCGTCGCCAAACACCTATTGGTATGTTCCGGCAGTTGCACTTGAGAGCCAGATCCTTCTAGGCTTTGTGTGCTTACCAACTTCGGCCACATCATCACCTACCATAGTGAGATTGTGGTCAAACACAAGCCTATACAAAGTAAAAAAAAAAAAAAAAAGGGAGTCATTGAGAGAGAGGATTTCAGTTCACATCTCAGGTCTTTGCTGCGTATCCCTCGATATCGCCAACATACTTGTTTGATAGTTCTCACACTATATAGAATCGTGAGGGAAAAATACTGAATACTATCAACGAAAGTAAAATCTAACCGGATGTTGTATTTACTCAAATGACAAAACTATGTCGCTAGGTTATTGAGTAAGCGTTACATACATACCACCTAGTAACTTTAATAGTTTAGGGCGTAGCCGAGATAAGGTAAATAAGTGTTGCATTTTAAAGCGCAACGATATGAATTATAAATAGGAGAGGACTAAGAAGAGACCCTTGAGGGATACCAGTTTTTTACTTTGAAAGGAATTACGTTTGATCACGAAAAATAACGAGATCCCATCAATTGTTTCGAAATATATCCTTTATGGTTTCGTGATAGCGATCCTGGTAAAGAAATGTCAAAGGCCCTATAAAGTAGAGCTAAACGAAACACTGCGATAGATCATCTTGAAGTCGGTAGCTAACAGAAAATACCATATCACCATGTTTTATGACAAATAGCTAAACTATGCCACCGGATCAACCATGGTGTAAGTATTACAACCTAATAATAACTAAAATGGTTAAGGGCGTGTCGAGATAGTATAGTTAAGGAGTTGGTGAGGCAATGAGTACGTGTTGCGGTCACTTGCGGTATTTGGGACATTTTGTAATATGCTAGAGCAACACTTAGAGTGCTGCTTTTTTTATGTACGCCTGATGTAAACTGAATCCCAAAAAAAGTACATGTGAAATATTCTGTATGTGATTTTTATGATAACTTCGCTGTATAAAGATTTTAGAAATAAACAAGAGAAAAAGAGTTTAATTAAAGGACCTACTTCATTAAAAAAAAATATTTTGGAATCGTAATAGCACTGTTATTAATAACATTTACACTAATACTAGCTGTCCCCCGCGGTTTCACCCGCGTAGCGATATAAAAAATAGCCTACGTCCTATTCTCAGACCTACCGAATATACATATAAAATTTCATAAGAATCGGTCAAGCCGTTTCGGAGGAGTTTGCAGATAAACACTGTGACACGAGAATTTTATATATTAGATAATAAAGCTGGAGCTTTTTTTAGTTGTTTGAGCGCGCTAATCTCTGGAACTACCAGTCAGATTTGAAAAAATATTTTTGCATTGGATAGCCCAATTTTTGAGGTTACAGGCTACTTTTGATCCCGAGAACACGGGTGAAACCGTCGGGAACAGCAACTACATTTTATTTCACTATTTAATATTTATATCAATAAAAACTAATAACAAATTTCATTACACATCACATAAATAATACAGATGAAAAATTAACAGAATTTCCTATTAAATACCAATTCAACAATGTCCACTGCATGCAACATAGATGAATCAACCGAAAGTTTGTCTAAAAGTAACGTAGTAGTTAAAAATTATCTCTAACTACACCTTTATTGGTTTCCTTTTCAAATATTACACAATTGTTTGTCGTGACTGTTACAATATTAATCATCAATATAAGACTGAGTTGATTTCAGCCATTTTGAAAACTGTAAAACAAATTCGCCGCAAAATCTGCCTCTATCTGTTTCTCCTCTAATTTCTTCTAAACCACGCAACGGATTTTGATACGGTTTTCACTAATAGAATGAGCTATAAACGAAGAAGGGTTGTGTATATAAATTGCACCCGTGCAAAGCCGGGGTATGTCGCTAGTAATAATTAATACAATTTAATTAACAGACACTTAAAAATAAGGTCCTTCGAAAGTTATATTTATTCTTACGAAAATAAAGTTTTCATTCCATCTATTCGAAAAGGACGACATGGTTCGCCTTTAAGTGCACCCAAAGTTGGTGTTTTCTATAAGAAACTTTTAACGGGCAGTAATGAGTTTTTAATCCTCTTTATAAGTACGCCGCAATTATCTTTGCCGCGCACTTTTTGAATTTGGAACATCTTAGTGTTCAGCGCCAAAGAAATCGAACACAAATATTGTTTGAATAAAGACTGGCTGGTACGACGGCCCATAGTCACGCTGCCGGCTGAATAAAAAAAAGAAATCAAATTAAAAACGCACGAACTACAGCCCGCGTTTTCGTCAATTTTCACGGATTGTTAGAAATTTATGGATTTAATTTTTTTGTTTTGAAATAAAGTATGAGGCGCCTTTTATTTTCTCATAGAGGGTAATGAAAAGAAGAGTGAAAAAGATACGCTCGGGATTCTACTCTAGAATCCCTCACTTCGCTCTGGATTCAAAAAAGCGCCCTCGCCGTAAAAATATTATTTTGCTCCCTTATGATACAATCTACTATTGTTTTATTTTTCGCCAATACAACAAATTTCTTAAAAAAAAACTCAATAGCCGATTCTTCACAAACTATATTTAGCTAGCTGTTCTCCGCGGTTTCACCCGCGTTCGCGGCATAAAAAAAGGAAATAATCTGGATAAAAACTAACCTATCTTTTAAGTTGGAGAAAACATTTAGTAAAAAAAAAACATTAAGACACGGGAATTTTATATATTAAGATTATGTTACAATAGATAGGTGTGTGTCTATAGCTGGAGCACAGGCACTAGGCCCTCCAGAATAATGAGTCGGGTCCTGAACAATATTTTAAATACCCTAAGTCCAAGGACCAAGGAATCTGCTGATTATTAAGGCTCTCATTTTCTGTAACTGTATTTTAGCGCCCATACGTGTAAGTCCAACAACTATATTAGGACGGTATTTCTCTTCTATTCAAAGCTTACCACCTTCGGGGACATCCTTGCCACACTTACCACATGATATTGTGGTCATACTCAAGTAAATATAATATCTATACTACCTTTCTACCCCGCGGTTTCACCCGCGAACCCCTATTTTACCCCCTTAAGGGTGGAATTTCCAAAATTCCTTTCTTAGTAGATGTCTACACTGACAAGTCTCTAGGTCCAGCTGTTTGGGCTGTGCGTTGATATATCAACAGTCAGTCAGTTTACCATTTTTATATTATACAGATTTTTAATTGTAGGCACATACGCCGTACAAAATCACACGTTTTATCATATCCTTATGGGTCACAGACATACAATAATCATGCAAACAAAAGGAACTTTCCTTGAAAGCTTTATTATGATCGCCATTTTCCCTTTGAGGTGTGGCCACTAAATGAGCAGTTGAAAGAGGGCACTGAGGAGTATTTTATGAGATATCTTGTCATTTTCTCGGTATTGTACGGTACGTACAGTCAGCGTCAAAAGTAGATTGGCACTTTAGTACCCTTTCATAATAATCTATTGACATTTTCTTGACAGTTTGTATGAAAATTATGAATTGTGTAATGTGACACAGTACTAAAGTGCCAATCTACTTTTGACGCTGACTGTACGTACCGTACTTTTTATATGCATAAAATATAATAATAAATCCTATTAATATCATAAGCTAGCTTTCGCCCCGCGGTTTCACCCGCATTCCCCAGGGATCTAAGGTTTATCCGGGATAAAAAGTAGCCTATGTCCTTCTCTATACCATAGGCTATCTGCATACTAAATTTCATCGCGATCGGTTTAGCTGTTTAAGCGTGAAAAGGTAACAAACAAACTCAGATTCGCATTTATAATATTAGTTAGGATGGCTTTGACTTTGACTCTCTCGTGAACTCGCTCTTCAAAACCTCCTATTTCATAGCCCAACATTACACGTCACAGCAAAGGTGTGTGGATTTTATCTTATCATTTAACTAAGTGTTCAATGACTAAGCTATACGCAGTTAAGTTAACTACTTAACCACCGGACGGGTGTATCAACTTATGACAACTTACAGACTCATTATTAACTTCAGGCCCGCGGATTCACACGCGTTCCCGAGGTATCTCATGTTTTCCCGGGATCAAAACTATCGTATATGTAAATCCTACTAATATTCTAAATGCGAAAGTTTGGATGGATGTATGTTTGTTACTCTTTCACGCAAAAACTACTGAACGGATATGGATGAAATATGGCACGTTTTTTTATATTTTTAAGTGTATTTTTTTATAACTTATATTTAAAAATGTAATTTATAAGAGTGTATTTTATTTTAAATATTCTGGGACATTATTCCTCACACACGGCCATCTGACGCCAAACTAAGCAGAGCTTGTACTATCGAAGCCAGATGACTGATATACTACATATACTACTTTTCTTTTGTAAATACATACATATATAGATAAATAATTACACCCAGACATAGGACAAACAGACATGTTCATGCACACAAATGTTTGTCCTGAGTGGGAATCGTACCCATGTCCTGCGGCGTGATAGATAGGGTATCTTACCAACCGGCCGGCCAAAATTATAATTATAGTCTGGAATAGCACATAGGCCATCCATCCACCCAATTTTTCGCATTTATAATATTATAAAGCTGAAGAGTTTGTTTGTTTGAACGCGCTAATCTCAGGAACTACTGGTTCGATTTGAAATATTCTTTCAGTGTTGGATAACCCATTTATCGAGGAAGGCTATAGGCTACTTTTTATCCCGGGAAATTCCAAGATCCCTTGGGAACGCGGGTGAAACCGCGCGGAAAAGCTAGTAATATTATAAAGCTGAAGAGTTTGTTTGTTTGAACGCGCTAATCTCAGGAACTACTGGTTCGATTTGAATAAATCTTTCAGTGTTGGATAGCCCATTTATCGAGGAAGGCTATAGGCTACTTTTTATCCCGGGAAAACCCAAGATCTCTCGGGAACTCGCGTGAAACCGCAGGGCATAAGCTAGTTAAATATATAATAATTTAACACTGATTGTGCATTCAGAAACCGGCGGTGTTGTCACAATAATAAATTGACCCTTATTGATATTGTAACACTGGGTTACAACGGTCGAGTCAAGTTGAGCGAGTTAGTGAAGGTTAAGTCACTTGCCTCGACTCCTGCGCACCGGTGCCGGCAACTTGCGAATTCAAATGAAGACAGATCACTTTGTGTGACAAGCTGTAAAGGTCAAAGGTTTATTCTTTTTAAAAGGCTTTGAGTAAGTATTAAGTACTTCCTGCCTTCAGTCTACAAAATGTTGGTAAGTCTTTAATAATAACATAAGTATTATACTTAGGAACCCGGTTTACTATGTCATCCTAAAGATTACTTAAACATAATAAAGCTGAAGAGTTTCGTTTGTTTGAACGCGCTAATCTCAGGAACTAATGGGTCGAATTGAAAAAATATTTCAGTGTTGGATAGTCCATTTATCGAGGAAGGCTATAGGCTAATTTTTATTCCGGGAAAACATAAGATCCCTCGGGAACGCGGGTGAAACCGCAGGGCGGAATCTAGTAATATATACACCCAAACTCAGAACATACAGACATGCTCATGCGCACTAATGAACCCACGGCCATCAATACTAATTCATACTTAATATTATATTATTATAAATGCGGAAGTAACTCTATCTGTTACCTTTTCATGCCTAAACCGATGAACCGATCGCGATGAAATTTGGTACCCAGATAGCCTTTAGTATGGAGAGGGACATAGGATACTTGTTTCTCAGGATCGCGGGTGAAACCGCGGGCGACAGCTAGTGGTATATAACCTCTACGCTAACCGGCCTACATCGCATATAAAATTAACAATTAATTTAAACGGATATAAACTACAAATATTTTGTCAATGTAAACACATTGTTTACGAGAGTGAGACACGTAAGAGAGGGACGGGATGCTGTGCAAGCGAGATGAAAACTCAAGTAGTTATCGTAGTACGCAAGGGACGGGTTTATTCAAGATCGAGTCAAGATATTTTTCAAGTATAAATAAAGGTTATATTTTGGCTGGATTGTTATCTACTCTTAATGATGGAGGAGTATATTTGTTTACACATTATTGGAATCCATGTTACACAGAATAAGGATTTGCACAAACTCAAGAGTTGCTTGCTTGCTGAATTAAATAGCATAGAATTTGTAAAACACATCGTTTTACCTCTTTTAGTGTTCAACTCTAGATTTTACTTCTGTAATAGAAATCTCGACAGATGCCAAAAGAGTACATTCCATTTATTAAGAAAATCAACAGCAATACATTGGTTGGTTCAACAGACATGTGAATGCGTGGGGGGAGGGGGTGTATGTGCGTGAGAAAGAGAGAATGAATAAAGTCTCAACCATTTTATATTTTCATCCTAATTCTAACTATCCTAACTATATAATATAATCCTAACTAATATTATAAATGCAAAAGTGAGTTTGTTTGTTTGTGTTACCTTTTCACGCCTAAACCGCTGAACACATTGGGATGAAATTTGGTGCGCAGGTAGCCTATGGTATGGAGAAGAACACAGACTACTTTTTATCCCGGGAAAACATAAGATCCCTGGGGAACGCGGGTGAAACCGCAGGGCGGAAGCTTGTAATAGATTTTTTTGTACTTCGTTTAGGCTTACTTCTAGTTTGACTACAATCTCATTATGGTAAGTGATGATGTGGCCGAATGTGGTAAGCACACAAAGCCTAGAAGGGACCAACTTTCAAGTGCAGCTGCCGGAACACACCAATAGGTGTTTGGTGACAGATTTTCAACTTGAAAATGGTAGCCAGCCAAGCGGATACTACAAAGTACCCTACCACCGTGTACCTGGAATGGAATTGATTTAGTGTAATTCCAGCGGTGCGTGTGCGCCGGCAGTTGACAAAGGACGCACACCTTAAGGGTGACATGTTTGTTCCAGGTTCACAATATTTTAGTTACGACATTGTAATATTTTTCCCTGATCTTTCTTCGTGCCTGATAAGTTACACAAATCGATTTGGCCGATAGATAGATTCACAATACGTGATCATTATAATAATATGATATAATACACTTGTTACCACACAATGTGGTAATTACTTAACATTTGTGTTTGATTATGAAACAAACAAAAGGTTCTGTTATAATATAAAATGTGTATACATCAATTATGTAGATTATCATGTGTGAAAAAAAAATGTAATCAATATGATTACAAGGTTTAATAATAAGACTAGCTGTTCCCAACGGTTTCACCAGCATTCACGTAATAAAAATAGCCTACTTATAACCTTCCTCAAAAATTGGGCTATCAAAAGCAAAAATAATTTCTCAAATCCGACGGGTATTTGAGATTAGCGGTTTTAAACAAAACATACAAAAACTCTTCATCATTCGCCTGTAGGTTCTGACTGGTTGAAAGTAGTGGAGGATTGAGAAAAATGTTATCATGTCATATTGGAACTAAGACGCATTTTGGTTCGCTGAAAGAACGAGAAGAAGGCTGACAAACATGCGGATGATCCACCTGATATCATCCTCGCCTATAGATATTCATATTGTCAATATGTTGTCAACCTTTACAGAGCTTAGAAGTCAACTGGTTTTCAAGTACGCTGGTAAACATAGGCAGGTGCTTGAAGATGCTAGCCGGACCGGTTGGCGTAGTTGGTAAGATACCTTGTCTATCACGCCGCAGGTCGTGGGTTCGATTCCCACTCAGGACAAACATTTGTGTGCATGAACATGTCTGTTTGTCCTGTGTCTGGGTGTAATTATCTAAATATGTATGTATTTACAAAAGAAAAGTAGTATATGTATTATATCAGTTATCTGGCTTCCATAGTACAAGCTCTGCTTAGTTTGGTGTCAGATGGCCGTGTGTGAGGAATAATGTCCCAAATATAATAACCAGACGGTAACCTGAAGTGACGCAATTCATCAATTTAGTTACTTAGTCGTTGTAAGTTATAATTTTTAGCATTTTATTACAAAACTGTATGCACTTCGAACAAAAGCATACGTGGGTAACATTCTTTATAGATCTGAAACTTCAACCGTGAAGATTTTTTTTGTTATTAAAAATGGTCGAAACTTGACGTAAGTAAGGTCAAATGTACTGACAGATTTGAACTCAGAAACTCAAGGTTATAATTACTGTACAATGAACTTAACCAGAATCATGTGGGGAAAAGAGCAATGTATATAATATAAATTACAATGAAATGACAATGATATATGAACGTAATCGTTTTACCTTTTGGCTTTATGGTCTAAGCTTTACCTAGTCTCCACACACACACCTAGTTTCAAAAAAATATACATGATATACTGAAATATACTTTATAGTCTTGTTAATAATGCATTTAATAGCATGAACATTGTATACACAGATGCTATTAAAATGATTGCGTTTTTAGAAAAAATAGCACACTCCTTAATTTTAAATTTTAAACAATAATTAAGTTAAACAGCTGAAATGTTATTAATATTTAAATGACTCATTACGTTTATTAAATATAAAATATAATATAAAAGCTGACGTCTCTAAAAGAAGGTATTTTCGATACATAACCAAGAAACACAATATACTGTTATATGGATTTTCATTTCATTTAATAAAAACGTGGCTAAAAATATTTTTACTTTTTTAAGAAATTACAAAAATATGGCCGCGTGAACATATTTATTTTTACAAGTCATTGCTTCAGTTTTAAGTATATCGTGACCAATCTTACCTGAAATTATAGCATTTAAGAGAATAGTCCTGTGCCATATCTGTACTGCCACTTTACTGTAGTCTAACCGTTATCAAACACTTATAAATTCTACCTACCTTTTAACAAACCAAACCAAAAACACTAAAACAAAAATATTCCAAGAAACCCATGACTTAAACGCAAAACAAACAGATTATTACAAACTAGACCGGATGCTGATATCAAGTTAGTAAAATAAAGAAAAAATTGAAATTACTCATTACTCATGGCATAACACCATCCGTTCTTGATCTATCTCTTAAAGACACCTGCGCGTGCGATGCATTCAGTTGACTTTTAAGAACGAACGCGAATACACGTTCCATTTTTAAAAATAAAATCGTATTTCGATACGAAGTGTTTTTATGAGTGATATTGTGATTTATTATAGTGAACTGTGATTTTGTGTATTGCCTTTTAAAAATTGGAATTTAACGTAAGTATTTGTGTTTGAATTCACGTGTTAAATCTTTGATAATATTTGGTTAAGTCAAATTAAATTTGATACGGTCAATAATTAATTATTTTCAGTTATTTTATATGCCTTAACTTATCAAATAAATTACACATAATTAAACACAATCAAATAGGAGTTATAAATAAAAAAAATACCTTTTTTTCTACTTCAGCGCTGTCCGAATAGTTCCATCATTACAGAACCAGTAATTTCATCCAAAATTATCTAATTTACTATTTGTCAAACTTAATTTTTTTCATTATCAAAGAATAGCTTCTAAGTTACCATTATCTCGTTTAAAAACAAAATAGAAGTGTAGAACAAAATGCATATTCTATATATTTATTTTGTAATAGTAACTGAACTGTCATTTACAAAAGCTAGGGTATTCATCATCCACCATCTTCCTTTATATGCTGAGTGTTTCTTGCCGGAGTATTCTCAGTCCAAGTGTATTCCGAACCGGTGGTAGAATCAATTGTAACGTTCATAAGTGCCTTATTAGGGCCTAAACTGAATAAATGATTTTTTAATTTAAATTTGAATTTATTGTTTATGTAAAAAACGCTACTAAAACGGTCATTGCGCAACTTTCTTTAGTCACAGCGCAAAACCTTCCTCAAATCACAGCACAAAAAACCCTGAAGTGGTTCTCGAGTTATAAGCAGAACGGACAGTAAGACGTTGCATTTTATATGATACTAGCTTTTCCGCGCGGTTTCACCCGCGTTCCCGGGATAAAATATAGCCCATGTTACTCAGGGATAATGTAGCTTTCTAATGGTGAAAAATTTTTTGAAATCGGTCCACTAGGTTTTTAGTTTATTCGTTACATATAAAAATACAAATCTTTCCTCTTTATAATATTAGTATAGATGTAATCAACAATACGATTAGTGATGTACCCGAGAAACGGTGATAGGGTACATCAACTGTGAAGACTTAAATATCATCGATAACTGAAATCATTACAATCCAACCAATTTTTTTTTTTATTAATGCCCTACATCTATTTAGTTTTATTTAATTTATAACTTTTATTTAATCCGCCCCAAATATGGCAAATGCAGTACATTTGTCATTAGTGTCCATATATGTACTTATTTAAATGTTTCATATACATAAATAAATCTATATATACAGGGTGTCTTTTTAGTCTCTGGCAATACTTGCAGGGGTGGAAGTACTCATCAATATGAACAACTTTTATTATGGGACCAACTCTGAGATTGCGTAAAATAAAATGGTTGCTTCATACATTTTGGTCGAGTAGGTATTGAACTTTTGTATGGAACAGCTGATATTTTTTTCGTGATTTCACACTTAGTCTAATGCGCACCCCTGCAAGTATTGCCAGTGATTAAAAAGTCACCCAGTATATGAAACAAAGTCGAGTTAGTTACACCATTTATAACTCAAGAACGGCTGGACCAATTTTTATGATCTTTGATATATCTCCGCCCCAAATAGCAGAATAACTATTAAAACATCGAAAAATCTTTATTTTTTACCGGGAACGCGTGTGAAACCGCGGGGAACAAGTAATAAATAAATAAACAATAGGTCCATTGAATTAAATAAGTACCATTATTTAATCTCTTCATCACATTGCACCATTAAACATATCCTCGGGTATCATGAAAATAATTATATTTTCCATTTTATCATAATATGGTATTTGTCGGATGCCGTGGCGTAGGTCGTGGGGTCGAATCCTATAATAAACATGAGCTTTCGAAGAAAACATCGTGAGGAAACCATAGCACGGTGGTAGGATACTATGTAGTACCCGCATGACTGGCTACCACCCTTAACTTGAAAATCTGCCAAAAACCTACTGGCGTGTTCCGGCAGCAGCTGCCTTCCATGCTTTATAAAGGTCGGCGACAAATTGTCAATCCCTCTGGTATTGCTAATGTCCATAGGTAACGGTAGCCACTTACCATCAGGTGGACCGCCTGCCTAGTTGCCAACCCTGGCTCGCAATATTCCAGGAATCGCGACTCAAGTTATTAAGCACGACTTTGTAACAAACATAAACAGTTATAAATCATTTTATGTTAATTATACAATAATAAACATTTATTTCGTGTCCAATGCGGTTTCCCATAGAGGCCATATATTATGCAAAATACATGATGTAATGATAAATTTTCCTATCTTATATGATGGACATAATATCGTATCTATTCTATACTAGCTGTCCCACGGGGTTTCACCCGCGTTCCCGAGGAAAAAAGTAGCCCATGTCCTTCTCCATACCATACCAGGCCCTCTGCGTACCAAAATTCATCGCGATCGGTCCAACTGTTTAGGCGTGAAAAGGTAACAAACAAACACACTTTCGCAGTTATAATATTAGTTAGGATTACTAGTGTCCGACCGAAGCTTCGGCTTCGTGCACCTTCGGCCAAAATTTCGGCCCATTTTGGCCGAAGCCGAAGGTTTCTAGCAAGCGCTGAAATTGAACGAACACATACGAACGAGAGCCCCGTGGGCGTGGCGACGCGCGGGGGGGTCACACTGCGTTGTGGAATTGCCCCAGCCGGCCGGCGCAAATAGACCATACCCGAAATAAATAGTATACTAATCCCAGTGAATATGAGATGCCCTGGGAAGGCATGGCAGAAGCTAACAGTAGTCATAAAGATGTTACAAAAAGGTAAAGTCTCTTGGAGTTGGTTTTCTAAGGCTTCTTGTCCACCACACAGAGCGAGGGTAAATGCCATAGCTCTAGCGTGGATTTGTATTAATTTTGTGCAATTCTATTATCGGTTTTTTCCTCAATCCGATCACACCGTTCAGGTGGAGAGGCAGCCTTACAGTCTTGTCAAGATACTTTGAGGGATGTTGTAATGGGTTAGGCAACTCGTCCCATGGGAGTAGTTGCCCCAGGCGTCAAATCGAACAAAAAACGATATTGCTTTTTTAATTATGTACAATCGACAAAGTTCAAGCATGACCACCATAAGGCTACTTTTTGTGTGCAGCGACCAGCGACTACCTGGTTGTCGAAAATACAAGTGGACAATGCGCTTATCATAAAACTAGTCATAGTACCTGACAATAAAACAAATCTAGGTGAGTATATTCGGGTGTCACTCACTTTCATCTTTGTTTGGATTTTTGACACAAAATACAACATTTAAAAGTGTATATTTTATAATATACCATCAAAACATCTGAGAAGCTAAATATGTGAATTAAATAATTCAAAACATAATAAAACCTGTTTCTTAAATAGATCATTTTGGTCCTTTTTGCTTATCATCAATGTTAAAATGTACACGTCATCGTGTAACAAGCGTGGCATGGCGTGGTGTTAAAACCGGAATAAGACAAACTGTCTGGTCATTAATAAAAATTGAGATTTTTATCAATTGAATTCCGAACTCGCAACTTCATCGTTCAGGTGGGTAGTTAAAACACTTTTTACTTTATTAGTAAAGCAACATTCGACGTTTGAAAAGTTTGTGATCGATACATCAAGTACTACAATGAAATCTATTAATAAACATGAAATCGAAAATAAAGTTTTTTTTTTTACTATGTTTGAAACTTTGAACACAATTTCACCATGGTGGGAGATGATGTAGTACTTAATGTAAACATAGCTCAAAACAAGTTTCACGCAAAAAAAAACTAAAAAGGGTATTATTTTTTTTCCAAAAAACGCATCATATACTTTTAGTGCAGTTGGGTATCTTTATCCTATTTATCTCGACGTAACTCATGCGTTTACGCTGTTTTGGATAATGTTTTACAGATTTTAATTAAAAAAAGACCCCAAAAATACCAAAAAAACCGCTCAAAATATCTATAAAAAGTTTTTTTTTTTAATTGACATTAGTTCCTTGGTATAATTTATTATATCACAACTATCGAGTGTAAAAACAAATTTATTCTGATATACCTACACAACATTACAAAACAAACAAAAATGTAAGAACAGAAATAACGAGACAACTGATTCCGTAATAATGTCGAAAGGGATATTTAATAATCATCATGTTATATTTAATTCTACAGGTATCTACAGTCTACTTACTATTCTAGATGTTAGTTTGACTATAATAGATCATGGTCATAGTCTTATAGGAAGGATTTCCTGGCTTCAACAGCGGTCAGAACAAGGAAATGTATTTAATTATGAACATAATAAGGTACAGTTTCAATTGAATGCATATCACATCCAGCTGACGGTTAGACTAAAGCGATGTGGAAGATCGATTTGTGAGTGGGATATATTAGGAAAGACATAAATTTTGATAAAAATCGATAAAAAAAAATGCATAAACAATCCAGATAATGTGCCTACATAACATTAAAAAAGTTCAGCAACTAATTAAGTAATACCTCTGTAATGAAAATCCCTCAAGTTTAAAATCCATCGCCAAGCACCCATTTGGTGTGTTCCGGCAGTTCCACATGAGAGTCAGATGCCTTCTATACTTTATAAAGGTCGGCAACACATTGGCGATCACACTGGTATTGGTAATGATCATAGGCGACGGTAGCCACTCACCATCAGGCAGACTGACTGCCTACTTGCCAACCTTCTGACATAAAAAAAAATGTGCACATTTTTGTCGTGCGTAAAAATATGGTAATTTAAATAAATCCATTTTTCAAACTATTCCTGTAACATGGAAATAATTAAATTGTGGACAGGTGTGGATTGTTTTTTATTTAGATCAATTAATCGATTATTTTTTCACTTTGTCATTTACCTATAAATATCATAATTGGTTAAGAAAAAAAAACGAGGAAACCCGCGCGAAGGTTGGCAGTACACAAGACAAAGTCTACGAACGAATCCACGTTGGGGCCGCGTAGGCTATGGCTTCTATAGCCCCAATCTATACTAATATTATAAAACTTTTATTTTTAGAGTTTTATTGTTTGTTTGAAAGCGCTTATCTCTGGAACTACCAGTCGGATTTCAAAAAATATTTTTATATTTGATAGCCCAATTCTCGATGTATGTTTATTCTTTAACAGTTAACAATATTTCCCATAAGAATTGGAAAATTTGGGAAACCTGAATGTATGGGATTTAAGACAACATATTTTTGCATTTGCCAGTCTGAAGAAGGTTTTAACGCAGGTGAAACCGCGGGGGACAACTAGTTGAGGATACATCTAAATAGGTATTCATAGCTTTACTTAGGGATCAGATGATTGAGTGATGTATGACCCGGGATATTTATTTATACCACGGACTATAGCACTGACGCAATATCTATCTATATATAAAAAACCCTATTTCTCTTGGTCACGCCATAACTCAAGAACGACTTTACCGATTTCATTCATCTTTTTTTTTTAAGTTATCTAATACTATGTAGTAGGGTCATACGGAAAGAAAAATCAAGAAAATTGCACAGATAATTGTAAAACTGCAAAAAACTTAATTAATAACGGATCGCGGGTGAAACGGTGGGGCGGAAGTTAGTTACCAATACAATACAATTATATTGAAACTTTACTACCCGTATATATTTTTTTATTTTATAGTTTAGATTGCTATGTCGTAAGTTGTACAAATTGAATTGTGTTATGTTGTAAGTAAAAGGGTTCTGGGTGCTCGGCAGTGTTTTACAGCGTCATGTTTCGTACCACTTACGTACCAACAGCTTTTTCTTTATTATCTCTATTATGGATAGTACATTATTATTTTACCAAAAATGAGTGTGGATATGTAGGAAGAATAATAGAATGCAGAGTTTTTTTTTCTTGTCTGTCTGTCTGTCTGCCGATTTGAACACGCTAAATAATAGACTTATAATATTTATTTCATCGAAATTGGGTGGTAGAATGAAAATATACAGATATTTTATAATGTCTGCGCGAAGCAGCGGGTGAAGAGTTAGTCTCAAATAAGCGCCTATAGGCTACGGTTACCGCTTACCATCATGAGGTAACCATAGCACGGTGGTAGGGTACTTTGTAGTACTCGCCTGGCTGGCTGAACTTGCAAACCAATTCGCCTTTGAGTGCTGCTTTCGGTAGGGTATATCATCATTTACCACTGTGACATTCCTGTCAAATATACAAATATATACCCAAATGATTTTCCCCATCCGACAAGGTTATGATAACCTCTATGATTCCACAAGTCTCAAGTTAGACTAAATATGATCATGCGCACATAAACCTTGGCCCAAAAACATATTTGAATGCATACCTACCTACATTTTCTTTTTATTAATTAAAAAACATAATATAAACGTGACCGGAGTTTGTCTAGTTTATATTAATACATTATTTACATAAATAAATAATTATACGAATAATTTAACATGGTTACATCGTCAAGTTAATATTATGTTAATATGAGAAGTTATCGAGATTGTAGCTAACAAACGTACACGCACAGACATAGATCTAAATAGATGACGCTTGTGCCTGGTTTTGTATGAAAACCAAGCGTGTCACTTTTTTTTTTACCTACTATGACGTCACAAGAGCGATTTAGTGATGGGAATTCCTGACCGAGCGCAATCGATTCGAATACCGTATGACCGTATGACGTAATATCATGGCGGCTAATGGTTTGCTTGTTTAAAAACAGATTAAAAAACTGAAAACTATGAAATGAAATTTAAAATTAATTAAGTTATTTTATGAACTAAAACTAACATTTTCCGACAGCTTATTCCCTAAGCTATCTCAATTGTATATTTTTAGTTTTTTTCTCATATAGAGTAAAATACCCTATTATTAAAAGGGACATATTCTCTATTTTTTTCTGACGTTATCACTGAAAGTTTTAAATTAATAAGTTTCATGGCATATATCCTCTAGGATAACATATGTTTTTTATATATATCTAGCAATAAAGAATACTGAGAAAACCTTAATTTAGAATCATCATTTGTCGTATATCGTCGCTTTAAGTGAAACTTCATTGGGCGTGAAGGAAGTTAAATCTCAAGGTTGTATTTGAGTGTAACGGAAATGCAACGTTTTGTTACTTGGTGACTACCGTTGCACTCTTATTTTAAACTAGCTTCCGCCCCGCGTTTTCACCCGCGTTCCCGAGGAATCTTGTGTTTTCCCGGGATAAAAAAGTAGCCTATAGCCTTCCTCGATAAATGGGCTATCCAATAATTTTGAGAGAGACTGAGATTAGCGCGTTCAAACAAACAAACAAACAATCTCTTCAGCTTTATAATATTAGTATAGATTTAAGAAGGTTTAGTCGTATAGACATTAGGTAAGTAGGTAGAAATATATGACAGTAGCACATTTTTTTTTATCATAAGATAAGACAGACAGTTGGTCCACCTGATGGTAAATGGACACGGCACAACTCAAAGTCAGTCATTTATTCAGTTTAGGCCATATAAGGGCACTTATGACAAGGGATTGGCAGTGTTGCCAACCTTGAAGAGCTTATTTCACACCTTTCTGAAGAGCCCTAGGTAGTAACCGTGTGAACTGTAATGGGGAGCTCATTCGATGTCCACAATATGAATTACTGAATTAAGGCGATGATAGCTCAGTGGTAGTGACGTCGGACGACGCGGCGAAGGTCGTGGGTTCGAATCCTACAATGAGCTTGTGCATTCGGTGAAGGAAAACATCGTGAGGAAACCATAGCACGGTGGTAGGGTACTTTGTAGTATACCCGCCTGGCTGGCTACCACCCTCAAGTTGAAAATATGTCGCCAATCACATATTGGTGGGTTCCGGCAGCTGCACTTGAGAGCCAGATCCTTCTAGACTTTGTGTGCTAACCACCTTCGGCCACATCATCACCTACCATAGTGAGATTGTGGTCAAACACAAGCCTATACAAAATAAAAAAAAAAAAACCTATATGTTATTCCAGGTATGATCTATCTATGTGCCAAGTTTCATACAAATAACGCCGTTACGTGGTGAGTGGTAACAAACACACAAAAAACTTTCGCATTTGTATATTATGATATTCGAAACACTTTTTAAATAGTAGCTGTTCATTTTTCACGTACATACCGCGAACATTTCATTGATTGTGAAAAAAAAAAGATTTATTTTTTTAAGGCGAAGGTCAATACGTGAATGAGGTTACAAAAATGAAAAAAGGTCATAATAAATTATTTTAATAACATTACGAAAGGTCAGTGACCTCTCAATGTTATTTAGTTTAGGTATTTTTGATACTCAATTCATATGACTATGTAAGTATAAATATTATCACTGCTATCACAAATGCTTTACTTAAATGACTAGCAACTCGCCCCGACTTTGCACGGGTAGCAGAGCATAATACGCCTATTTTTTTCTTCATTAAGCAGCTATCTGCGTACCAAATTTCATCGCGATCGGTTCAGCAGTTTAGACGTGACACGGTAACAAACAAACAAACTCACATTCGCATTTATAATATTAGTTAGGATAACTCTATTGGTGTACGCGGCGCACGCCAATAAAGCTCCCAGTTTGCATGATTTTTTCCGACATCTTCAACAAACAGACAGACGCGACACGGAGGAGTAAACATATCTAAGTTTGACAAGCTATGCTCCTGATGGTAAGTAAGTGGTCACCAGAGTTCCAATGTGTTGCCGACTCTAGAAAAAAGGTTATAGGGTTTCTTACGTAAAGGTAATCATAGATGGCGCCACCGAAATGCAAATGTATCCAATGGCGTGCCACGATTTATGTAACATTTTGTTCAGTTTCATCTTGTCATTGTAACAAATGGCGTCATTTGTTAACGTTATAACACAGTGGCGCCTCTAGCGAGAGAAATATGCAGTATGATTATTGGCTAAAAATGAATATCTATACATAATACATTTACCACGCACTTTGAATTCCTTAGAGACAGAGTAAATCCATTTATAATTCGGAGGGGAACTCACAACGACGATCCATAGATACAATTTTTTTCTCAATCCGAGCCCCTGTAGACGTCTTTTGACGACTTATTTTGATCATCCCCATGTCGTAGTAAGGGGGAACGCATTCTATATCCTAATGACCCTTAATAGGATACATTTTTGTATGTCGTCAATCCACACTATGGCCGCTTTAACTTTTGTTTTAAGGCCCCTATATTTAAGATCTATTTACATAATGTAAGTAACTATTTTACAATTTACATAGACGTGCGAAATTTGGGAAACAAATCACGCGGAGCGCGTATTAATGAGTTCGAAAAAAATCTTCCATTAGAAGACGGATCTAACTAAAAAAACTTGATAGAAATGTTTAGAAACGCCCTTTTCCCCAACCTGAAATCAATCCTATTCAAAAGCGTCTTATCTATAACTAGCTGTTCCCCGCGGTTTCACCCGCATTCCCGGGATAAAAGTAGCCTATCACCTTCCTCAAGAATTGGGCTATCAAATGCACAAATAATTTTTCGAATCCGACTGGAACCTAGTTCCAGAGATTTTCGCCTTTAAACAAACAAACAAACAAAAAAACTCTTCTCCTTTATTTTGTTAGCACATAGATTGTAGACTTTTTTAAGTCCACTAGCACGTACAATGGTTCACAAATGATCATTGACTAAGATAACATGGTGATCTTAAGAGTGTGAAGTGATACACCTGGTGTTGCCAGCATCTATCATTCTATAGGCTACGGTAACCGCTTACAAGCGGGCCGTATGCTTACTTAGTCATTTTATCTGGAATCGAACTGAACACCTCAACATAATCTTGACCACAATGCAGGTTAATAGTTAGATTAAGCATTTTCCTCACAGCCAACAAAGCGAAACATCGTTTAACAAAAGCGTAACACTGGAGAATAGGGATGTAACATTAAATTTAATTCCGCGATAAACCGGGATTTATACTATTTGTTATTTTTTCTGACAGAATGCTGTTCCTTCGCAGGCTTATTAATAGTCTGTCTCTATCGCACGGTTCCGAAAGTTGCATTTGCTGAAAAGAGCCGACAATTAACTAATTTTAAAAACTAACATTACATAATTACATATTTTATTACATTACTTTCGATACATTTATTACATAATATTTAATCTGATGGTAAGAGTGTACCTTCGCCTGTATACCTTACAAAAGGGGAATTACCTATGAATTGCCGATATTACAAAGCCTAGAAGGCACAAACAAGTTGAATATCTGTCGCCAGCAACCAACCACCACCATATGATGATGTGCCCATTATCACCATTATGATGATCATATACCATGGTGAAATCAAAAACATTCAATTCTTGAATATAACTCACGTATGAATTAAAACAAAAAAAATACTTTTATACAATTCACACACACTCGTATATAATAAAAAGGGACAGACAGAGAGAGAGTCTCGTGGAGAAGGCATAACTGGTGACGTCACAACTTCTACCGCGAGCCGCGTAAAGGAACTTTGTTCCAAAAATATGACGTATGAGACATCGGGTCCCAAAAAGAGACGTTTTAAAGAATCATTACGAGAGATAATGACAGTTCGAACCTATCCCGCGTTATGTCCATCCCTAATACAACGCACAAAAGATTTATAACATTATTCAAGACATTTGGTCTGCCGTCGTCTGCTCCATGAATACCAATAACGCGGCAAAGTCAAGGACATAATGTTTTGTACATGCAGTTCAGAACTTTTCCGGGATTGTTGGATTCCCGTGGTTTCATTATGTGTTGGACTGTGATTTCGAACTCTTTAGTAATGTTGTTAGGGTGTCAAATGCTTTGACAGAGTTTAAAACTGAGTCAATCCTTTCTGACGCCACACATTATTACGTGTCGTGTCATTTTTGTATTTATTTGTTTGTATATCTGTGTAATGTTGTGAATGTCTCCAAATCATTGAAGGCTGAAAGTTTAAAATATTATTGATACAGATTTTATTCGTTTGTAAATCAAAGGACTCTTTCAAGGATAATGCGAAGATTCATAAAATTATTAGATCTATTCTATTTCAATTATGGAATGGACACGCACTGCAAAGGACGGGACATAATGGAATGCTTTAGAGGAGGCCTTTGTTGTAGGACAAGCTGTGAAAGAAAAACCGGTTGCCGGTACTATTAGCTAAAGAAAAATTGTTAAAAAAAATAATATTATGCATGTGATTAAGGCTCCAGTCTCCCTAAAATCAGTGTTCTTGCGGAATTTATCAGAAACGAAATATTGTTTTTTAGTCATCAGAAAAGCAATAAATGAAATATATTTTACGTTATTTTAAAGTGTGAGATTTGAAGTTTCCAATACATATTTTATTTTTTAATTTGACGCCACTTTTATTAGCTTTGTGAGGCTTTAAACATACCTCTATTTACGTTCCACGCGTAGAGGGTCTCATTCATGCACACGCTACGAAAAAAATATAACAAAAACAAGAAATGTATTCAGATTACATTTGTCGGCAAATCCTCTACAATAATCTTATCTAGTTACTTTTTTTCCAAATCGTCTCAATTTCTTATTTAAATTGCTTTAAAAAGTTATAAATTTCTGAATTTGACCCTTGCAACATATATTTTTTTCTATTACAAAGTAATGGTTTAGAGAAATCACACTTTAACCACTCCGAAAACAACTACTTATCTGTCGAATAAAAAATATATGCATTCAAAAAATCATTTGAACTAAATTTACCGAAACTAAACAAATAAAACATAAAATGCATCAAAATTCCATTCAATTTCGCTGGGAATTGACAGCGTTCGTTGTGTTATATCTTTAGACTCGGTAAATTTATTTCAAATGATTTTTTGAATGCATATATTTTTTATTCGACAGATAAGTAGTTGCTTTCGGAGTGGTTAAAGTGTGATTTCTCTAAACCATTACTTTGTAATAGACAAAAATATATGTTGCAAGGGTCAAATTCAGAAATTTATAACTTTTTAAAGCAATTTAAATAAGAAATTGAGACGATTTGGAAAAAAAGTAACTAGATAAGATTATTGTAGAGGATTTGCCGACAAATGTAATCTGAATACATTTCTTGTTTTTGTTATATTTTTTTCGTAGCGTGTGCATGAATGAGACCCTCTACGCGTGGAACGTAAATAGAGGTATGTTTAAAGCCTCACAAAGCTAATAAAAGTGGCGTCAAATTAAAAAATAAAATATGTATTAGAAACTTCAAATCTCACACTTTAAAATAACGTAAAATATATTTCATTTATTGCTTTTCTGGTGACTAAAAAACAATATTTCTTTTCTGATAAATTCCGCAAGAACACTGATTTTAGGGAGACTGGAGCCTTAAGTTACAGCAATAAAGGCTTATTATTATTATTATATTGTTATTTCAATCATGAGTCATAATCTGATTCGCTGAGAGAGGATTATGACAGTGCGGAGTGCGGTGCGGACTATCAAAGTCGTAAATAAATTAATAAATAGATATAATAAATGATGATCAAGAATAGAAAAGCGCAGCGGCAAAGGCGATGATAGCTCAGTGGTAGTTACGTCGGATGCCGCGGCGACGGTCGTGGGTTCGAATCCTACAATGAGCTGGAGTTTTGGAGAAAAATATCGCGAGGAAACCATAGTACGGTGGTAGAATTTTTAGTACACGCCTGGCTACCACATCTGAAAATCTGCTGCAAAAGCTTTTTTGCCCGCATCGTCACTTACCAAAGATTATGATCAAATACCGGCCATTGAAAAAAAAAACCGTTATAAAAATAATTAAAAACACTGGCAACTCTACAGCTGTCACATTCAACTTTAATAAATAAATTGACACATTTTTACGAGACAGGGAAAGTTTCAATTACGGAATAACTCCTTCGAGTCCAGTTGTACCTACATGAAAACAGTTATTTATCACTATTGCGTAAGCGCATGTTAAAAATATTAAATTTACAGCCATACTGGGTTTTGGTGAGTACTTACTTTATGTAAATTGTACCCATATCAAAATTGTATGTTCAAAAACAACACGATTACGTATTTCGGATATTTTTTTACTTAAGACATGACCACAATCACAATGTGTAATTTTTTCTTCCTGTCAGAAGACTGGCAAGCAGTTAGGCGGTCCACCTGATGGTAAGTGGTTACTTTCTGTGGACATTAGCAATACCAGTAGGATTACCAATGTGTTGCCAACCTTTATAAAGCCTACAAGGCAACTGGCTCTCAAATGAAACTGCGGGACTCAACTGAGGGAGCCAGCCAGGTAAAAAACTTGTAAATACTTAATGCCTGGAAAGAAACTGTTTTTCAAATGCAGCTAGGACCGATAGATGGTGATGAATTATATACACAAGCCATCCTCGTTTATCGTTCTGTCTATTATTGAAAACCGTATCAAAATCCGTTGCGTGGTTTAGAAGAAGTAAGCGGAGAAACAGACAAGCAGATAGCGACTTGTTTTAAACTATTTAGAGTGTTTTTGAGATAGAATCTTCATCTGTATTAGTAGTTCTTTTTTTATACCACAATGTCGGCAAACAAGCTTACGGCCCTCCTGATAGTAAGCGGTTACCGTAGCCTATGAACGCTTGCAACACCAGACGTATCACTCGCGCGTTGCCGACCCTTCCCCCCTCCTCAATGAGCTCTGGCGACCTTAATCACGCGCAGGAACACAACTATAAGTTATTTGGCTGCGGTATTCTGTAAGGTTTATATTTTTGATCCGTAGAGCGTTTTAGTGTTTTACATACAGAACTCTAAACACGCGATCCTCAAAATCAAATAACACTGGAAGCGGTTTTCGTTTTTCGAGATGGGTAACACTGAGGTACGGACACGAAATTATGCAGATGTAACTGCAAATTATGCCTTTATTACTATTCCCGTATAAAATTGGTTAAATATAAGGTTTGGTTTATCCTGAGTGGTTTTTTTTTAAGTTAGTTTCTCTGAGCAAACTTTTACTGTCGAACCAACTCTGATATTCAGAGAAATATTTTCTATACATTTCGATCGAGCAAGATATCTTTTGTATGAATCTATACTAATATTATAAAGCTGAAAGAGTTTGTTTGTTTGTTTGTTTGTTTGAAGGCGCTAATTTCAGGAACTACTGATTCAAATTAAAAAACATTTTTGTGTTTTATAGCCCATTTATCGAGGAAGGCTATAGGCTACTTTTTATCCCGCCAAAACATAAGATCCCTCGGGAACGCGGGTGAAACAGCGGGGCGGAAGCTAGTAATAAAAAGTTTTTTATGAGATTTCACTCGTTTTCTTGCCATAAGATAAACTTTATTACATTCGTGTACCCAAGGGTTAACATCAATTATTTCGTTCATTCTGAGAGGCGAGTGACTCACATACCATTATGTCAGAATGTGTATCCCAATTTTTTAGACCCGTACTCGTTTAAGGATCCGTATAAAACCGATAAAAAGTAATCATTATGTAATTTATATGATTATTTAAAGCCGGTTATTTTTGTCGGCTTTTTCACGTGCGGTAACCCTTATCACAAAATTTAATTATGTATCGATGTACTTAAATTTTGTTAATTTATAAAAGGAAGTCTAATGGGGTGACACGATTATGACTGCATCTACCTTACCTATTAGTATGGGGTGTTTAGTGCCCCACTACTCAGGATATTCATGTGAGCTTATGACGTAACGTATTTAAAAAAAAAGCTTTCGTAAAAATTTTGACAACGACATACGGTATTTATCGTTCACATAACGAAGAACGAAAGAGATGAAAGAACTGACATTTCGTGATTCAACGCGAAATTTAAATCGACGCCATCTTTGACATTTACTCGTACGTCAAATTGAGTTAATACAACCCACCCTTAACTAACTACTTCGGCTTGCTTCAAATCCTAACTTTTTAAGGTTATAAATGCGAATGTGAGTTTGTTTGTTACCTTTTCACGCCTAAACTGATGAACCGATCGCGATGAAAGGTACGCAGATAGATAACCTATGGTGTGGAGAAGGACATAGGCTAATTTTATCTCGGGAACGCGGGTGAAACTGCGAGGGACAGCTAGTCTATCTATAAATATATAAAAAACATACAGGTTCCTTTTGATATAGTTCCCATTAAGGGAGAGTTTTTAGGGTACTAAGGAGTAAAATAAGAGATTACTGTTTTTATTTTGGTGGGTCGGAAAGCCAGTTTATTTCTGCGGGTTTACCCAGGTAACTGTAACTTTATATAAAAACACGAATACAAGAGGAACTTATCCTTGCTTGATATTCAAGGAAACCGCAGAGTACGAGCTTGATTCACTGGGAATTCCATTATGGAGCTTTCGGTTAAAACCAAACGTAAGGATATCATAAAAATAATGTTCCATCAATATTATAAAATTTAATACTACAAGTCTTTACCCTCGGTTCCACCCGCGTGATAGTTTTAATGAACTTCATAAGTTATTTGTGGACTAATACAAAGATAGACAGACCGTTTTTTAAAATTATTTTAATACAGTAAAACCTTTTTCCCGTTTTCTATTGCTGTCAGTTCAGCTCTTAACTGTTATCCAATACACAATCATCGTTAGTTTTAGGATGGTAATGAAAAATGAAATGAAATAAATATTATAGTATCAGCATAAATACAATGGAGACATTACATGATCTTCGTTTGGAATGTATAGTCTATTGATTGCAGAATTGGACAACAACAAAAGATTTCATTTACACACTCATACTACATCTATGGTCATGGCAGTTGACGCGCTGTACGGAATTCCATTTTTAAATTAAAAAAGAAAATAAAGATATTCAAATTATTTCCTTTTTTAAAACTAATCAATATTCCAGTTTTACCAAATTTAATCATTTAAAAAATGTTAATACTGGTTATTAACATTTTTTCGGTTCCAAAGAGTTTGTACTTCATTCTCACTTTTTAATGAACGCCCTACGTGTGTGTGTGTGTGTGTATCAAATGCAAATATATGCTTCTCCGCACGATAACGCTTCGGCGTGTGTATGAAGAATGTCCCAGAATATTTATATTAAAAAGAAATTACAAACATCGTATACAGAACCCCCAAAATCTACACCATACAGACACTTAACGACACTTTTTGTCCATCCACAAAATCTTTGATCTTAATTGCGCACGCGTCTGTCGGGTCCGAATTCTTCAACAAACTTTTTTATATTATTTTTTTCTCACATTTCTCAGTAAGTAGTGTAAACATTATTATTTAAGTTCTTTGGATTAGAAAGAGCGAGACGTTTTACTTGTAAAGTGTTCCGTAGGTATTATTATGTAATTGGATAGGGATAGAAGACATTTTTAAGAGATGTAGGTCGTGGGATCAAATCTACAGTGAGCTTTAGGCTAACAAAATTGTATGAAATTAAATTAAATATTGTATTCATACAAATAGGCCTTCACAGGGTACTTTTGAATTGTCTGACTCTAACGCACGGTTTCTTTTCTAAAGCGGTAATTATGTACTTTGTAGCAGCCTTCTGGCTGGCTACCAGCATCACGTAGACAATCAGGAGCCAAGCACCTAGCGGTATGTTTCATTCAGCAGCTCCATTTGTCAGCCAGTTCCCTTCCATGCTTTGTGTGAATACATTCAGCTACATCATCACTTACCATAGTGATATTGTGACCAATCACAACACAAGCTCTTTAAAAAAGTGGGGACATGATGATGGAAATGGTGATGGTAGGAAATTATACTTCAAAATACTTTTTAACCGGGTAGATAAAATAGAAAAAAAATAGCACACTAGCCTGTAAATGGGTGAGTGGGTTAAAGTTTGTGTGAATCTTTGTTACCCAATCACAACGGTAACAAGAACTGTGCAAGTTCAAATTTAATGAAATTTCAACCACAAATTTTTGTTCACAGATAATCGCTTCACAGAAGACAATGATATAATTGTGCTAAAAAGTAAAAAGTGCTATAACCCCCAAATATGTTTCCAATAAAAGAAAGGACTAAAGTTTTCCTAGTGCTAGTTTTAGTGAACTATTTAGTTGTTAAATGTGACGTCACTGATGATGCAAATAGTGATGTAAAAGATAGTGAAGAAATAAATGAAGAAAGACTATTACTAAGTAAAGATGAAGATTTAAATTTCGAAGATTTAAGTGAGACAACAGATAGAAACGTCACTGAAGCTTATCAAACAACAACAGAAGAAGTACGTGAGATCAAAGATTATGCCGATGACGTAACAACGACCGATGTAGCTGAAACTGTGACAAACGACTTTACATTGTCTATGATAGACAATAATGTTTATAAAACTAAAGGAACAAGCCGAGAGGATATTTATTATAGTAGAGACGACATTGTGTCTAAGGTAAGTACACAAATATTATTTGAAAGTTATTAATGGCAATGTTAGGTGAAGAGTTAATTTAGTTTTAGTAATTTAAACTTGTCAAGATATTAAACGACTAATGTAGACATAGTAAATCGCAGGCCTTTATAGAAGGATCATAATGCACCCGATTTCTGACCACAAAAAAGTTGCCTTTCCTCGCTACCCTTTCTACATCCGCGTTTGCTCGCATATTTCGTACAAGTTTGCTCTCTTCTTTCTTCTTCCATCTCTTTTTTATGAATCAGTATTATCAGAAATAATTTCTATGGCGGAATCTTGAAAAAATATAGCTTGCAACAAATTCATAACATATACTGTTCTAACCTAACATAAATAAAATGTATGCAATTTCAGACGGAGCCAACGACATCCGCAATGACAACAAGAGCCATGGAAGTCGAATCTTCATTGCCCAAGACACCAGACTTAATGAGCGAGTTGGAGATCACTGGACAGAGGAACCCTAAGACTGAGAACTGTAAGTTTTATCATGAATCACATTATTAATCATCCACTGCTAATTCTCTTCTTTAATTTCCTAAACTTTTGGCCTTGCTTATCACCATATCTTTTTTCTATTAAGTCTTTATATAGATAGTAACCCTATGTATTTTTTGGTATAATCTTTAATCTCCATCACACATTCTTCACTAACACATCAACTATACATTCTTTAGCTCCACACTCCTCCTACACTCAAGCGCATTTACCTTTGTTTTTTTTCTAGGATTTAGTAGTGCAAGTAAGCCGATTAAACATTAATCTCCTTATATTTTATGCATTGACGATGCAAGATTTTAGATCCGAGGTTCCGACTAACTTTCTACCAGGATTCAAATTGCTAATAGTCTGTCAGTACGTATATAGTATATGTATATCTACCCAATTCTGAAATGGGTCTTTATATTAAAGCTCTAGAGTAGAAAGTACTATAGAGGTTTAGAACATAAGGGGTTGCTCAGTGGTTAAAATTTTTGCCTACCTTTAGATCCCTGCTTAGGTATTCACAATATTCAAATAATATCTCGAGATTTATAAATAATTTTATACTTTTAACTCATATTACTCATTTTCATTGCATAATAATTGCCAGCAAATTTGAAAAATAGTATTTTTTTAATTACTATCCACTAACTTCCTTAACCTATCTTTATTTAGGATCATTCTTTTTCTCAAGGTAACATAAAACCGTATCTACATTTTAGTAGTAACAGGATATCATAACTAAATGAGAGCTCTTTTCCAGCGGGCTCAAAACAACCAGACAAGAGAAACTACGACACCAAGCCCCGCATTACACCGATCGTAAACAAGATCACCACCCTCAAAGGTTGGCTAGAAGACGCTTGGCTCCGATCACCCGCTGGTATCCTGGTACCACTGCGGCCAATGGCTCTGAACAGAGCACTGGATGTGTGGAAAGATCTTACTGCTGGTGGCTTAAATGTCTCTGATATTGTCATTGTTGGATACGATTCCAATGGTAAGTTTTATTTTCAATCCTCAAAAATACTCTTCTCTATAGAGCATGTTCTTCGAATAACGCTATTCGTATAACTTGGAAGCTAAGTCGGTCCAAAAATGCTTCTGACCATGAATCTTGTACACATTGAACTACCGTCTATTAGGACGAAAGTAAGAAATGACATAGCAGTAGCATCTAGCTTACTTTAGGATAAAATTTGTTGTTATTTAATTTTTGGGTCAATCTAAGAGATGGAAGATGAGATAGCGACGTAGATGATTCCTGTTTTAATGGGATCCAAAGGACTGCTAATTCTGAGGTAGAGGAGGCTAACATATGCCATCAGGAGGTTAGGGAACGTACCCATACTACGTGACCCGTTTAGGGGGGGAGGGGGTCTTCAAAAATACCACGTTTGGTCATAGAGGCGGGGTAGGGGCTTAGGGTTTAGTCACGTAGTCAATATACTCTAGGGAAATCTTGCGCTTTTTCGAGCTATATTAAAATATGGCGCACTTTTTAAACTCACAGGTGGCAACACTGACGCACATTATATACTTTTCACTTGTGTATGTATACTTATGTATGCACGCACTTTTATATATTTTTTAATTTCTGTTTGCAAAACAATTATTTAAAACTATATTTATGAATGACTACGTGAAAACTAGAGGGGGAGGGGGGAGGGTCTTGGCAAAAAATGGGTCACGTAGTTTGGGTACTAGATAGATGGATGATTTTATCTGCAAATCTTGCTCTATAAATTATTATTTATTAAAACGGGCAGAATTTTGGAACCATTTTTAATTCGTCCATTTAATAACTACAGGTTCAGAAACGGATTTTATAGATTTTCCTTCATAATCATACTATTGCATAATTGCCAATAATTAATCAGCAATAAAAATAGACTGTCTAACAATAATTGAAAAACATAATGCTATCGTATTCCCATTGTCTCGATAGTTAATAGAAACGTCTTCCGTAACATTCAGTAGCTCCAATTAACTAAGAAATGCACCCGGATACGTCTATATGTAAAAGACTGAACACCAGGGTGCCTATTGCAATCCATTTTATTTACAGAGGATTATATGCCCTATACCAAAGACTTTAGATTCATTTCGGCTCAGATTGAATTTATGTGTGATTATTATTTGATCATAATCCGTCATTTCAAAAAGTTATCCATACTATATTATAATATTATAAATGCGAAAGTAACTCTGTCTGTTACCTTTTCACGCCTAAACCGCTGAACCGATCGGGATAAAATTTGTTACGCATAGACTACTTTTCTTGTAACATCATAAAAGGACTGCGCCAGATTTTCTGTAATTTATTCTATGTCTTGTAATATCCGACTACATTATACTAGGTTTAAAGTCTATACTACATACTCTGCCACGTATTTTAAATATTTTATGGCTGCATAAATTAATCGAATGCTAATAAACCATAACCTGTTTTATAAAATTTAAAAGGTTTGTACAAACTCGACTCTAGGCAGAAAATAAAGCGATAATCTTATGAGATGTCATGTCTATTATAGCGAAATCAAGACTTCCGCTATCCGTGGATAGATGGCGCAACAAGATTCTACATCGCACTAACAAAGTTCTCTGAATACTTGATAATAGATTCCAACATGTACAGTTGGACCGCGGTCTCCAGACACCATGACTTAGCCTGGCGTAAGATCATCCCTTTTCAATGGAGGAGTCTACCACCTTGTTCCTGCAAATCCTACTATTTATACCCACTGATGTAAATGGTGATACTAATATTAATTGTTACATACCTTCCGTCGTCGGTTACGGCAAAAATGAATAATGACTTAAGGGCATCAAAATTAATGACTTTTTATGTGAAATCTTATTATTACGTATCTTGAATTCTTACCTGTAACAAAAGAAATTGATTGTTAATTTAATGACTTTAGCGTACACATCTGTATATAAAAAATGGTAAACTGTCTGACTGGATGATATATTAACGCACAGCCCAAACCGCTGGACCTAGAGATACATATTTGCATTTGCACATACATACCATATACAGTGTAGGCATCTACTAAGGAAGGATTTTTGGAAATTCAACCGCGAAACTCCGGAGCGGAAGGCTAGTAGATATTACTATAAAAAAAATGAACTAACATCGACGTTTCGATCAGCTCGCATTGACAGCAGTCACAAAAAGACTTGAGTAACAAATACTCTCGATATATCACTATCATTATCATTATTATTACATACTATAAAAAAAAGTCCCCTACGTCTGTCTGTCTGTCCGTCTGAACGCGATGAACTCGAAAAATACTGAACGGATTTAGATACGGTCCGATCAATTGACGGAGTGATTCATGAGGAAAGTTTAGGTATATATTTAATTAGGGTTCGTGTAAATTGGCTGAAATGTGCCGACGGTTATTGAGGATGTCTAAAAACATCATGTCGACTAGGAACTTTACTGGGGTACGGCGCGTATATGCTTAAAAAATGTAGCCGTATATGCACGGGTAAAAAAAACTCGTGCGAAGTCGTTTATTTAGTTAATTGATACTGGGTGATTTTTTAGTCACTGGCAATACTTGCAGGGGTGGAAGTACTCATCTAAATGAACAACTTTTATTATGGGACTAACTGTGAAATCATTAAAAAATTATCAGCTGTTCCATACAAAAGTTAAATACCTACTCGACCAAAATGTATGAAGCAACCGTTTTATTTTACGCGATATCAGAGTTAGCCCCATAATAAAAGTTGTTCACATTGATGAGTACACCCCTGCAAGTATTGCCAGAGATAAAAAAATCCCACAATTGCCACAGCTGAGCATATTTAGTCGAAATGTAGTTAATTTCAACAATTCTGAAACCTTGGAGATACAATGCAGAAGCCAATGAGATATTTCAATGCACCTTGAGGAAAGTTTAAACTATATTTTCGTAATCACACGTTATTGTAGAAGCAAAAAATACTGAAAAATGTACACCGTTTCTAATATACCGTGAAAATGCGCCAATAATACATCAGAAATGGTGGTAAGAATGGGTTTTTCAATACAGAATTTAAACACATGCACGTATTGCAATAACAACATAGAAATGACAATTACCATGATAAAATTATATTTTGCATAATGAATAATGATACACAAGATACTTCACCAGTCTATAGTTTTGTAAATTTTATTTTTAGCAACACGTTTCATGTAAATTCATTTAATACAAGCTATTCGCGCCCCCGCGTTCTCAAGATAAAAAGTTGGCTAAAAATCTTCCTCAATAAAATCTCATAATTTCAGTTTTTCCCGAATTTTCCAATGGCAATACTTGCAGGGGTGGAAGTACTCATCAATATGAACAACATTTATTATGTGACCAACTCTGACATTGCGTAAAAAAAAAATGGTTGCTTCATACATTATGGTCGAGTAGGTATTGAACTTTTGTATGGAACAGCTGATAATGTTTTCGTGATTTCACAGTTAGTCCCGTAATAAAAGTTGTTCATATTGATTTATTTCGCAGTACCATAACTTTTATAAAAGTCCATTGCTGATACGGTGGAAAGCACCCATCTAAGATTTTGAGGACTGATTTCCCTTTGAAGCCAGTTTCGTAAAGAAGCCAGCATGCCTGAGAAAACGTTATTACATACGCTTATTTGCGGTGGGTCGGCGAGGTAGATGGCTTTGAATTTAAGTCTCTTAGGGAAGGCTCACGAAGCAGTGTGGTGTGGATATTGCTGATGAATTTTAGTAAAAACTGATTAATTTTCGAACGATATTACAAACTATGTGGACGCTAGATCTAGAAGGGAATCTTTCAAGTGAAGCTGTCTGGGGTCTATCAGGGTGCTAGCAGGGCAGTTACCAGCTTGTAGCTTCATCATGATTTTGTTGGCAAATATAACCCAGATTCCAGATCCTATGCATAATTGTATCTTATCTGTAAATCTATTTTGATATGATTTTAGGATAATAGATGGCGCTGTATATTTTTTTGCATCGCGATACCAAAATTTTAAATACAAGGTTACGTGAAATATAAGTAAATATTGCATCAAGTATAAAATCGTTATATTTTCAAAGAACAGCTGAGTTATTTGTTTTCAGTACCACAGACTGATTGTCGCCTGAATAATAATTTACTTCCAAGTTATTTTCTTTTATTACTTTTAGGGTTCTTTCCCCGTCAAAACAATATTTAAAATCGGAAAATACTAAACGTTTAAAAAAATAATGAAGACTAGTGAACTAAAGTAATTTCAAGTTAATCGTTTAGGGTATTTCGAAGGCACATGCCGAAATACATTATCCAAATAATAAAGACTTATTAGCTCTTGGGTACATCACCAATCTCGGGTAAAAATCCATTATTAAAAAGTCAAAGTCAAGTCAAAAAGAAACAGCCCTTATATTACTAGCTATCCTCGCGGTTTCACCTGCGTTCCCGTGAAAAAGTAGGATATGTTCCACTCCATACCATAGGCTATATATCAAATTTCGGTTTAGCAGTGGAAATGTAACATACAGAGTTACTTTCGCATTTATAATATTCGCATGGATCTTACGGAACCAGTATCACACGCCCAAGTCGAACTTACCCAAACTTTTTGCCATCAATCACTAAGTTTTTACCTTAACATTTCTGGTCACCATTTGACACGACAAGTGGAGCATAACGGTGTAGTTTACATAACCCAGCATTTACATTCACCTAGCAAGGTCGATTATACTTCTTAAATTAGCACATTAATATTATGTAGGTGAGAACTGAGAAATAGTTACTTTCTCTATCATAATAGATAAGTATGATGAAAACACTTTCAATTTAGATATACCATTAAGATGGTGGTTAGTAGACGTGGTGGCTTAAGATCGCACTAATGGCCATGAGGGCGCAGCATCAAATAACTTTCTATAAAAGAAGGCATAGTAAAGAAACCTGTAAGCTTGAAAAGACAAATTCAAAGACACGTGATGATCTATATTTTTTATACCTCTTTGTTAGAAAAAAAGATATGCGTTTATAATATGATAAAGTGAATAGGGTATTTGCCTATATTCCAAATAAATTATCCAACACTAACCAATGTATAAAACATCTTAAAAAGGGGGAAACCACTATTATTTTATTAAATTTATCCTTATTATGATTTTTAATGACCAATCTAACCATAAAGAGTATACTATATAATTAGGACGTCACATGCTTGTATTTCATACAAAACTCCATATAAACCTATCGTTTTGACATTTCATAAAAAGTTGCTGATTTGAATGTCAGTCAAATACCCTATTAAAGAGCTTTGGAAGCACTAATTACCTGAGTTAATTATTCAATTGATTTTAAGAAACTGTCACGGTGGTAAGTGAAGATGCGTCCGAAGGTGGTAAGCACACATAGCCTAGAAGGAACTGACTCTCAAGCGTACATTCACACAATACAGCTGTATTCTAATTTAATAGAACGACAAATTTTGTAAAAAAAAGTCATTATCTAATAAAAATGTTAAATTATGTCTTAATGAAATAACTGGAAAATTTAACAAAACGAGGAAAAAGATAGCAATAAACATTTCAAGTGTTTGTCATTAAATAAACGAAGATTAACATACCTTAACAGTTGCTATGTATCCAAAAATGTACTATAACCTTTTCAAGGGCGATAGCAGACTTCAAATAAAAACCGTGAAAATTTCCAACCGTACGTTGGCCTTATACCGCATAAATGGACACAACGTTTTGCATCCTGCAGAAGTGGAACTTGCTGCCATCATCTGCACTTAGGGACTTTACCACAAGGGAAGGCAAAAGCGAATAGACCTCATTTGAGTACAAACATGCTTCATTATCGGTTCTGTCTTCATTCCTTATGGGTCAGTGACAAAATAATCAATAGATACCCCAAACTAAATGAACATCTTTTCCATAGGAGTCAACTGGCGTTCCAGACATAATCTCCACCCATCAAGTGCTGGTGAGAGAGCAGTGCCTGAAGCTTTGTCAAAACTACTTCTGAAGTATCAGGTGAGCTTTAAAGTTTAAATTAAGCTTATTATGATGATTTAGTTCATATTTTGGTGTAATACTTTTATTTTCATTAAAACTCTTATCATGGGTCAGCGTTTCTCTGTATGACCTGTAGTTCAGAACCTACACATACTGGCTAGAAAAAGAAATGCAAAAACTGAAGACTAAACATAATCATGATAAGCTTCTAGTTCATTGACCTTCTAATGACATTTATTAGACACATATGTTTTGACCATTCATCAAAGAGTGTCAGCCAATAATGACACTATTGGACCGTAACGATCCAACAACACTATGACAAATGTTATGTTAATTAGTACTGGTAGACGCAATGCTTGACATGCGCTGTCAACTGAAAAAATTCATAAGCTTCATCATTGACATTGAAAACTCGTTATATATCAATGTCACGTATATTTTAAACTACAGCACCGGCTGTACACACTAGCGGCGAAACACCGTTACGAATGGTACATCATCGAAGAAGAAAAGACGGTACTCCAAATTTTACAAGAATCTTCTTGATAACAAGCTGAAAGTCTTTAGCAGATTTACTGAGGACTTTATTTTTTTATCGTGGAAAAATCCTCAATGGATACCCGACCACCCTGGAGGGAAGGGCCAGGTTATGCCGGTTTTAAACTGGCTAAAGCTTAAAACTCCACGGCGGTCGCCATCTGCTCTGTAGAGCGGGCCGGCTTCTTGCACATAACGAATACAAGAGCGCTATGATAGGCCATCTCGGGAAAGTGTGATACCTCCCCCAGTACCTTCGCTGTGCTATCGCACCATGAGTCGTGACCACAACGACCCATCGTCGACCTCGGGATATTTTGTTGAAAGAAAAAATAGTGATAAAGCTAAATAAAATCATGGCATTCTACAAACCAAACCACAACTCATAAATGCTACTAGAAATTAAGAACTGCTTAGACAACTTTAACCAAATACTTCTGCCCCCAGGATGTCCACACAGACTCAACAAGCGACGGGACTATGAAGGCTCTTGCTGCTGCTGCTAAACTGGTTCCATACGACAGTGCATTATTTGTCGTCACTGATAAAGGAGCTGGTGATCCACAAAGACTGCCACTAGCTCTGAGAGCCTTGATTGAGAAGAGATTGAAGGTAATCTTTATAGGATGTTGGAATATAAAATAGTAGGAGAAGGAGTTAGCAGAGTAGAAGATGGGGTTTCGGGAGTTTTAGGTAATGACCTCTGTCCAATAGTAATGTGGGTGCAATCAAAGACCAGGAAGCTACTAGAAATATGTTTTATAGTCACAAGCAATGATTGATTGCGTTGTTATTAAATATACATTAAATAGATCAATTTGCATAGATTTTGATGTAAATTTTATGTTCAATGTCCTCTCATTCAAGATTGTATCTGCTACTTGCAGTCTGTCTTTAACAAATACTCTATACATACATGTACTATATATACACTAATATTATAAAATTGAAAAGTTTTTTGGATGTAGGAGGTAAACTCCGAAACTATTGATCCGATTTGAAAACATCTTTTTGCTTTAGAAAGCCCGTTTAGTGAGGATGGTTATAAGGCTTATTTATTTCAGTTACTTACCTATTTAATAAAAAAATCTTAATTTGAAAAAGTTAAGTTCAAGTTACCATATAAGTAGTACATACTCAATTTTTAATTTAGAATATTAACCTAGTCCTGGCCCCACAAACTAGGATTCCCTATGCTATGGCGGGAGTTTATCTAGTCTTTTGTGTTTCTATCTTATCTTTCTACTCGGGACGAGTATGTATTTATATGTACTAAGTAGTACAATTATATTTTTTATGTGTTTAACCTATGTATAGATTTTAGTACCGTATACGTAAAAAACACTGAATGTATTTAATTTTCAGGTTTACACAATCTGGACAGACCCTATACACCCGACAGTTGTCTCTGAAACGGCTCTTCAAGAGCTGAGGAAAATATCTAAACAAACTGAGGGAGATGTGCTGCCATATTCTCTGCAAGTTATGGTATGTACCATCAACAACTTATTACATTTCCACTGCTGGAGCACAAGCCTCCCCTAACAACGAAGGGGACTATGTCCACCGCATGGATTGGATAGGGATACCCATTTGAATTTCGATCTTTAACTGAAAAGATAAATTATACAGTAATACTAGTTTCCACCTCGTGTTTTTATTTGTATTCAAGAGGTTATTACGTTGTTTTTTTTTTTGGAATAAAAAGATCCAAAGTATGATCTATACATGTACCAAGTTTCATCCAAATCCTTGACCATAGGATTGTAGATAGAAACCTATGGGGACCTAATATTAGCTCCTTTTGGTCGGAGTTCCTAGGTTAAAATAACCTATATAATTTTTTGGTATCGTTGAATAAGGTTATAGATAAATAACGCCTTTTTTAATTCTTCGTATTTAAAATAGGTCAAGCTTGTATATTATAAAAGTACCTATATATTTACATTTTCCTTGTCATCTTAATTGTCAGAGTAACGTTAATAAAGATTTATATACGAAACATAGTATAAAATGTAAGTAACATACAAACTTTCTATAGTAAACAAAGTATTTTATGTATAGAAACTTGAGTGAGACTCGAATTATCGTTCAGTTTATGTTAAGTAGAGAATATTTTCAAGATTTCATGGCAAATTTCACTGTTTCGTGTTGAAAGCTTATTAAATTCTTACTAATTACTTTTACTCATCACATCTTTAGCAACCATATATTATAAAGACTCAAAGCTGTATTAATTTATGAACAAACATACTAAAATTCGGTAAAAAAAATCACTTATATTTAATTCTACTGACACAAATATAAAACTAGCCAGATTTATCATAAAATCATAACAGATTGAAGCTACAGCGTTATTTTAAAGAAATAGACAACCAAAAAGTTTTAAACTTGCAAAGCACTTTTCGGCAGTTCCCCTTCCCTATATAAATAAGAATAATTATGATAAAGCATTAATAAACTAAAATTCATTGTTACAGGATGAAGACAGTTCAAATTTAGCAACATCAGAGACAGAGTTGCTACAGCATCAAGAATCTTTGGAACACAAGCAGCAGAGACAAGGAAGATTGTATGCACAATTGGAATACGAGAAATATGATGTAAGTAAAGATTTACTAGACTAGATCTCAAAGAAAATGGAACTTTCTATCATTATTATCTTTATTAACGGAAATGAGCAACGGTGTGCCTCAAGGAGCGTGTGTGAGACCTCTATTATAAACTATATGTACTCATGATATATTTATTTTATTTAATTATAACATACGAATTTACAATTATTAATAATAAGATTTAAATACATGACGACATTTGACATTATGACATTTGGCCACAAACTCGCCCCTAAAGAGCTATAATGAAGCCGAGGATGCAGTCAGAAAAACACTCAGAAAAAAACCAATTCGCTTTAGTCTGGTGACACAGCCGGCAAAAATTACAACAGCTAAAGCAAATATTCAACTGAATTCTATTATCCACAGACACTCCTAGTCAGGCGAGGTGGAGGAGAAGCATTATCTCTTGGAGTTTCTGTGGAGAACGGAGTAACAGCACTGAGGGTTTACATTGAAGGTGCTGTGGAACATGCTGTGCTGTACCCGCCTAATGATGGTAAGTTGGATAAAGCTAAAATAGATGTTGGATGTCTTGAGAAGCGAACGAAAGGTACGTCCTCCGGCTCGCTGGATAGACCTGAGGAAGGTGGCGAGCGAGTGGACGAGTTAGACGGAGGACTGAAATGCCTTGGGAGAGGGCATCAGCAGTTGGGGGAATCAGGCTGATGAGTCAAGAAGTCTTGAGAAGTTGACACACACTGTAGTGTTTAGCGTATATATACTTTACACTTTAGATAGGTTTCGCGACCACAATCTTGCCGTGGTAAATGAATATCGAGATGGGAAAGAATCTAAGATATCGTTGCTTCAAAATTAGGGCCATGTGACTAAAATAGTGACGAGTATTACGTACATACGTAACAGAGATGATGGATTTGTAAATTACGGCGAAAATGCAGGGACTGGGAACAGGGCAGGTATATAATGAGGTTTACGTAAAGCCCTATTATATAAAAATTGCAGAACATGTCACAAAACAACCGGAACACATCACGAACAATAATAATAACAACAATTTGTATCCTGCCCCCAGTAACGAGCGTAAAGTAATTTTCTATTGTCTACTAATTTAACGGCAAATCGTCGGAAGCCATTTCTGATGCGAACCTGCGGCGTGAGACGAATGTAAGGTCAGTTTAATAGAGATGAAGTGATTTTGAACAAACAACATCATCATTATCAACACCGCATATACCCCACTACAGGATCATGAACATCTTCTTAAAAGGAGGGGACTAATGCCATAGTCCACGCCTAATTTGGGCATGCAAGGTTCTTAACCAGCGATGTTGTGTGTCCGCTCCACAACCAAAGAGCACTACGTTTTAAACCACAAAAAGGGCGCAGGACAAAGAATATTGGGCTTAGCGTTGGCCTTGACAAAGGTTTATTTTTTCCCAGGTCCTCAAATTGACCTCTACAACGTATCCTCAGTGGCTGCATTCTCACCAGCTTCAAGAACCGAAGGTTTATTACCGAGAGACGTTTACTTAGTATTCCCAGGATCCATGTTTGATATGGACGTGTGAGTATTTGTGTGGTCATTATCTTTCTCTTGTATCTTTATTTGTGTTAGCTTTGATCTATTTTTCATCAATATTTCCGATTTACAGACCAACCATTGTGAACTAATTTTGGTTTACAGCTCACTTCTTTGCACCAAACGAGATAGGGCTAGATCAAATAATGAATCTTTTCTAGTCTGTATATTAATTTTATGTTTTGACATGAATAAACGTTTATATATACGGCCCTCCTGGTAGTAAGCGGTTACGATAGCCATATGGTCGCTTGTAACACCCGGGGCATCACTCACGCGTTACCGACCATTCCCCCTCTCACCGATGAGCTCTGGAGACTTTACTCACGCGCAGGAACACAGCATTAAGTTATTTGGTTTTAGTATTCTGGAGGTACTTCCTCAGCCGAGCTGCTCTTTGAGCGAAGAAAACGCTATGCTCTACCTCTCTTAAAACCAACTTATTCTACCTTTCTTTAGTACGTATAATAAATAGGATTATTAACATCCTTACTAGACTTATCTACAAAACAATTTTTCCCACAGACTATCAGTACTCCCTGCGACTCCAACCATCACTGATGCTCAAGAAGCCATGGTAGGAGCATGGCACCTTAGCGTCAGGTGTGACACGTGCGACTACAGATTGCACGTCAGCGCCAGAACCCTGATACACTTCGATGTTGAAGTTATGGGAGTTGGTAAGTACTCAGAATAGTGAAGAGTCGAAGTTTAGGTAGTGAAAGTTAAAGTTACAGAAGATGGACTTGGCGTTTCACCACAATCTTGTTGAAAGTGGGCGTAAGAGGTGCGCAAATAAAGCTTGTTAATATTACTTCTACACTGCGATTTTACCCGCATTCCCGAGGGATCTTATGTTTTCCCCGGATAAAAAGTACCCTATATGTTATTCCTATCTATCCATGTGCCTATCCGTGTTTCATCCAAATCCATTGAGTGAGCCATTTATTCGTGATTATGTCATAAACATCTATCCATCCAAACTTGGACATTTATAAGATTGAAGTAGGATATAGTAGGGCCACTCTGTAGTATCTGAAACTGAGGAAATTTCAACTATTGGCGCACTTCAAAATCCCGAAAATATAAAAGCCGGTTGCCTCCAGTTTTTTGTTGAAAAGGAATGCGAAACAGCAACTGTAACTTTTGGACTGTAAATTAAACAAAAAAAGGTAATTGCATAAGTTCAACATCCTAATCCGACGATGGTTTAACGAGATCACGGATCAAAGAACAACAGATGTGACAGTCTAATTCGCTTATTTATATCTGCCCTCCATAGGTCCAAATTTAAATACATGAAAAACAATAGTTTTTTTTTCTTCTGTTTTCCCTTATTTTGGTAAGGCTAAAGGGTTCTAGTCCATACAGCCTTGTCATTTATAGTCTTCTTCTTCAAAAACAATAGATAATATGTGCCGTATAATCCAGTAACACATCGAACCTCTTTAGTTCCACATTTAAACAAAACTTTGTAGTATGTAATAAAAGAAACCATCTACCTATGTTCCGGCAGCTGCACTTGAGAGTTAGTTACTTCCTAGACTTTATGTACTTTACCACCTTCGCCCACATCATTATTTACAATGTTTAGATTGTGGTGAAACATAGGTTATAGAAACTTATTAATTGTAACTTTAACGCGCGGTTCGCAAGGTTGCTTTTGCTCAGAAGACCCGGCTATTAATGTTTTTTTAAAGCAAACAAAGTCTAGAACGCTACATCCAAACATTAAATATTATTTCTGAAGGAAGCATTCTATACTAAAACAGTTTTTATTTGATCCTTAATTTTTTACAAGCTGTCTCCCGCGGTTTCACCCGCATTGCCGAGAAAAAAGTTGCCTATATCCCACTCCATACTATCTATCTGCGTATTAAATTTCATCGCAAACGGTTCGCAGTTTAGGCGTGAAAAGGTAACAAAGAAAAAACTTACATTTATAACATTAGTTAGGATACGAAGTATCCAAATATTGAGCGGCTTTAACACAGTGACATTTCTATACATGTCTATTCAATCACGCTGAACTATTATAAGCGTGGAATCAATTTTATAACATCATCATATCTAACTGGCCATAAATATTGCAAAATCTATAAAACAAACAAGAAAATTTAATAATTAACGCTCATTCATAAAATTTAATGATTGGCTACGATACCTTTTTAGGGTTCGAAATCATGAAAAATCCTTCACAAACATACTTAAATATGATTTAAATTTAAGCACCAGTTATGCCCCCTTATTCAGACCTGGGGAGCTAAATGGGAAGCTCGAGTAATTGCTAATGCCATTCATTTTTCCGAATTTACATAAAACATATTGAAATAAATAGGTTCAGCCGAGAATTCGAAAAATGAATTGCATTAGCAATATTGCTTGAGCAGCCTTTTTAGAGGGCCTGCTCGGTTGCGGTCCAGATCGCGTATACAAACCGACTGAGTAGTCTATTAAATAGGATGACTCCTATTTTCTCATTTCAGACTTCCATTTAGAATGAGGCAGTCGATCGGTACACGATCGCAGCAAATTAATGCTACGACTAACACAGCATCAGCCAAACGAAACAAAATCGTCCTTTCCAATCGGAATGGCAACCGAATGAGTCTGAATTAGGGGGCATGACTGTTTGTTCTGAGTCTGGATGTAATTATCTATAAAGAAACTATATACAAGTTCTGGTTAAGTTGGAATTCATGGCATGGTTAAGTGAAGAATGTCCCAGGATATTTATGTAAAAAATGGGGTTTTACAAAATCGAACTTATGACAAAAAGCTTAAAATTCAAAATGTCCATCACACTAACGTATCATAAAAGGAAAAATTATTACTATCGATATTTAAATTGATCAAAAAAAGATAAACAATCAACCGGATGTCTCAAAAGGTTCACAGTTAAAAAAAAAACGATATATATTTACACATTCATAATAATAATAATAACAACAACTTGCTCTTCGACATGGCCTTATCGAGTCAGAGGTGCCGTATTATAAATACGCACCTATGCCAGTTCTCGAGAATGGTCATGCTATGCTCTATTGGGACCGTTCTATCATCACGGACAGGACTATTGTTGCTAATAAACCTGATATTGTGCTGGTAGATCGGTCTCAGCGCCTGGCAATGCTCATTGACATCACTGTTCCGCATGATGAGAACCTCGTGAAGGCTGAAAAGGACAAGTTAAGTAAGTACCTTGACTTAGCCCACGAGGTGACCGCCATGTGGAGCGTGGACTCAACGATCATTGTCCCGATAGTCGTGTCGGCAAACGGGCTTATAGCAAAGAGCCTCGATAAACATCTTGAGAGGCTCTCACTTGGTAGCTGGATCAAGGGTCAAATGCAGAAGGCAGTAATCCTAGACACGGCTAGGATTGTTAGGAGGTTCCTCACTCTGCAGCCCTAACCACCGGTAGCTTGGGCCCTGCCCCGCTGCTGGCGGTGTACTAAGATTAGGTTTTTTTTATAATATTATTATTTTTGTTTAGAAATATTGTAAAAAATGTATTCTTTTTAGGCTAGATTTTTTATAATGTTTTTGATTTTGATATTAATGTTATAAAAAAAGTAGTCTTAAGATAAAAAAATAAATAAAGGAGATAATAATAATAAGTCACGTTTTCACAAACATATAAACCCAATTCTTGAGTCAGTTAGTACAACCAGGGAATTTGATCATTTGATCTAGTCACACAAACTATAAATGCGGAATTTATGTGAAGAATTGAATTAAAATACAAAGTGATCCCACGAGGCAGTACTAGTTAACAGCACACAAAAACACACATAATTCTAATACATGTCCAAATATTAAATAAAAAACACATGCAAAAAAAAACATAAGCAAAGTGTGATTTGTTAAATGAATTTTAAGGTTCTGTAGTACATATCTAACATAATCCTACTCAATATTATGAATGTGATAATTTATATGTTTGTTACCACTCAACTCCGAAACGGCTGAACGGATTTGGATGAAATTTGGCACACAAATAGAATATATTCTGGATTAACATATAGGATACTTATTATCCTAAGAAAACATAAGATCACTCGGTAACGCTGGTGAAACCGCGAGGCAGAAGACTATAAGTTTTATTAAGTTAGTGCTATAACAACGAGCACTCTCAAATCGTCGTCCGTCGCATAGCATCATGGTTATTTAGAATAGACTTTGCATAGACAACGTTACAGAAGAATTATATGCTTTCCGGAATAGAGTAGTCTATTTTTTAATCTAAGGTATGATCCACATATATGGCAAGTTCCATCCAAATCCGTTTAGCCATCCATAAAAAAATAGGAGAACGAAATCATAGTCATGTAGTCAGCACATGTGTGTGTCTGTGCTGTGCTAATGATGGCCCATAATTGATGAAGCTCTATCCGCAATCTTACTTTGTTAAGTGATGATGTGAGCGAGGTGATAAGCACCCAAGTCCTAGAAGCTATCGGTACTCTTATACTGCTGAAATTCACATAAAATAAATATTCTGGGACATTATTCCTCACTCACGGCTATCTGACCCCAAACTAAGCAGAGCTTGTACTATGGAAGCCAGATAACTGATATACTACATATACTACTTTTCTTTTGTAAATACATACATATATAGATAATTACACCCAGACTCACGACAAACAGACATGTTCATGCACACAAATGTTTGACACGCATGTCAATTGCGAAATGCACTGTTTTTTTTTATTCGCTATTTTATTTCCCGCGGTACCCTAAGGATATTTATGAATAAAAACCTGTCATGAGTCATTTTAGATCGAATTAGTCGATAGGATTGATTAATTAACACAATGATTTAACGTGCTGTGTATAATTTTTACGTTTAGTTATTGCAACAATAAAGTTAATAAAAGCTAGCATAAATAAATACATGCGACTAGTAGGTGCAATTCCAAAAATAAAAAAAAATAAAAAAATAACCTCGTAATGTCTTGGATGACAGCTCGGAGCGAATCGGCCGTCTTCGGGCTTCCCAAAATGGCGACGCACCTTATTTAGGTCAAGGACACTTGCATTTTTCACAATCTTGATTCTATTTCGACTGGTTTTTAAATGTCGAATGCTATTTAGTGTCGATACGCTGTCGATTTATCCGAATCATTATCGATATTTACGAAGCACTTTTTTGGTGTCGTTTTTTATCCAATTAATATTTGTTAAGTTTTTTTTTCGATATAGCATGTGTAGTGTTGTGATGATGTCGGGTCGATATTTCAATGTCGTTCTCGATAACATAACGAGGCAAAATGATTCATCATTGAATTAACATAATGAACAATTATTTTGCTACTTATATATTTTTTACCAGTTTATTTTTTGATGTGCATCCATTGGAGCAAACTAGTTTCCTATTTCTTACATTATAGCCAGTATCAAAACTATCTCACAGATCGCTTAATAAATATATAATTAAATATCGATGAATAACAAATAACAATCTCAACACTAACTCTTTGTACAAGACGTGACATCACAACTAGGATTTTTTACACCTCACTCAATATTACGTGACTGATTTTGAAAGCGTGCTGTTACTATAGACAGAGATAAAAACAACCATTGAGTACCCAAACCGTATAAGAATTGGTGGAAAAGAATATGGTATAGTTGGGTAGGTACCTACGTAAATAAAAAAGTTGTGTTTACACACTTTTTTGACGCAATGGAAAAAGTTATTGAGCATGTATATTGAAAAATATATTGAAACAAAAAATCAGTAACGGTAAAAAAAAAGAAACGAGATACTCATTCGATGATGGCGTCATTTATTTCATTAGGGTAACTGACCCTACTGACATCATCTCCGAATGCCCAAATCTTATTACTTTTATCCTCCTTATCAGTAAAACATAAATATTATTGAACATAAAACTGTGTATTGAATTGATTTTAAAAATAAAAACCGAAAACTGTTTTTGAAAACGGAACACCGATTTTTTTACTTGTTTTTTTTGTTATGAAATTTATAATTTAGCCGGCCGTCATTATTCGATTTCTATAAAGTAATAAATGAATTAAATTTTAAGAAAATATGTCCATTTTAGCGCAAATTTCTGTTATATTTTAAATCACATTGATCTACCAAATAAAAACACAGCCACAATCACGCACGCAAGTGCTTTTTTTCCCGCGTAACAATCCTGAACACAAATCTTTCAGCCAACTTCACACTGAACTGAACAAACTTCGGAATAAAAAAAAATATTTACGCGCCTTTTTACACGTCATTCATTTAGAACTGCAATATTAAACTAATCAATGTTCACGTCTTATCAATACATTATAGTTATTATTACAAATAAATAATAAATGTTCATTCCGCTATGATATAGTTTTAATTAATCCCTAACTGACATTTGAAAATAAACGATAAGATAAGAAAACTGTTTTATTATGTTTTCAACGTATTTGATCCAAATAAAACTTTGTTTTATTTATTTTTATAAAGGATTTTATTCTGGTTCAAACATGAGAATAACACCTTGATTTTTTTTTTCACCTTCAAACAAATAAATCTTTCAAATTATCAAATAGATGCAGATTTTCTAAGAACCAATTATTTCTACTATCTATGCTCTGATTACGTCACAGATGTCAGTAATACGGAAATATCTATGAGTTCAAAGTGTATCAGTTTGACCGCATGGCATACGATAAACTACTTGTGGAAAATATCGTTCATTCAATCTCTTGGATTAGGTATATGTCATACCGTCAACTACTACTAACAACTAGTGTAGCAATCGAGTTGAGAACGTAACCTTAATATAAAAAAATATAATGAATTATATATATAAAAAAAAAAGTATGTTAGTAGGTTGACAAGCAGGCAGACGGTCCACCTGATGGTAAGTGGTTACCGTCTATGGACATCTGCAATACCAAGGGGATTGCTGATGTGTTGCCGACCTTGAAGAGCTCTGACGCCCTTTTAAGATACGAATAGCGGACACCATAGAGTATATATGTATAAGCAAGCTATAGAGCACGCCTTACTAAGTATGAACCGAAAGCACAAGTATGAACACAGAAGGGTCTCAAAAGGGGATGCGGGCGACGCGGGGCGGATGCAGATCATCATCGCTATGAAAGCGCTATACCATAGCTAAGTATCTATAACATTTTTGCTTACGTTCGGTACAACTTTATTTCTTTATTTTGAGGTTACATACAATACAAGATATACTTGTATGAGCGTTTTCGCTGAGAAAAGACAAAATAGCCATGCGAATTGTCTGTCAAAAATAAACTTTCTACTCACGAGTATTTCAATAGACTATTCCATCAAAAAGAACAAACGTATATCTCTTTATTCACCCATAAATTGACGCTTCCGTTTGTTCAGAATGGAATGAATTTAAAATTCTTTCATATGTAAACAAACTTATTTGGAAAAAAAATATATGAGTATGCCATTTTTGAACCTAGTCCCATATAAAATATACAAGTTAAAAAAAAAATGACAATTTGCTGGCAGTGAGACATATGGCTTAGATACATCACTAAAGCGCTCCGTGAAGATAACCACAATTTATAAACAACATATTAAATGACGTTTTCCAAATAGAAAACTTTCGAGAAATTATTCAAAATTCTAATTAAATTTTAGTTATTTTTGATATATTTTGACTTCCGTTTGACTATAATCAAGTGGTAAGCACAAAAAGTAAGAGACAAACACGAGACCCCGGGCGATTCAAAGGGTATTTTGAAAATTATCCTAAGTTAGATCTCTCGGAAAAACAGGAAAAACAGCGGATAGAATTCCAGAAAATGGAGACAGTATTTTTACGCAGAAGAGCTCTTAGACCTACAGCTATCTGCTCGTAAAGAGGGGCCAGTGCCTTGTAGCGAGGACTTCTAAATCTGATAAAACTATTTATGTTTCAGACACCGTTAAATTACGTGTAACTGGACCTGTAGCCAGCGTGAGGGAAACTTCTCTGATTGACGAATATGGTACCGAATTAGCTAAGTTGCCTTATAAGTGAGTAGTAAAATATTTCTTAAATCTGTAAACTGTTTTCGAGTTAAAATTATTGTTAATGATTGTCAGAAAACGAATTTTCAAATATGTTGTATGACAAAGCAATACAAAATAAACATCGCTAACGAAGATAATTATCGAAAGCCATCTTGCCCAGGTACCCTAATACACCCATTCTGCGTCAAGATATTTGAAGAATAATCAAGCAAACATTAGCAAAAATTTATACTTTGTCTTCGCCCCAAAAGGAGATTCCAAATTACACAAGTGTTAATTATATGAAATAGGTAATGATAATGAAGCCTGCGCTAATGATTAATTAATCATTTACAGTCACACAATCAACACTGAAGAGGAGCACAGAGAACCCATAGTAGAATTAGAAGCGAATTTAAGATTACCTAGCGTCAAGGGGTCTAAAGTTTATATCAAGATCTTGGGGAGAGATGCGCAAGGTGAGATCAATTTGCTGTCTTTAGAACATAGATGGACTAGTAGCAAAATGAAATAACCCTAACACTAATCCTGCAAAACTATTTCAGGTATACCCTTCGTGAGACTATCAGGCCCACTGAATACACCAGAGGTTCGCCTAGGAAGATCAGCATCCGTAGTATTCCCCGACTCTGTTAACGACTTAGAAAGGGTTGAAGAACTGAACTCTAGAATTTATAACAGTCAATTACGGTTAAATGATACCAATGGATTACAGATGGCGAGATCTGTTTCTCAGGTAAGTGTTCCAATTATCGACGTTCATTGTCAAATAGGTCATCAAAAGCATATGAATAAACTGGCTCTAACGCACGGTTCGGAAGGTTACCTTTGCTGAGAAGAGCTGGCAAAAAACTAGGCAATTAATCTTTCAAAATCAACTTCGATTTTTAAATAAAAATGTAATAAAATATATAAATATAAATAAAAGTGATACTATCACTAACGATATTTGCGGGTACTGGCGAAACAAAAAATACAAAATGATGAGCGACTTAGTAAAACAAGGGGCACCTGTTCACAAATATGACGCATGTGTCAGTCTTCGCCCCCCTCGCACATATTGTAGGGAAGCCCCGCCATACGACGCCGCTACATGCAAAGGACTATCGACTTTTTTGTCGTTGTGTTGATACTTTAAAAAGTCATGAATACTAGTGATTAATCGACTAAACCATCGATAAGTAATACTCATTCCAAAATATAACTTACAACAAAACGTATCGTGATAAGAAAAAGACGTACACAAAAAGCGAGAGATTCAATATAAAAAATGCAGACGTTATAAATAATGTTTCTTTAAATTCGCAGGTCGTAAATCAATTCGGAACCATACTAACATCCATGCAGATAGGTCTGAGCACGAAGCTCTATGGATCACCAGGAGACATTTTACAGGTAATGTTTTTATATTGGTTCGAAAAAATTTGGGTACAACGTAATAGCACGTTGTACCCAAATTTTTTACCTACATAAAAAAGAAGTCCTGACTGACAGGTGACATGATTTTGCGTTGATACGCAGAGCCTAAACTGGTCTTAGAAATACGAAATTCAACACTAATGGGAGTAAAATAGGGGATGAAACTCCTTGGCGAAAAGCTAATTGAGAATATAAAAGCGAAAAATATAATGATTAACTGCAATCTTTGTGAGACTGGGTGACACAACTGACTGACTAACGTAGTACTAAGCTAGAGAGAGTATCATAGTCACAGTATGTTAGACAAGCTAAGACCCGTTCATCATCCTTTATTTGTGCATTACAGCTACACTTCGAAGTGACGAACTACAGGGATCGGACAGAATCTTTCACCTTTGGAGCAGTTGGTGAATTGAGGTTCCTAACGGGCATCAATCCAAGATCGTAAGTTGGCAACTTTCCATTAAGTGAATAGCCTAAAGGTAAAACTAGAACAGTTTGAGGAGAGGTTGGACAGATGATTTTTGCTAATTGTGAAGGAACTGTAGGACCGTAAGAAGGTGGCAAGTTATAGGTAGCAAGGAGTATTTGGTTGTTACGTGAGACATAAGACGCGAGGAATGCCTTTGGCTACTAGGTAGGATAGCTGATGACGAAAAACTATGAGATTTCATGGACAATATCAATATTTAAAGACAATGAATGGAGAATAAGAATTAAATTAGATAGTGACTTTATTTATAAGGACAACTAACAAAATTCACACCAAACACCAGATCAACACGATTTTTCTAAAAGTGATAGTTGGCAGGGTAGAGCAAGGATGATGGAAACTCATTTAATTAGAATTCTTACATGAACATGAAGTGACATCCCATTAAATAATCTTCTACTTCTTTCAGACAAAGCGTAATATCAGGTCAAACAGTCAATGTTATCGTGACTGCTACCATACCTTCAACAGCACAAGCTGGCCAGAGGGATCTGATCACATTTACTGCGTACGGTAAGTTGTTCTTCATCTAAGATATTATAGAGGAAATTCTTTCAGGATGATAGACGACAAAACTGTTAGAAAGACACTGATTACAGAAAAGGCACCAAGAGACGTTGTTATGTACTTAGGCACAGGCGAGCTCATTGATTTGCAGTTATATAAACACAAGTTATTGATCGCCTAGCTTTATAAAATTTATAGACTTGTTGCACGAACCTCATATTCCCTGCTGTCTTACATTGTTTATAAATGGCTGAATATATAACCGTTTCTACGTCATACTATATGAACCTTTGCCACTACTAATATACCAGAAACCTCCAGACGTATGACACTAAATTCCATAAAAAAACTGTAATTGTGGTAAAATCAGAAATTCTTTATACACCGACTCAAAAAAGTAGATCGAATAGAAGTATGTAGTACTCCCAACATTCTTGATCCTGACTTAATCCGATTAAGAAGATTTAGTGTAAAATTAATCACCAATAACCATAAACATCCCCAGGTCAAGAACAAGTCTCCATATCAGCCTACGTGTATGTTCTACGGACAGGAGACACGGGCTCAGACGTGTGGGCACCTGAAGTTCGACATAGCTTCCAGGGCACCTGCTTCGGGAGACAAGGAACCGACTGTGCTGAGCATGTGTGGTCTGTCACTGTTGTGGCTAGAGATACTTTGGGAGGTAAGGAGACAGACTTATGGCTCATTTGATATAAATTGACATACGACGCAGTTGAGTTAACAATTAACCAACGTAGCATAGAAGACGCACAAACTCCGGCACAAGTACTGAAGAAGATATTTTAGAAGTTTTTTTTATTAAGGATTGCGATGATGTATTTGAGCTTATTTGAGTTACCAGACGGTGGACCTAAAACTCAATATACCTATGTATTGGGGGCATTTGGGGGTGAACTAGAACAGAATTCTGTTTCTACGACCCTTTACAAAGAGTAACTGAAGATTCGTCCTGTTAAAATCATCTCTAGATCTTTCTTCTACTTCCACCATCTCTTAGCTAATCTCTCATCCACCAGGTATTCTCCGCCTAACATCATCACCAATCGGCATCATGTACGACAGCGGGTTCATCTCAGGGTCTCGGGACGAAGTGTTAGCGACGTACAGAGCCACCTGCTGTGCGCCCAGGGTACTCATCAACGCTATCGACGTGTATGGCAACACTAATAGCTATGCTGTTGATATTTCTTGTAAGTTATTTGGTTTTTTCCTTTTTAAAGGTTTAGCAGGATAAAGAGGATCAAAGGTCAGGTCAAGTAGATTTTAGTGTATTACACATGACAGTAAAGGATAAAAGAAAGTATCAAATAGAAACTTACGTTTTAAGGGAATTACCTGGGTAAATACACATGCTTGTGAAAAGGTATCAAAAATAGACGAGCCAAAGTATAGCAGGGGATCAAAGACAACCCTGTAATTTCTAGACTACAGAAGTAAAAACATTTGAGAATAGATGCAAAAGTCCAGAAATTCATCTAAATATAATAGAAAAATTCAAATCAGACTGATTATTTTCAGACATCCAACCAAATTCGAATGATAAACATGCAGAGTCAGAATTGACAGGTCATTATAATCGGTTTTATGCATGTTAAAGCAACACCTTGAGCAAATTCAGTTTCTACAGATGTCCTTGTACAACAAGGTTTAACTTCTAGAATGTGTATTTTATTGCTACAGCTTACTTGGATTACATTCCTTTGTTGCAATCAGTTTCAAATTGAAACTACCTCTAGATAGAAATATTATTTAATTTGGAATGAAGCACTGTTTGCATATGCAATTATCAAAAAAATGGTTTCAAAAAACTGGTTTCTAATTGAAACTGATTGCAATCCAACAACATAATAGCCGCACTATACTCCGTCAATCTTCATGAAATATTGCATGAATATAGTCAATATTAGCTAACTAACAGGATATATTTAATCCAGAATAATAAATAAAATAAAAAATCTGTGGAACATAGAAAATACCAGCCAAAACCTATAGCATTTTTTTTTTCAGATTACATCACAGACGCTGGTATAGCAGCCATAGTACTAGGGGTAATACTAGCGATAGTCCTGATAATCCTAATAGTATTCTTAATTTACTGGTGCGTGAAGAGACGGCGCGAATCGAGGGAACTCCCGAATTACAATGCGTCATCTAGGAATATAAGTTAAATTTTAACATTTAAAGAGCTTGTTTTTGACCAATGTTATTTAAATATGTTTTTTAATTAATTAAGATTAAAATAAGTTAAGTATTAGAAGAAAGGATTAAAATGTATAGTATTCCGATAACTTTGGAATATATTACAAATATAAGCCTATTTTCGTGACATACAATATGTGATCGATTTTTTTAATATTTAATTAAGTTATTATTTAAGTTACCTTCATATGAAGGAGTTTAAGTTACCTTAAGTTTAACTACAATGATTACTAACTTATTTTAACTAAGGACTGTTCAAGACGCCTAAAAATACTAGACATTTAGAAATTTTATGTAATGGCAGCACCAATACGCGTAAAATGCATTCACATAGCAGTAGGAATTTCGTACAATGACCCTTCAATACATGTCTCTGTCACACGCGCGCAAATATACTGCCGTCGCACTCGCACAGTTGCCCGCCGTCATTAACCACCTGCCGACCTTGACAGATAGAGAGAAGAGGGATGGTGATGCTATGGTATCATATAAATTGAATAGTACATAATTAAACATACCAGCTGCCATATGCTAAGTTCCAAACAGTTTTAAATGCAGATAAAAGAAATAAGTATAACAAAACTGTATATCTATTGTTGTTATAGCGAAATAGGGCCTACTTTTGTTTTACAGTAAAAACAATTTATATTAAAAAAATGTTATGTGATTTTTTGATAAATAGCTTCATATCTATACTAATATTATAAAGTTGAAGAGTTTGTTTGTTTGGTTGAACTCGCCAAGAAACTACTGGTTTGTATTGAAAAATTCTTTTAGTGTTGGATAGTCCATTTATCAAGGAATGCTATAGGCTACTTTTTATCCCGGTAAAACATAAGATCCGCGCGTGAAACCACAGGGCGGAAGCTAGTTGTTCCATATTTATTTAAAAAATATTCACATTAATTCTAAAATATTGAACACATTCCTTCTCTTGGAAATTCATAATTTTCCCTACATATTTACTAATACGGGTAGTAAAATATTTAAAATGTTAGCTATAAGTGAAACTTTTCGCGCCATATTTTCTTATAATGTGAAATATATTTTATAACAAATATTAAATAATAAAACTTAAATTGTGTACTTTTATTATTAAAAATGGCATTCTTCAAATATCAAATCCCCAAATCTTTAACCTAGCCCTACCATAAGTGCCCCATTTCATAAAGCATTTTATATCAGTCCAATAAATCAAAACTATTTTTCATTAATTGTAACTTGGCCTACATTAAATCATGATTTAAGATTCCATAGATAATAGAGATGACTGACACAGAAATCATGTTGTGAAATGTCACTAGTGAGAAAGAGATGGAGCTAAAATTCATTGTGACACAAACCAACCTAATAATGATTGATAACATCATTTATGGTTCAAATTTATAGCCGGCCAGGCATAGTCAGGTGTTGTTATTCAGGCTAATTTCATTTTATGAAATGACAGAAATATATGAAATGCATTTGAGTAGGTACTTTGACTAATTATGCATTATATAAACCATGAAAATAAGTATATTTATTATTAGGAAAAGTAAGTGAGTAAAACTTGTTTTAACCTACTTACTTTTGTAGATATATTTAGAAAGTTTAGTAGATTTACTTAATGAGTTAATTAGTCTATCATTTTATGTAACTACTTACAATTGCAACATTATCAATGTACTTCTGATCCTTTTTGAATTTCGAACGAAACGACACACTGAAATCCGGTGTGAAGCCATTCTCAAAAGGTGCATTCTTATAAGATTTGTACAAAAAGGAGGGCATCGTTTTTACTGGATGTTTTTAAAAGTTTTAATGAAGCAACCACTTTATTAATCAACGAAATACTGTGCATAATATCAAAGCACACACCGAAACCACAAAAAAAAACATACATATACTGCAAACTATGACAGTTATCATGCGAAAATCTACGCCAAGAATTTTGGCTAGTTTTTATGTCCTACGTCATTGTAACGGCGTTTTTAGCATACATACGCGTTAAAAATAAATAACAATACTCACCCGGTCTTGTGATCAGTGTCTGGGACGGAGCTGCAGGCAGTAAAACTGCGTTATGAGTAAGGTCTTCGATGGACAGCCCAGTCACAGCCGTGGAGAGAAGAGGGTTTTTCACCGTGTTCCTGTTTGTATTATCACCGAAACTTTTATCTGACATGTCGCCACAATATCAATTAACCGGTACAAATAGAAATTTTCGCGAAATCACACATTTGGAGGTCATAAATTGGTAATTTAATTATGTAAACTTACGTGTCACTAGCATATTTTTGTCAATTTGTGACACATGTGACGTTTTTATGGAGAACGTTGTTATCATCAATACGGGTTGTCATAACGAAATACTTTGGATTACATATTTACAACAAATTTTATTCGATCTTGTTATTTATAGAAAAATTATGGACTACCAAAATTTTGTTACAATAGTTTCGAAATATGAATAATATTTTCATATACACTCATTTGAAATTGTACATAATTTATTAAGCAAACTTTATAAACAGTATGGATGTTTTACTAATGCGTTTTGTTTTACGCTGTGGTGAACAATTTAGTTATTATGACCATTCTAAAAATGCATCAAAAATAAATTGTCGAACAAATTGGATGGAAATTAAACGAATTTATGTTTATTAACCGTACTTAACTAATAAAAGCCGACGCAAATATTCCTCTAGTTTTTACAATGCACTCTCGAAAATGAGCACATATTATTGATGCCGAGAAGGAATTAAAAAAAAAACCGGCCAAGTGCTAGTCGGACACGCGCACCGAGGGTTCCGTACAAACTTCGTCCATCATTCGTCCATCACGGGAAATGCACAATTTTATTTATTTACCTTATTTGAGGTTGGTGCCAATTAACCTCTAAATTATATGAGCGCCCATACAACTTAGAGGTATTTATTAATTGGCGTAACTATGTATGTATGTGGACACCCTTTTGTTTTTAGTATTTGTTGTTATAGCGGCAACAGAAATACATAATTTGTGAAAATTTCAACGGTCTAGCTATAGCGGTTCTTGAGATACAGCCTGGAGACAGACAGACGGACGGACAGACAGCGAAGTCTTAGTAATAGAGTCCCGTATTTACACTTTGGGTACGAAACCCTAAAAAGGAGAGTCTGTTTCTGTCAATTTCATGGCCAACTTTTTTTACATTTGATTGACAACAATGTGATGCCGCGCCGTGCCGTGTAGTTTATAGTCCATTTTTCGTTCAAAATCAAAACGACAAAAAAACGAAGTGGAATAGAAACGTCACTATTTTTATCTGTGTCATACATATACATAGAGTCCGCGCCACTACTGAAGTCCGATGTAATTAATGAAAATGGATCTTATCTGTATCCCGTATAGAGGTGGAACTATTGAACTTCAGTGGTGGCGCGGCCAATAGTGTGACCATTTGTGGCAGATTTCACTCCTAAATTTTGTCTGTGGCAGGTCATGCTGACGATTTACAAATGTGGCAGATTTTGGCAGATTTAAAAGATTTCAAGAAAATTCACATTACTTAATTTGAATTTTCAATGAAGTCACCTTTTTTAAAAGTAATGAGGTATAATATATAGTTAGATTACAAATGATTTTATCGAACTGGCAACTTCTGTTTCATGGCCATATTGTACGGGGATTTTCTACTTATTCTGTTTATACTTATATAAATGTGTAAAAGTGAATTTACTTGAAATCAAAACTATGTAGTTGATAAGCGTTACGTAGTGTTAACAAAAATGTTTGGATCTAGTTTTCCATCATAAAGCGATTATTGGTAAGTCAGAAATATCTTTTTAGATTAGAAATGTTGTAATATCGGTATTCTAAGCAAAATATTCTCTCAGGTGAATTTAAACAAAACAAAATAAGAAAAAGGTTCCTAAACAAACATGTTTCAGCTATAATTACCAAGGGGAACTCCTTTTAATAAAACCAACTAAAAATATGTTTAAAAAGATGTCTTCAAATTTATGTACCTACACTGAAAATAAAGGCGAAAATTTGGAGGCAAATGTTGATACTTAAGTATTCATAAGAAAATTGTAAAATATTTTTGTTAATTAAAGAAAAATTGAATTCATTGTTTTTTTTCTTTTCCATGACATATTTTTGACATTTTTGGCGTCAAGTGTGGCAGATTTTGGCAGATTTTTTGCCCAGTGTGTGGCAGATTCGCTATTAATGAGATGGTCACACTGGCGGTCAACTAAACTTTTAAACATCTGTATTTTGCATTTGTCTGTGGTACTTACTTTGTTAGGAATATTTATTTACTTTACTTCACTGACTACTACAGATGCTAACGCATCTTTACTTACTTTCTGAAGCGCGCGCGATCGTAGTATATTACTTTATACAAATGGGATGGGAACACGTTTTTTTAAACGAAAATTAATATAAAACAACAATGTCAGAACCAAAAGTTGAAGCCCCGCCACCTTTAAAGCGTTACAGACGCGAAGAAAAGTCTTCTGAATCAGAAGAAGATATCGATAACTATGAACCGTACGTTCCAATCAAGGAAAAGAAAAAACAACAACTTATGAAGTTAGGAAGGCTTGGGCAGCTCGCTGCTGAGGCTGCCACGGAAACTAAGAGCTCCAGTGACAATGATCCTGATGATGAAAGTAATAATTACATTCTACCCTACTGCTTCCTAATTCTAACCTTCCTAAACCTAATAGCCTACATCTATTCTACTATTATGTTTCTAGCATTTCCTAATTTACTAAAATCCTAAGGCTTAACCTGACGAAAATATTTCATATACAAAAATACATGAAATAATATCTTAAACTTCTGTAAAATCAACAGCATCCCAAGAAGAGTGGGGCCGTCGCTACAATGTATCCCTCCTGGATCAGCATAGTGAGCTCAAGCGGATAGCTGAAGCCAGAGCACTGTCTGCAGCTGAACGGCAAGCGAGAGAGGAAGAGCATATACTGGAGAGTGTGGCACAGAGCAAGGCGCTTATGGGTGTTGCGGAGTTGGCCAAAGGTAAATGCACCTTTTGCTATGTTACCTAAAGAAATAAAAAACATTTTTTTTCTAATTCAAAAGTGCTTTTGTTATAATTGTAATTTTACATGCCTATTATGTTTATGTATTACATTATATATACTTAGGGGTGGGTAGAAAACATAGGTTGCTTGTCTGCCATAATAGGCTGATATCCACTTGCTAATATCATTAGATTTCCATTTTTGATATAAAATCTACCTTCTTAAAAATAGCATTGGATGTGAATGGGTGAAAATATGTAGCAAACAAAACTTAAAACTTTCATGACAAAAAAATTTTTAGGTATTCAATATGAAGATCCCATAAAAACCTCATGGAAACCACCCCGATGCATACTAGAACTATCTGAAGAAAGGCATGAGAGAGTGAGACGGGAACTGCGTATACTGGTTGAGGGTGAAGACGTACCTCCACCTATTAAGACATTTCAACACATGAAGTTTCCTAAAGGTATGTATAAACGTAATGTCAGTTATGATTCAAGGAGAAGATCTGTGTGTGCGACCAGTTAACTGATATTCAACATATACTATTATTTTTAGGGTTCCATACCTCAAAAGGTAAAAAAAGGAACCCTTTTAAGGTCACATTCTTGTCTGTCTGTCCGTGTGTCACCACCGATTTTCTCAGGAAGGGGTGGACCTAATAAGTTGAAATTTATACCAGATACTGAGGTCTATAGTCCCTATTAGGTGTATAAAAATCAAGGTCCTGAGTCAACTCGATAAAAAGATATGGGCAAATTTAGATTTTCGCGAAAACTTGTAAGTACCAAAATTTACCTTAATTTTCAACTTTTTTTTATTTTTCGGAATTTTTCCTTTACTTGTGCTGTAAGACCTTGCTTTTAGCTAAAATTGACAATTCTAGGTCAACCAGAAGTACCCTATAGGTTTTGGGTCGAAAACCTATATGGTAGTTCCTGTTGACCTAGAATCACTAAATTTGGCGAAAAGCAAGGTCTTACAGCACAAATAAAGGAAAAATTCCAAAAATATAAAAAGTTAAAAATTAAAGGGTGTCCACATACATACATAGTTGACGCCAATTAAGATAGGACTCGTGAGTTGTATGGGCGCTCATACTATTTAGAGGTCTAGCTTAATTGACACTGAATTGAACACCAACCTCAAATAAGATAAATAAATAAAATTGTGCTATTGTGTGAAAGAAAATATTTTGGCGGTATAATGGGTAGGTACGGAACTCTCGGCGCACGAGTTCGACTCGTACTTGACCAGTTTTTTTTTTATCCAATCTAGGCCCTATGAAGGTTGAAGTAACAGGAGTCACACTTTGCATAGGCTTGAGATTGACCACAACCTCACACAAAGCCTAGAAGGAAATGGCTCTCAAGTGCAGCTGCGCTGGAACACATCAATTGGTGTATGATGACAGTTTTTCAACTTGAGGGTGGTAGCCAGGCGGGTACAAAGTTTCCTACCACCATATTATGGTTTCCTCACAATGTTTTCCTTCACCGAATGCTCAAGCTCATTGTAGGATGTGAACCCCATGACCTTCGCCGCGGCGTCCGAAGTCACTACCACTGAGCTATCATCAGTATATAACCCATTTTCTTCACCAGGCATCCTCAGAGGTCTAGATGCTAAAGGCATTAAATCCCCCACACCCATCCAAGTGCAAGGTATACCGGCAGTTCTGAGCGGTCGTGACATGATTGGCATAGCCTTCACTGGTTCAGGGAAGACTCTTGTCTTCATATTACCTTTGATTATGATGTGCTTGGAGCAAGAGATTAAAATGCCTTTTATTAGGTAAGTTAATCCTATCTAATATTATAAATGCAAGTGAATTTGTTTGTTACCTTTTCACGCTTAAACCGCTGAACTCATCACGATGAAGTTTGGTATGCAGATAGCCTATGGTATGGAGAAGGACATGGGCTACTTTTTTCTCAGGATCGCTGGTGAAATAGCGATGGACAGCTAGTATTTTCATAAAGGATACGTTTCATTGTGTGACCGAATATAGTTAGCACATAAAGTCTAGAAGAGAACTGGTGCTGCTGCGTGTCCACCAGAGATGCGTAGCGAGGGATGTGTTTTATGCGCCAATAGGATCGCTACATTAGATCTATGACGTGTTTAGCTGTGAAAATACGCATCTCTAGTGGCCTAAGTGTAGCTGCCCAATTTTCAACATGAGTGTAGCCAGCCAGGTGAGTACTACAACGTATGAACATGCAAAAGTTACCTCATGATGTTTTCCTTCACTGAAACCCCACATTTATTATCGGAATGCAACATTACCTTCAACTTGAAGGTGGTACTGAGTACTACTAACATGCTGAACACAATCTAATTTATAAAATTCTCGTGTCACAATGTTAGTTACCATACTCCTCCGAAACGGCTCGACCGATTTTTATGAAATTTTGTGTACATATCGGGTAGGTCTGAGAATAGGTTTTTATCTATTATTTAAACCGCTACGCTAGTGAAACCGCGGGGGACAGCTAGGCTTATATATAAAATTCGTGTCACAATGTTAGTTACCATACTCCTCCGAAACGGCTCGACCTATTTTCATGAATTTTTGTGTACATATTGGGTAGGTCTGAGAATAGGTTTTCATCTATTATTTAAACCGCTACGCTAGTGAAACCGCGGGGGACAGCTAGGCTTATATATAAAATTCGTGTCACAATGTTAGTTACCATACTCCTCCGAAACGGCTCGACCTATTTTTATGAAATTTTGTGTACATATCGGGTAGGTCTGAGAATAGGTTTTCATCTATTATTTAAATCGCTACGCTAGTGAAACCGCGGGGGACAGCTAGGCTTATATATAAAATTCGTGTCACAATGTTAGTTACCATACTCCTCCGAAACGGCTCGACCTATTTTTATGAAATTTGGTATACATATCGGGTAGGTCTGAGAATCGGCTACTATATATTTTTTAAATCGCTACGTGGGTGAAACCGCGGGGAACAGCTAGTAAGTTTATATAAATATAATAAATATGATTCTTACCTCAGCCAGAGAATAAGCCTCAGCATATAGCGAATTTTTGGACACCCTACCCGTGGCCTTAATTAGTCCTTTAAGTGCCCTGTAAAATATTATATTATTATCTTCCGCCCCGTGGTTTCACCCGCGTGCCCGAAGGTCCTTATGTTTTCAATCAATCTAGAATATATTCTATCTATGTGCCAAATTTCATCCAAATCCGTTCAGTAGTTTTTGCGTGAAAGTGTAACAAACATCATCACATTACTAGCTTCCGCCCCTTGGTTTCACCCGCGTTTCCGAGGGATCTTATGCTTTCCCGGGATAAAAAGTATCCTATATGTTATTCCAATGAATTATCTATCTATGTGCCTAGTATAATTTACTAGCTTCCGCCCCGCGGTTTCACCCGCGGTCCTGAGTGCTACGATCGGCACCAAACCTTACAGGATTACCCGCGGGGCTAATATGAAGATTGTCTGAAAATTTCATCGCGATCGGTTCGGTGGTTTCGGAGTCTTTAAGAAACATACATACAGACATACTTTCTCTTTTATATATATAGATAGGATTCCTTTGTTAACTATTCCATCATTTATTAATGTAATACATGCTTTGTGATAAATTTCTTACTGTACCATATATATTTTCCTCAGGAACGAAGGACCCTACGGTCTAATCATCTGCCCATCTCGAGAATTGGCAAAGCAGACCTATGATATTATACTGCATTTTGTAAAGCAGTTAAAAATGGTTGGCAACCCTGAGATTAGGAGCTGTTTGGCTATTGGAGGTTAGTGTAAAAAAAAAAATTATCAACGAACAAAGTTAGAGTCACTGATTCAGTTTTCACTTAAAAATGCCATTTCTGCGCCCCAAGTACTGGGACATGGCAAAGAAGAATTATTACACTGAAAGTCTCATAGTTTTCCTTTAATCTATGACTAAATTATTAAAATCTAAATTTTATGTTTACAAACAAATTTAATCAAAAATAATTTAAAATAAATGCTTGTATACTTCATAGTTTATTTATTGAAATAATTTTTTCTTTGGACTAAATTTAACTCTTATTTTAATCTCTTTTCTAATTGTTGACTGACAATATGTGGAAGTCATCAAGTGTTCGAGAAAAACTAGGTGACAGACGGATGGAGCGAGAGTCTGACTGTCACGAGAGAGAGCTTATAAGGGTTCCTCTTTTTATTTAAGTTATGGAACCCTAAAAACAACGCTTCAATGGATGTTCAAGTTAATGCTCAGTGTATATAGCACAAGTATAAAAACTAAAATTATATGAAAATCTAACGCTAACAAAAGTCTTCTGTTTCAAGAGCTATAGACAAATAATTATGACCCTATGTTTTCCATGGTATGATCCATCTTTGTGGTAAATTCCACCCAAATCCTTTCAGTCAATATGGCATGCTTAATAATTTTTAATTAAATTCAGGTGTGGCTGTATCAGAATGTATGGAAGTGGTACAAAGAGGTGTTCATATCATGGTAGCGACTCCAGGCAGACTTATGGATATGTTGGATAAGAAAATGGTATGTATAACTTAAATATATTCCATGCATTTGATATAGCAGATGTATATATATTAAATACTTGTGGACCACCAAGAGACCCTTGAGAGACACCACATATAAAAGGCAATACAAATTAATTGTAGATATTGGCACGGTTTTCTAACAACAAAACTAGTAATCACTTTTATCCAGGTACGTCTTAATGTTTGCCGGTACCTGTGCATGGACGAGGCAGATCGTATGATAGACATGGGTTTTGAAGAGGATGTCAGGACGATATTCTCATATTTTAATGGACAAAGACAGACACTGCTGTTCAGTGCCACAATGCCAAGGAAGATACAGAATTTTGCTAGGTAAGTTTTACTTTTCGGATTTTAATTAATTAATTGATTTTATTTCATTTTATGATATACTAATTTCTGATTAGCCGAGGGATCTTATGATTTCCCAGGATAAAATGTACCCTATATATATATATATATGTTATTACAAGATATGATGCGTGATTGAGTCACAAACAACAAAACTTTCACATCTATACTCATATTATAAAGCTGAAGAGTTTGTTTGTTTGTTTCAACGCGCTAATCTCAGGAACTACTGGTTTGAATTGAAAAATTCTATTAGTGTTGGATAGCCCATTTATCGAGGAAGGCTATAGGCTACTTTTTATCCCGGGAAAACATAAGATCCCTTGGGAATGCGGGTGAAACTGCGGAGGGTTTATGGATGCAGAATAAAATTCTGACTTTGTTACCTTCGTTCACATGGCAAGACAAGCTTCCTTATATTAGTTTAGATTGTCGTCAAACGCAAGACGAATTTCTTATTAACGTTTTTTCTGAGCTACAACATCTTCCAAAATCTTAATGCTAATCGTGACGTCGGAAGTCGCGACGAAGGTCGTGGGTTTGAATTCTACAATGAGCAGGCGCGGATCTAGAGTTAAAAAAGAGACTGAAGTATCTCGGAAACTGTACATCAAACATATTATTATGTCCCAGAATATTTATTTATTTATTATAAACTAAAAAGAAAAATATAGTCTACGAGGATAATTAAGAAAAAAAATTAGAAAGATTATATGTAAGTAGCTTAGAAAAGAAAAACTATTTATTATAAACTTTATATTGTAGTAGAACTCTTAGTGAAGAGTTCGCCCGGGGAAGCACTACCACCATTATATAATTCCGCCGTGAAATAGTAGTGCACTTGTATTACTGTGTTTCGGTTAGGAGGGTATGGGAGCCGATGAAATTACAGACACAGGAGACTCAACAACTTCATGTCTCAAGGTTGGCAACGCGTGAGTGATACCCCTGCCAGGGAATATATTTTCTTTAGCGGTGGTGTCATGAGCGTCAATAGGCTACGGTAACCGCTTACCATCAAGTGGGCCGTAAGCTTGTTTGCCACCTAGTAGTATAAAGAAAAAAAAAGATTTAGTTTTGGGGGGGGTCACTGGGGCTCGAGTTTTCGGTGAAGTGACGTCCGGGAGCGTCTCGTGATGATGGTGGGTACGCGTACGTGCAGGTCGGCGCTGGTGAAGCCGGTGACGGTGAACGTGGGCCGCGCGGGCGCCGCGTCGCTGAACGTGCGCCAGGAGCTGGAGCCGGTGAAGGCCGAGGCGCGCACGGTGCACCTGCTGCAGTGCCTGCTCAAGACGCCGCCGCCCGTGCTCGTGTTCGCCGAGAGGAAGCAGGACGTCGACGCCATACACGAGTACTTGCTGCTCAAAGGTACCGGTACCACGCCCTGCGAGGCAATTTTAGATCATTTCTCCTGGGCGAGGGTGTTCTTAGGCTTCTGGCAAAACGTATTAAAAACTAATGTTAATATTTATTTAATATAAACTTTCGCCCCGCAGTCTCACCCGCGTTCCCGGGATGTAAACTCACAATCATTTATTCAGTTTAGGCCTTAGTAAGGCACTTATGAACGTTACAATTCCCTTCAACTGAGAATTTCCGATAAGAAACTCGGCAAGGTGTGTATGTTGGTTTGTCCTATTTTCACGCAGCAACGAAATAGACGTGATTTTTTGCATAGAGATAGTTTATGCACCAGAAAGTGACATTTGGCTACTTTACACACGAGATACCGTCGGTGTCTTTTGTGACCTATCCAAGGCGTTTGATTGTGTACACCATGAATTACTGATCTAAATTATGCTACTATGGTATTAGAGACATTGCACTAAGTCTTTTGAATTCATACTTGAGTGATAGAATTCAGAGGGTTGATGTAAATGGTAAAGTTTCCTTTGCATCTTCAGTAACGATGGGCGTCCCACAAGGTTCTATCCTGGGACCTTTTCTTTTTCTTATTTATGTCAACGACTTGCCTTACCTTGTAGAAAAAAACATGAGATAGTACTGTTTGCTGATGACTATCCCTCGAGACCGCGTGTGAAACCGCGGAGCGGAAGCTATTATTATAAAGAAAAATCAAAAATATTGCTTGATGAAATAATTTGTTCCAATGTCAATTTAAATTTGACTTGTAGGTTGGCATGGTGGTAAAATACCCTGACTGCCATGCCACAGGTCGTAGGTTCGATTACCATCCAGCAGGACATACATTCGTGTGTTCAGACTCCGAACAAACAGCTCTGTTCATGCAGGCCCGTTAAAACATTATTAAATAAAAAAAAACATACAGTCGAATTGAGAACCTCCTCCTTTTTTGAAGTCGGTTAATAATAATGAGTATTTATTTACCTACAGGTGTAGAAGCAGTAGCCATCCACGGTGGTAAGGACCAGGAGGAGAGATCCCGCGCTGTCGAAGCATTCAGGAGGGGGGAGAAAGACGTGCTCGTTGCTACCGACGTCGCCAGTAAAGGTATGTTGAACATTTTTTTTTTTTTTTTTCAGATATAATTGCTGCGAAGGTATTTTGAATTTTCTTAAATATTCCTAATTTTTTACTGTAACTAGCTTTTCGCCCGCGGCTTCACTCGCGGAGATTTTATAAAATATCTAGTTCTTTTCTTCCTTTCAAATGAAATATTTAACTTTTTTTGCAACATCCACAATCAATCAGCATCAGCAATGCAACAAAGCCTATGTGGGAGAAAGAATATAGATGTTGGAATACCTGGATAAACTGCACTCAATGATTTTAATGTCCTTCCTTCGATAGTGGCGTATCACTCTTTAGGTCACTGGAGTCCTTCTTTCTCTTACACAAGTTGATAGCGTGAGTTAGTTGAGATCACACGCGAACCGGCGCCGGTTATTTTAGAGATTTTAACTTTTAGATTTTCTTAAGTCAAACATGGACCATTGCGATTGGAGCGCGAGCGTAGAGTAGAGTGAGTTCAAGGGTTAGAGAGGTGCGGAAAGGATTGAAATGAATGAGTGAGCGGGAAGAATGAAAGATTGATTTTGATTTAGAATAGTGTAGTGTGCGAGGTGAATGTTTCTAGCGTAGCGTAATCTAAAACTTTTATTATTTATTATTAAATTTATGTATCTATTTGAACGGCGTGAACAACTCCCCCGGCCTAGAGGTTTTCCTCTAAAGGTAATGCGGAAAAGAAAAATGAGAATTAATTTATAATTGAATGATACGATCTAAAACTTAAACATAAAGAACGAGAATTTAACTTTAATGCTATTGAGATGGTAACGGACAAATACGAACTATGGGGCGGATGTAAGACCCTGAGATGGTTCTAACTTTAACGGTTCTTATAATGTTATCCTTTCCAGGATAGATCGCATCAATGATACCTAGCGGCCAACAGAGTGGATGAGCGTTATTATCTTTAATTACTACGACTGTACCTATTTCTACAGGTCTTGAGGGTGAATTCCACTTCTCTCTTTGCTGTAAGGAAGTAAGGTACTCTTGGCTCCACCGATGCCAAAATGAATGCGTGATTTTATTAAGTAATTGATAGCGGGTTAATCGATTGTCACAGATATCAGTGACATCCTCAGCGGGTAAGAATTTTAGAGGGGTTATATTTAGAAAGTGATTTGGCGTTAATGCGCTAATATCAGAAGGATCAGAGCTTAAGATACTGAGAGGTCGACTATTCAGAAGACCTTCAATTTGAACAAGAATTGTACTGAATTCTTCATAGGTGAGTATTTGAGAACCAATTACTTTGTATAAATGAGTTTTAACACAACGAACACTTATTTCGCTGAGTCCATTGAAATGCGGACCATAAGGCGGACTATGCTTAAATTGAATGCGGTGTTGAGACAATAATTGTTCTCCTACATAATTAATGTGAGCTGTGGACTGTATAAAAGAGTAAATCTCGTCAAGTTTGCGTTTCGCTCCAATGAAATTAGTACCTCCGTCACTATAAATCATTGAAACAGGACCTCTACGAGAAATAAAGCGTTTGAAAGCGGCTAAAAATAAATCAGAACTCAGGTCAGAGACTAACTCCAAGTGGAGTGCCTTGGTTGTAAGGCAAACAAATAAACAAATGTAGGCCTTGTGACTCTTGATACCGCGTTTGCGTATATGTGTAATAAAAAATGGTCCAGCGTAATCAACTGCCGTAAAAACAAATGGTTTAGCTTTTGAAACTCTGAAAGCGGGGAGATCTCCCATGGGAGGAAAAGTATTCTTTGGATTGAGTCGAAAACATCTATTGCATTTGTGTACACGTTGTCGTACTAGATTTCTAGCAGATAAAATCCAGAACTTTTGCCTAATTAGTGACAGCAAGAGTGATGGACCTGTATGTAGGTTAGAGATGTGATAATAATCAACAATGAGTTGAGTTACGCGTTCTTTAGGCGGGAGTAAAATGGGGTGTTTTTGACCATAGTCAAGTTGAGAGTTAATTAACCTTCCACCTACTCTGAGAACATTCGTTGAGTCAATAAATGGGTTGAGTTTGACAATATTTTTACTACAAGATTTGTTATTTTTTAAAGCGGAAATATCTTTTGAAAAATGTTTATTCTGAATGTAACGTATAAGATTCAGTTCAGCAGCGTCTAAATCTGCGATAGTAACGGAGTTACGAGAAGTTAATCGTTTGGAATATCTTAAAATGTATACAATGATACGAAGTAATTTTGAATAATTAGAAACGCGTTCTATAACTTCTTCAAAGGGATGAGGAGTGGAAGTGGTTGTAATTTGAGTTGACAACGCGACAGTTTTAACCTCCATGATGTCAGAATTATTAGGATTAATTTCAAATGGCTTTATGGGCCATTGAGAAAGAGGGCAGGCGACCCAATGAGTAGCGTTAAACCAAAGCGTGAGATCCAATAATGTTTTAGGAGTAACAGGGCGAGAAACAATATCAGCAGGATTTTCACGTCCGTTGATATGAAACCAATGTTTAGCGAGAACTTTTGAATTAATTTCAGTTATACGATTTGCGACAAAAGTGTGAAATTTATAAGCGGGTGAGTGAATCCATGTAAGTGTTACGGTTGAGTCAGAAAATGCGTAAATGTTATTAATTTTACAGCGTTTGCTTAAAGTTTCATTTACAGAGAAGAGGATATTTGCCAATAAGAGCGAGGCACAAAGCTCGAGGCGAGCTAGCGGCATTTTATGTAAGGATGCTACACGGGATTTAGCGGTAAGTAAATATACGGATCCCTGGGATTCGTCATCTGGGCTAACCCTAACATACACGCAAGCGCCGTAGCAACGCTCACTCGCGTCTGCGAAACCAATAAGTGTTAAGTTGGAATTGGATTTAATACCTACATGGCGTGGGATTTTAATCTGCTCAAGATAAGGGAGTTCATCATGAAATTGATCCCATTTTGTCTTAATAGAAAGCGGTACTGGACTATCCCAGTCGAGATCATGTTTCCAACATTCTTGTACCAGTAACTTCATGAATGCGGTAACGGGACTAATCAGACCTAAAGGGTCGAAAAGACGTGCGGTTACGGAAAGAATTGTACGTTTTGTACAATCTTGAGAATTAGCGTTAATTTTAAATTGAAATGTGTCATCTATTGGGTTCCACTGCATACCTATAACTTTTGTATTAGCGTTTGCGTCAGCGTCAAAATTAATATTATGCGGATTTTTATGAGAGGACGGTATTTTATTCATAAACTCGGCACTATTTGAAACCCATTTTACAAGGTTGAAACCACCAGATTTCAACATGGCGACCATTTCATGGTAAGTTCGCTCGGCTTCATCGACACCATCCAGCGAACATACATAGTCATCCATGTACATATGATTCTCAGCCTCGTATGCTGCTATAGGGTATTTATCGCGACTATCAGCTGCGAGTTGTCGAACTACTCTCATTGCAAGATATGGAGAGCTGGAAACACCAAACGAAACTCTGTTGAACTCGAATGTGCATATTTCTGAGTTGGCATTAAAGCGGAAAAGAATGCGTTGAAAAGGTTGGTGTTCAGCGGCGAGCTTTACTTGAAAGTACATCTTTTCGATGTCAGCTGTGACAGCTATAGAAAACATGCGTAAGTTTATGAGTAAATCAAAAATATTACTTTGTAAGTTGGGACCTACGTATAAAAGATCGTTGAGGGATTTACCTGATGTGGTTTTACTACCAGCATCCAGTACGATGCGTGTCTTGGAAGACTGTTTATCAGGACGATACACAGCACGATGCGGAATATAATAATGCGGAATGTCTAGAGCGGGGTCATTGACCTTTGACAAATAACCTTGATCTATATATTCTTGAATCGTTGCGTTATAATTTTTACGAATTTCCGAATTAGAATCTATTTTTTTCTCTAAGTGAATGAGTCTACGTTTAGCGGCAATATATGAGTTTCCCAACTCGGCGTGATCAGTTTTAAAGGGTAGTTGTACGGTATATCTTCCTGTACAATCGCGTGAGTGAGTAGCGTCGAAGATTTGTTCACAGGCCTCATCATCTGAGCTCATGTGGACCTTATGAGGGACGTTTTCTAGCTCCCAGAAGCGTTGAGTAAGTATTTCTAAAGAAAGTGGTTCATTAGAACAGAAAAATGTTTTATTATTGTTTTTATTTTCAGATGGAGCGGAGCGGTAAGTAAAGCGGGAGTCACACTCGGCCCTACCAACGGCGATGTAACCGAGCGTGGTTTGTATAGCGACAACCGAGGAATCAGGTGAAATAACCTTATCACTTCCTAGGAGAAGAGGGAACAATTCGCTACCAAGTAGGCAATCGATATCAGCTGGAGAGTGGAATTCATCATCAACCATAGGTAAGTTGCGTAAATAAGCGAGGTTGGTCGTATCTATAGGTACGTTAGGCAAGCGATCGGTGATAGTATCTATCACTCGAGCGTTAATAGTATACGAGCAGCGCGGATCAAAGCGGGAAAATATTTTAAATGTCGTAAAACCAAGAGATGAACTTTCAACTTGACCTATACCTTTAATAGTTGTGACGGCGGGAATAATTTTTAAATTTAAACGTTCACAACATGATTTAGTAATAAAATTACTCATTGAACCTGTATCAATAAATACGCGAATATTCAAGGGTTGACTATTATTATAAACGTAAACAGAAGCGGTCGGTAATAATACTGTAGTCTCGGTAATATTATTACAAGTATGAGTATTAGCGGTAACCGTATGCGCCTTTGAATTAGCGCGCGAAAGCGAGTTAGTGTACGGTTGTTCATTTTGAACCAACTCGTGAGCGTCCGGTGAGACAGTGGCGGAATGCGCGCGGGGTGCGGGGCGATCGCATGGTTCGCGCTCGACAACGGCCGCGGTGCGAGCGGTGGCGGGTGGCGGAATCGCGGGCTGTTGCGGCGCACGGAACGCGCGAGGTGGCGCGGACGCGGAAGGCGGCAGCGGCGCGGCGGCGGGCGGTGGCGCACCGAACGATCGAGCATCTACCTGATGGTGCAGTGCATGTGGCGCGACTGTAGGTACGAATTTGTTAAAGTTATCCACATGTAATAATGTATGATGTCTACGTTGACATATTGAACAAGTATTTACCGATTTGCAGAATTGAATATTATGAAATCCGAGACAATTACGACAAAAGTTATTTTTATTTACGAGGTCAAATCTTGATTGAGGGTTTTTATCTAAAAAGAATGAACATTTATAAAGAGGATGCGAGTAAGGTGCGTTACAAATTTTACAAGCGCGATTTTGTAATATATCTTGTTGTGGTCGAACTTGCATTAAATTAGTATTTGCGACAAGAGCATGAGTAGGTTTCGGTTTAGAAACGAAATTATTATTATTATTAGCGTGACGCGGGAAGGAATTAGATTTTGAGTATGAATTTGGGTTGCGAAGCGTTTGTATTTTATTTTGTTCTTTTAAAAATTTAGTTAAATGTTCAAAAGTAGGTACATCAATATGTCTATGTAATTGTTCAAACATGTTAACAGTTTCTTTATCGAGCTTACTAAGACCAATATAAGTTATAATGAAATCTGAAAGATTATTTATATTTAAGCGGCGCAAAGCGGCTTCGGCAGCGCAAAATTGATCAACAAATGAATCGAGAGATTGATTAGGTTTAAAATGTATCATCTGTTCTACATAAATAGAAGCTTGTACACGAGTATCTTGATATTTCTCTATGAGTGCGTTCCAAATAATGAGATAGTTATTAGCGGTAGCCGTTACTCCCGAGCAAACAGTTAAAGCTTTTCCTGATAGACAACCTATTAAAAATTGTACCTTTTCGGCCTCTGTTAGATGCGAATTATCGTGGATTAGACTTTTAAAGTTTTCATAAAAATGTGGCCATTTATTTGGTGAACCATCGAAACATACGAGCTTAAGAGGTGGTAGTTTGCGGTTCAATAACTCAGAGTTATTATATTGTTTGAGTGCTTGAGATTCAGCGTATTTAATATGGCCATACATTTCGTCAAAGGAAATTAAATCCGCGTAGTTCGGTTTTATCGATGGATTCATTTCTACTTGAGTAATATTCCACGTGTCAAGTGTTTCCATGAAATTAGATCGTATTTTATCTATAGCGTTAGAACGAGCTAAAAATTGTGTTCTTATTAGAGGATCGGAAACCTTTAGACTGAGATCGTACATTTTCTGAGCGATTTCAAAAAGACATTCTTTTTTATATTGTAAAACAGATAATTTTGGATCGTTACTAGACTTCGTCTCGATATCGACTTCTTGTATTTTCTTTTTATGAGTAGCCATTTCAAATAATAGTAATTATTGCGTAAGTATACAAATAATTAATCCTAACTGGAAGTCAGGCGCGAAATAAACTTATGAACTTGTAGGTAGATAAACCGAACGCGGAGCGGTGCGTAGGTAAGAAACTACACGATGCGATCTAGAATCGACGAGCGCGTAGGTATAATATGCAAACTATTCAAATTACAATGTTTGTAAAATATTGTTCTATTCTACTTTTTCTATCGGAATAAGTGCGGTAATGCGATTTATTTTATAGGAAACGTTTAGTATTAAACCATGAGTTGAGTATCGAACCTTTCGAACCTATGATTTTAAAATAAATTCAATTTTACGTAAAAACATAAATTAAAACTGAGAACGTAAAAAGCGTTTGCGAACCGAAATATTATTGAAATATGAAAGGTTAATACGTAAAACTAATGGATTAAATGCGTTTTTTGAGAAAATTATGCGTAATTACAAGATACAATGAGATTTTTGTATTGAGAATGCGTGAACAATAAAATGTAAAAAATGGCTACCGGCCGTGTGTATGTACCTAATTGAAATACGTGTATTGTTTAGTAAATATTATGGTAATTATGCGTGAGAAGAGTAAATGATCCGGTGAGTGGGACCAGGAACTTGTGGGAGAAAGAATATAGATGTTGGAATACCTGGATAAACTGCACTCAATGATTTTAATGTCCTTCCTTCGATAGTGGCGTATCACTCTTTAGGTCACTGGAGTCCTTCTTTCTCTTACACAAGTTGATAGCGTGAGTTAGTTGAGATCACACGCGAACCGGCGCCGGTTATTTTAGAGATTTTAACTTTTAGATTTTCTTAAGTCAAACATGGACCATTGCGATTGGAGCGCGAGCGTAGAGTAGAGTGAGTTCAAGGGTTAGAGAGGTGCGGAAAGGATTGAAATGAATGAGTGAGCGGGAAGAATGAAAGATTGATTTTGATTTAGAATAGTGTAGTGTGCGAGGTGAATGTTTCTAGCGTAGCGTAATCTAAAACTTTTATTATTTATTATTAAATTTATGTATCTATTTGAACGGCGTGAACAGCCTATATTCTGCTCCAATATTTTTCTACCTGTGAAAACCACATGAAAATCCGTTCAGTAGTTTCAGATGTGCGTTAACAAACAAACAAAAAGCGCTGGTTTATGTTCTATTACTCTTCTTTAGTTAACGTAGTTACATCCGGTAAGAGGCGCGGCCTTGGACGCGGCTCGCGCGATACGCTTTCTTAGTCTCTAGACAGAAAAATAGAGGCAGCGCGAGGATTATTGGTTTGCTCGGGTCATTGTCCGACCTACTTTACCCTATTGAATTTGTTAGCCATCTACATGATGAGTAAAATTGATAAAACGAAAATTAATTTTATGGCTAAACTCCTCGATGGAATTCAATGGTTCTTTTGTATACGTATTAAAAACGACGTGATAAAGCTCTGGTTTCATTTAATGATCCACCGTTTTCACCACCTTGTATAGATATGGCCATTTTATGCGAGTCATTTTAGGTTATATTCGTAATTAGTCGTAAATTGGATTCGTGATTTTCAAATTCATAATTTTGCGTGCGACAATAAGGAACCTTACTACCAATTTTCCTCGCTAGCGGCGCCACTGTGATATAACAAATGACGCGATTGTTTTTTGATGGCGCCATCTACGATTACCTTTGAAAAACCCTAAAGAAACTCGGGTCCAATATTATTTTGATGTTTAAATACTTTCCATTTCATTGACTCAAGGTCTCGACTTCGCGAACATCCAGCACGTGATCAACTACGACATGCCGGAAGACATCGAGAACTACGTGCACCGCATCGGTCGTACGGGGCGCGCGGGCGGCGAGGGCGTCGCCACCACGCTGCTGGGCCGCGCCGCCGACGACTCCGTGTTGAGGGACCTGGTGCATCTGCTGAGGGAGGCCGGCCAGAAGGTACTGTACTATACTATACGTCGCCACCACGCTGCTGGGCCGCGCCGCCGACGACTCCGTGTTGAGGGACCTGGTGCATCTGCTGAGGGAGGCCGGCCAGAAGGTACTGTACTATACTATACGTCGCCACCACGCTGCTGGGCCGCGCCGCCGACGACTCCGTGTTGAGGGACCTGGTGCATCTGCTGAGGGAGGCCGGCCAGAAGGTACTGTACTATACTATACGTCGCCACCACGCTGCTGGGCCGCGCCGCCGACGACTCCGTGTTGAGGGACCTGGTGCATCTGCTGAGGGAGGCCGGCCAGAAGGTACTGTACTATACTATACGTCGCCACCACGCTGCTGGGCCGCGCCGCCGACGACTCCGTGTTGAGGGACCTGGTGCATCTGCTGAGGGAGGCCGGCCAGAAGGTACTGTACTATACTATACGTCGCCACCACGCTGCTGGGCCGCGCCGCCGACGACTCCGTGTTGAGGGACCTGGTGCATCTGCTGAGGGAGGCCGGCCAGAAGGTACTGTACTATACTATACGTCGCCACCACGCTGCTGGGCCGCGCCGCCGACGACTCCGTGTTGAGGGACCTGGTGCATCTGCTGAGGGAGGCCGGCCAGAAGGTACTGTACTATACTATACGTCGCCACCACGCTGCTGGGCCGCGCCGCCGACGACTCCGTGTTGAGGGACCTGGTGCATCTGCTGAGGGAGGCCGGCCAGAAGGTACTGTACTATACTATACGTCGCCACCACGCTGCTGGGCCGCGCCGCCGACGACTCCGTGTTGAGGGACCTGGTGCATCTGCTGAGGGAGGCCGGCCAGAAGGTACTGTATATTACAGGCTTTTATTGAAGGCGATACCTTCGAAATTGTTGGTTAAAAGGAGTTGCCATTCTCTATCAATGATAGGACCCCGAATGTCGAACCACCATTCAATTTCAGAGTATAATTATTACAGAGTATTGTAGTGTTGAAGTGAAACTTCTATATAGACCGGGGGTCTATTAGGATTTTTTACCGCCGCGCGACGATACATCGCGTGGTGAGAGGTATTGTGTATTATCTGTAGATGGCGTTACTGGCGCGCGTGCAAAATAGGCCGAGTATGCACCTGTACTTCACTAGATGTCACTTAATTAAATAAATACTTTGATCGTCTTTGCTTTTATATTTTTTTTTACTTTCACCTGTCCCGGTGTCGGTAATGAAATCTTGCAAGTAAAATTTGACCCACTTCCCGGTTGCCTCCGATTGAGCTGAAATATTGCATGCATAATTTATATATGGATCTGATGATGAGGATGATTTTTTTATTATTATTTTTTAATGCATAATTTATTTTGAAAGAATTAAAACAACTTGTCCGTTGCGATTCGTTTTTCCACTTGTCCGTTTATAGTTTCACTTCTACAATGTGTCCTGGCACACATTTCAATTTTTTTTAACCATCAGCAATTTTTATGACTTTTCTATGTCAATACGAGTATTTATGAAGGCATTAATGTTAGATTTATTATACCTATTGACACTTGAATAAAGTACCTACACAATATAGTAAAAATAATTCACTTTAAAATGCTAGGGACGAACAAAACAATCACAGCTATTTATTTGTTGGTTTATTATGCAAGTTTATTTTTCATAAGTATCATCACTATATAGTATAAAACAGTCTGTATGTATAAATAAATAAATAAATATTCTGGGACATTATTCCTCACACACGGCCATCTGACCCCAAACTAAGCAGAGCTTGTACTATGGAAGCCAGATAACTGATATACTACATATACTACTTTTCTTTTGTAAATACATACATATATAGATAATTACAACCAGACACAGCACAAACAGACATGTTCATGCACACAAATGTTTGTCCTAAGTGGGAATCGAACCCACGACCTGCGGCGTGATAGATAAGGTATATTACCAACCACGCCAACTGGCCCGTCAAATTCAATCCGTCAATGTCTTTGATTAATTGTGTGTGTAAATAAAAATATTACGTTTTCAGGTACCATCGTTCTTGCTGGATATGATAGGTGAACCAGACGTGCCTGTGGCGGACGGCCAAGGTTGCTCCTACTGCGGTGGCCTTGGACACAGAATTACTGGTACGTACATACATACGTTTTATTGTTTAAATCCATAGACAATCCAACTTTTGAAATTCATTATTTTCGATGCAATCATAAAGTTTTTGTGACGACCTACTTAATTTTTCTGCGCATTTTTAGTGTATTATTTCTTAAATTTATTTATATACTTTACAATATTTGATTAGATTTATTAAATCCTACATAGGTTAGAAGTAATGTTGCTATCTATAGCTATTATTCGGTCTCAATTTAATTAATGAATAATAGTACATAATACATTAAATACATACATCTTTCTTTATTCCAGAATGTCCGAAATTGGAGGCGGTACAAAACAAACAAGCATCGAATATTGGAAGGAGAGATTATTTGGCTAATACAGCTGCCGACTACTGAGTATATTTTTATAAATTTAGTTTTAAGTTGTACATTTTATATTGTAAATAAAATTATTTGATAAAATTGATGTTATTTACTATATGAATAAGACGTAGTAGTTAGTTGGTTCCGTGCTTCGGAAGGCACGTAAAGCCGTTGGTCCCGGTTATCACTTAATTGTGATAGTCGTTAAGCTAGTTGGAGGTGGCTTGACAGCTCCAACAGTAGGTTGACAACTAGCCCACCTCCACCAACCTGCAGTGCAGTATTTGCCCATTCCCTTTCACCCTTATTCGTGAAAGGCCTGCTCAGCAGTGGGACATAAAAAGGTAAAGGGTGTTGGTTGATATTTGGGAAGGTAAAAATGAAAGATAATAATATTTTAAAATAAAACACATTTTATTCATGGTACCTAAATTATTTAACAATATACACCATGATTAGTTCTATAAATCTATTGATTTATGTTGTTATAATGAAAAACAAATGCTTTAATGACATCTTTAAACTTTACTCTAGCCTGGGGATTGTTAATATGCCCGAGGGATGGCAACAATGCTCATTTCACATAAAAAGAACAGCATTATGCCAATAATATATATATATATATATTAAACAAAAGTGTATCAAGAAGAGAGCCCAATAGAATTCCAGTTTTTTACATTAAACTGACTTATGTTAGACCACTTTATCATTAAAAGTAATGATGACATATCCAGTACTTTTGATTAGTATATATGTAATGAGATAGTACTAGCAGTATGAATATTTAATAAAAGGGGACCAAGAAGAGATCCCTGTAAGATACCAGATTTTTTACTTCGGGTGACCAATTTTACTGTGTTACAAAGCTAAGATAGCTATAGTATTTGTTTTTCAATATAACTTTAAATAATTACCGATTGACAAATAAGTGAATTTATTAATAACAGTTATAAACTAAACATACTGTTTGATCAGCAAAAACAAAACTGCTTATTATATAGGAAATTCATTTTCGACATAACTGGGTAGGAAAATTAATATGCAATGATACAGTTTTAAATAATAGGGAACATATTTTTTTTTCCACTAGAGGCGCCACTGTGTTAACGGAAACAAATGACGCGATTGGTTATAATGACATAAATCGTGACACGCCATTGGACACATTTCCGTTATATTTCGGTGGCGCCATCTGCGATTACCTTTGCGTAACCAACCCTATAATTTTAGATTAGCATAGTTTATTGATATTTCCTTCTAAAATATGATCAGCAACCTTAAATAATTATGTTTGAATATGCAACGCACACTTGGGCACAAAGGGTTGGCTGTGTTGGAAGTTAGAAAATAAAATTGATTAGTGGTTTTCTGATCCAACAGTTTGACATTTAGCCTGACAGCTGTCAAACTAATGTCACGTGATCAAACAGTATTGTAGCTATATGTGGTGATTACTCACAAATAATAAGTGTTGTTAAGTTATTTATCAGTCAAAATATGAGACAAAAAGTTAACTTGATGATACCGTAGCTTACTATTGAAGAATGCGAAAAGCGTTTAGTTTATGAAAGGGATTATTAGGACTTAGCTTTGCCCCGACTTTGCTCGGGTTTAAAGTAATAGTGCCTGAAATACATGTAGCATGTAGTGCTCTATAACTGATTTATACATAACTAACGACGATCCGATAGTTTTCTATGACGTTCTTGCATTATCAAATAAAATATTTTCCCTGAAATAGTCGTTAGCAACATCTTTTATAAAGCACAAATTCAAATATTATATAACTAGCTGTCTCTGCGGTTTCACCCATGTTTATCTCAGGGGTGCATGCTATTCCTCTACAAATTTTCATCAATATATTACGATATTTATGCTGTCAAAATGTAATAAACAGACAGACAGACTTACATTCGCTTCTATAATTGTACAAGAAAGTATGAACAAAATGGTGTATTTAAAATCATATAATATTCAACTAATATTAGATTGTAACACACCTGTATACATTTATGCCAGCATCTTTACTTAGATAAAGCGCTAAAATTAGAAAAAAAAATCCTTTCAGTGAACAAAAACAATTTCGGTCACTATTATTGCGAAGATAATGTCGATATTTGCCTTTGGATTTTATAGGGAACAAATTCATTGTAGAAAAATCAAAATGTACATACAAACATACTTTGTAAAATTCCATTAACATATCATATTTATTATACAAATGATAAATGTACAATCGTGACGCAAATTTTCTAATTAAAAACAATCCGATTTCGTTTGGCCGTTAAAAAAAAACAATTTCAACTCTAATAGAAAGAAAACAAAATACACTTTAAAAAGTCTTTGGCCTTGAAGAATATAGGATATTTTCTGGTATCGAACTTCCATCCCCATCGATGGTAAACCATAAACATATATACAACGGCAAAATCAAATATCGACATTTGACATAACGAAAAATTACGTTACGAAATCATAATACTTTTTATTTTTTCGACGCACCCTCGCAGCTTTTTTGGGGTCATACTCTTCACCATCCTGATCGTACGCCATGTTACTACCAATTACCCAATCCTCGCCTTCAGTTAACTGTATATGTTTAACTTGCTCCCTGGCAGCTGCTAACCGCTTCTTCTTTCTCTTACCAGATTCTGTTCCGCTGCGTTTCTTTGGACGCTCATCTAGTACCAAATGTTGATATTCCTCAACAATATAATTTTCTGGTTCATAGCTTGTAGTGATTTCTACACCAACAGTTGGGTCCACATCGGGTAGTATATAGTAATTTTCAAAATCACCTTGGAGTGTTATTTCGTTCATGTCTGCTGTGAAATGCCTCTTCTTCTTGCCTGTGCTGCAATGTTTAATGTAAGCGTACCTGGGTTTGCTGTCATCAGGTAGGATATTCACCGTCCATTCTTGGTTCGGTGTCGCTGGTATCTCTTTCACTTCTTCCATGGTTATTTCTTGTTCTTCGGCTATTTCATAGATGAAATTGTCCGGGATGTTTGAATCTTCCATGATGTGAAGAACTTCATTTTGAGCAGACTGGTTTGATGTAGAAGATTGGGGTATTATCTGAAATTTAGAAAGGAGGTTGGTATTTCAGCTGATGTCTACAACCTAAGATGATGGAGTATCAACACGGTAAAATAAAAATAGTATTGCCAAAGCCAAAGCTTGACGTCGAAGCTACTGAAGTCACTACCGACCGGTTCGGAAGTCAGCCTTCAACTCAAGAAGAACCGGAAATAAATTCAGCCAGGTTACATTTTAAAAATATTTTTACTATGTTGGCAATTTATTTTTTACTATTTCGAAAGTTAACTGCACTCCGTCAATCACCAAGTGCATTATGGCCTTAATCCCCCCTTTTTGACCAAGATGAAAGATGAAGTCTTACCTCAATGATCTGCCTGGGGTCCGGCATCTTGGTGATGACCTGCTCCGACTGGGTGATGGAAGCTTCAGCCTTGTCAGTTTCCACCTTCACAACCCACAGTTGTTTGCGTTGAAGGTTCTTTAGGGATCTGTTAATAATTATTTTGATAAATTATGGCATTGTGTATTTGACGGACCAATATCACACCGTAGGTCGTGGGTTTCATTCCCCCCTAGGACAGACATTTGGGTGCATGAATGCCTGTTTATTTCTGTATCAGTTATTTGGTTTCCATAGTACAAGCTCTGCTTAGTTTGCGATCAGATGGCCGCATGTGAGGATTGTCACAGGATATTTATTTATTTAATATTTTTTAATAGAATTTAGAAATAAGTTACAACAAAATTTATACTTGGTTCCCTAAAAAGAGTATACTACTCTTATTTGAATAAAATAAAGATGATATGTTCCCGAGTCATCTTATGATTTCCTAGGATAGAAAGTACCCTATATCTTATAGCAGGGTATGATCTATTTATATGGAAATTTAATCCAAACCCATTTGGCCGTTTATGCGTGATTGAGTCCATCCAAATTTTCTCATTTATAATATTAGTCGGACCAGACTTTCCCCAGCGACGTATAAGTAAGTCATACTCACAAATATCCCAGGGTATCGACGAGTTGTCTGACATTCAGCCTGGATATAGTCTCCGGGGCTTCGGTCTTCATCTCCACACTGTAGTTGTGCTCCATCTTTATTATCTCCGCCACTGGGGACAAGAGAGAAGGCGTTTGCTGAACAATCCATGCACAAACAGAAGAGAAAATGGTACCAAACTATTTATGGATGCAGCCGCCCAAGACCGGTCCTATTGGAGGCCTATGTCCAGCAGTCTATACCATGTCTTGCGGCTGAGATGATGATGATAGATTACCAACTACTACGGGGGACTCCTACATCATTATCAAAATCAGTTTTTGAACAGAATAGCAATTAGTTGATTAATTAGGCAGGCCCCCAAGTAGTTATAGCACTAACTCACGGTCCACCCTTGGCTATATTATACGGTGGTATTTGTACTGATTTCCGACTTCATGCAGTCGAAGTCACGGGTAGAAACCATATAAAATTGTAATGAAATTGATAATTTTCTCGCTTTGAAAGCGTGGAAAATTAGGTATATGTCGCTCGGAGAGCAGCTCGACTGAGGAAGTACCTCCACCTTGCAGAATACCGCAGCCAAATAACTTATAGTTGTGTTCCTGCGCGTGAGTAAGGTCGCCAGAGCTCATTGGGGAGTGGGGGAGGGGGGAAGGGTCGGCAATTGGTGTTGCAAGCGTTTATAGGCTACGGTAACCGCTTACCATGAGGTATGCTTGTTTGCCGACAATGTAGTATAAAAAAAAACGTAGAAATTGTGCAAAATAACGAAATACAGTTTTTGGGTCACAAACACATTTTTTTATTTACTTATCTATCACGCCACAGGTCGTGGGTTCGATTCCCACTCAGGACAGACATTTGTGTGCATGAACAGGTCTGGACGTCCTGAGTCTGGGTGTAATTATTTATATAAGTATATATTTACAAAAGAAAAGTAGTATAGCTTGGCTCGGCTTCCATAGCACAAGCTCTGCTTAGTTTGGGGTCAGATGGCCGTGTGTGAGGTCCCAGAATATATATTATGTATAACTACTTGTTTGACAATGGTAAATGATGATGTGGTCGAAGGTGGTAAGCACACAAAGTTTAGAAGGAATCAGCTCTCAAGTGCAGCTGCCTGACAGGTAGGGGATGGAAAGTTGCGCGTGAGTTGGATGAAGTACTCTTATATACAATGCAATTTGAACAAATCGCTTGAGTAATCAAACCGTATGTTTTCTTATCACTTCGAATTAATATTAGCTACTTAGTTTCCTTGTATTGTGGTGGACGAATATCCTAAAAATAATTAATGTAAAATGTAAAATTCTCGTGTCACAATGTTAGTTACCATACTCCTCCGAAACGGCTCGACCGATTTTTATTATATTATGTGTGCATATCGGGTAGGTCTGAGAATCGGTAAACATCTATTTTTTAAACCGCTACGCGAGTGAAACCGCGGGGGACAGCTAGGCTTTATATATAAAAAAATCAGCTTCCGTATGTTTGTGTTCGCAAAACTCGAATAGTAATCGATGGATTAACTTGAAAATTTTACACAATGTTGCATTTCTAAAAGAGTGTTTGTACTTTTTATCCCTAAGTTCACATGGGAATGGGGAATTGTAAGCATTAAGCGAGGTTTAAACTGAGCTACAGTGAAGCGAGGCCAGATTTAACTACTATAAAATATTTTAAATGAGTGTGTGTTTGTCATTCAGCTCCATTACGGCTTTTGATGAAAAACAGCCAACCTAATCAGTAAATTATATAAAAAATATTAATGACTACGGAACCCTATACTGCGCGTGTTCCAACGCGCACTTGGCCGCTAATAATTCTCAGTTAAATATAAAAATTAGGATATTTCTGTTTTCGCTTCTATAATTACCCCATCCCATATATAATATCAATAATGGATAGCTAAGTTAGCTAACTTTCAATATATGAGAGAATTTTGCGATTCAATAGCTAATCAAAGGGACAGTACCTTGAGACGACGTCCCTATGAACTTTTCAAATAGGCCCTGGTAACTGCGCGCGCCCGGTCCGCAGCCTGTAACCATTACGGGCACACGTTACACTTCTTTCTTTACTATTTCACAAGTTATTGATCCAAAATTTTATTTGAAAAAGAATTTCAAATTAATATATGTGAGAAAATGAGTTTATCAGTCGCTGGCAACGCGAACACCAGATGAAACTAATTGACTGAGTAAATTCGAACATATTGCTGCAGCCATAGTTAATTAGAAATCAGAAGTATATAACTGAGGCATTACAAAATATTATGCTAACAAATGAAAGTATACTCAAAAGTATATCAAGATAGAGTTGAAATTATAATAAACCCATGATATATAGGAAGAATTGTTTCTGTATGACCCAAGGGACATCCTAAGTGACTAAAATCGCAAAATCCACATTTTGTTTCCAACTAACGGACAGATATATACGTTATAGACTATTTATTGTAGTTAGTCTATAGTTAGACTATTCCACACAATTTCACCATCTATATCTATACATATAATAAAACAGTAGAATCCGGTGTGTCTGTACATTGAAGAAAAGTAATAAAAAACATAGAAAGTGGGTAACTAAAGAAAGGTAATAGAACATATTAATTCCTTTCTGTCTGTCGTCTGTTTGTTCGCGCACATCTCCGGGACCACTGAACGGATTGTCATGTAATTTTCACAGGTTATCTAAATTAATAATAAACATAATAGCAGAATATAGGCATTGTTTCATTAAAATCGAATGTTGCAAAAAAGTAATCCGTCATTTAAAGATTTTTTGAAATTTACTTCTGTTCGTTTCTGCGAAATTGGCTAACGGGAAAATAGTTTTAACGGGAAGTTAGTAGGTATTCGATTTGTGACCGAAAGTTTACAGACCCTAAGAAATTCAGTTCAAGATTGGCTAAAATCTAATAAAAATGAATCGCCGAAATGTAGTACGTGCATGACTTCCGAATGGCTGTTACCAAATTCCATTTTTTTGTGTTTGTAATTGTCAGGTTTGTATAAAACAAAATGTTTTCCATCAAAAAATATATCAGGAACGCGGGTGAAACCGCGGGGAGCAGCTAGTTCATAATATAAATGGTTTGAACTTCTTAACTTTTTTTATTTCTATTTTCGATGGCGCAGGCCGGCTGGCGCAAGTCCACAACACAATGTCCCCCCGCGCGTCGCCACGTTCATCGCGCTCTCGTTCATTCGTAGCAGTTCGTTTAATTTCGGCACTTGGTAGAAACTCGGACACTAATTGCCAATGTATTGCTGACTTTGAAGAGTTCTTTGACACTTTTCTTGGACCCCATGTTGTTTTTACTTAGCATAGGTTTTGTGTTTGACCACAATCTCACTATGGTAAGTGATGATGTGGCCGAAGGTGATATACACGCTAAGTCTAAGAACTGGCTCTCATGTGCAGTTGCCAGAACACAGCGGTACGTGTTTGGCGACAGATTTTCAACTTGCACTCTCAAGTATATTTTTAGCTTCCGCTCCGCGGTTTCACACGCGTTCCCGAGGGATCTTGTGTTTTCCCGGAATAATAAGTAGTCTATAGCCTTCCTCGATAAATGGGCTATCCAACGCTGAAAGAATTTTAAAAATCGAACCAGTAGTTCCTGAGATTAGCGCGTTCAAACAAACAAACAAACTCTTCAGCTTTATAATATTAGTATAGATTAGACGACTTTTCTTGTTATTTTCCTTTATGAGCATTATGGAATAATAATATTTTCTGAGATTTCAGGTCGAGTATATCTTCCAGTGACAACAAAACTAATATAAATTATTTACCACCTGGCGCCTAGAGCGACCGCTCGTCTCGCTCTACCCCAGGCCCGGCGCTGCTCGTGCCCCAGCAGTGGTCACGTGTATGATGATGAAGGATTCAAAAGTAAGAGTTAAACTCACGTTTTTTATCAGCAGGTGTCTGTATAATTGGAGCCACTGTCTCCTGCAGCGTGAGGAGCTCCGGTAGCATCGGGGAGTCGATCCATAGACCTTGATTATCCAGCTCGAAGTGATATCTGTTGAATTTGTTATACTGTATTAAGTTAGAACAACAAGGAACAGTACATGAAGGACCTTCTCAGGCATTTCTATTTTCTTACTGTTCTATTGACAGAATTGACGGAGCTGGCTCTGAAGTGCAGCTGACAGAACACACTGGTAGTTGCATCAAAGTACCCTACCACTGTGCAGGACCGGTAGGGCAGCGGTGGTTTCAGGTAGGGTGGATGTAGTTTCACCAGTGTTCCTGAGGGATCTTATGTTATCCAAGTATAAAAAGTATCCTATATGTTATTTGTATAATGTATCTATGTTCCATTTTGCGTGCATATTGCATATTTTCATTGATTTGGATTTGTCTCCAGCTATTTTACATACCAGGAACGCAGTTGAAACGAGGGGAACAGCTAGTTTATAATATTAGTAGGACACTTACCCGCACAGTTGGAGGCTGACGTGCCGCCAGAGGCACTCGCTCTCCTCCTGCATGGCTCCCTCAATCCAATCCTGACGTTTACCTTCATTGTCTGATGATGTATTAGCACTGTGGGAAAACACACCAATTTACAAATGTGTTTAACCAACTTTTTACTATACGAGGTATGTTTCATATTAACGGAAATTAACATGTCTTGAAAAGTCATGTTTGTCTTATATAGAATTTAAACAATATATCATGTCAATTAACTTCAAGCATGTTAAATTTTTACCTTTTTGCTTGCAAGCAGTCATCGTTGCTCGACCCGCCCATTGTCAAGACAAAAGGCCTTATTGTGTAATTTAATTTGTTTTGACTAGTTTTATGATAAGCGCATTGCTTGAACTTTGTTGATTGTACAGCTATATGAATATAATCTAAATTAGTCCTAAACTTAGTTTATTTATATATAAATGACTATTTTCTTGTAACATTTATACAAATCTCCATTTCAAGTAAAAATTCCATTAGTATCTATTGGTTATGTGCTTTCGTTGGCTTTAACTCCCCCAGAGGCTACTGGCCCAGCAGTTTAAATGTGTATCAACTAATGATGGACATTTGAAAAATGGCAGATTATGCAACATATCTGTGACATCTCAATTTACAAATCTAATGCACTGCAACAACACTCCTTCAATGATTTAATGAAAATTTACTGGACCATAACAAATTAATTGTTTTGCTGCATTATCTCAGTGTACTATGTAGCTACGTTTACATTTTATAGCAAACTACGCTAGATGCTACTCCCAGCAGAAACTTTTATTTAGTCAGACTCCTGCTGACCACTTTTTTGATTCCAGGAAAAGAAAGTTGCCCGTGTAATGTAATAGCAACTAATACTTTCACATTGAATGGTGCTTTGAGGATGGTTATTGCATGTTTGGGGACACACATTTTGAGGTTAGTATGTAACCGCATCCACTTTCCTTAATTATATTTTTGGGAAGTCTACTATTATGTGTAGATAAATTATACAAAATAAATTCAACTTGGATTTGATGTCTGAAGGGAATCTCCAATTCTAATTTGCTTTTATGTATAGCTCCATCAACCCTTGAGGGTTGGATATCTCACAAAATCCACAATTGAAATAGGTTTGGCACAGTGACTAAATCTTGTCAGGATAGGATTTGTTTACAATCTTATAGGAAGATAGAATGACAACAATGTTATCAACAACATGAACTGAGGAACACTTTGGAGGTCACCAGCACAAGGGAATCCATAGAGCACAGTGCACGAATATGTAGGTTATCAAAGTACATTTTAGCACAAAGTAAATAATCAAAACACACTTACTTGTAAAAGGAAAAGCTGCAGACCACATCGTATTCAAGATTGCAGCCTTCCACAACACACAGTGCCATAATGGAGCACCTAAACAGCAACTAGCTTGCGTAAGCCCAAGCCACTCACATCGTCGAAAAGATAAAAATATTCTTAAAACCCTAACATTTAGCGCGTAAACTAACTTTCAAACAAACTAATATGATGGTTCTACGGAAAATTATCAATCAAACGTCGAAATTGACGTGCTGTCACGAAAAGTCGAAATTTTAACAAATGCGTCAAACTCAAACACGAAATGTCTGCCATGAAATGGGTGACATTGGATGATGTAATTTTTCGCGGCAAACGACTGGCAACATTGGTGTTGTATATCGATTAAATGTTTACCAAAATTTTCATCGATTAAAACAAGAAAATTATTCAGCACCGAAATTAATTCTTAACATCTCTTATAGAAAGAGAACAAAATCTCGAAGATTCATGCAATTATTTTTAATATGCGATATTAGAGCATCTGACGAAAGTATCTACGATAAAGCATATTGTGTCCATACCAGATGTATGCAAATAAACTGATTCAAAATGCTGAGTTTATTTGATTTGATACTAATATTTTGTAAAACGTACATATTAATAGCATTGTTTCGAAAATTATTGCACAGTCATTATATTGTAACAATACAATCGAATGATTTTTAGGTACGAATATTGGAAAATCAATGTTGCCAAGCTGAAAGTTTCAACCATAGACAAAATATTACTCATAAAAAGTAATAGCGAAGAAATATTTTTAGATTCCGTTAAATGTTTCAACAACTATTGAATTAATAAATTATGATTGATATTGAAATCTTAAATTTACTTCAAAAATACATATTTATATACAATTATAGCAACGTAAAATAAAAAAATATTTGTCTTAGTAACCATAGATATATTTATATTATTACGCATATCCGGTTACGTACTTGCGTTACGTGCTCAGATAGAAATAAGATAGGTACATTGCCAAATTGATTAGGATTACTTATAGGAATTGGTTGAATGAAATACAGCAACTGATTTTTTCAACATTATTTATCACCTTGATTAATTAAAAGTCATAAATATATAGCGTAATACTTGGTAATACTTAGGCACATACGCGGGGTCATTCAGACCTCTGTTCGGTTGCGGCGGACCCGATCGGGTTGACAAGCCAATTGTGTAATTTATTGAATAGGATGGATGGTAGGCTGTGTAGTCGTTGGATGGATGGCATGGCTCGCTCCTCCTTTATTCGATCTGTGCAAGAAAAGGGTAAATTCGGAATAGTAGATACTTTTCTTTAAAGTAAACTTTTTCTATGTAAGTAGATAAGTAATCTGGTTATTTTGGTAAATCTATCCATTCGTCTGTCACAGAACTTCTTAACTTATATATATAAAACAAATATGTATTTCCTGGGCTCGCAAAGTCAATCAATAGTAATAATTTAGTAAAATATATTAGGTAGGTACATAATAATAGTTATAAATCGTCAGGAACATCTTGCATCGTTACATACTCATGATGCACTCAAATTCGATCTTGAAACTTAACGCACTTAGGTACCTGTCATATTGATTGTCCTACCTACCAGGCGTAAATACAGAGGGAACTAAAAATACCCCCCCCCCCCCCCCTGAACTAAATTCTGTATCTGAGCCTGTGTCATACTTAGTCCCTTCCCTTAGAGTCATATAAGGCCCAAAAGGTGTTTTTGATGAAACCAGCACCATATTTTAGTATGTTGCTAAGCATGTTATTCTGACTAAAAAAAACCATCGGGAGGCAGTTATGACGTCTTCAAAATGGCCGCTGCCGCGTTTAGAATATTGCGTATACAACAGAAAGTATGTCACATGTAAGCTTGTGTGGGGTGTCATAAAAAGCAAAATTAAATGCGCTATAATATTGTTTTTACACTTGAGCTTGTAAATACCATAGTTTGCGAGAAATTTTAAGTTTTATTTAAATTTTCCCAAAAAACTTCCATTTTTTGGGTTCCGTACCCAAAGGGTAAAAACGCGATCCTATTACTAAGACTTCACTGTCTGTCCGTCTGGCATCAGACTGTCTGTCACCAGGCTGTATCTTAAGAACCGCGATAGCTACAGTTGAAATTTTCACATATTATGTATTTCTGTTGCCGCTATAAACAACAAATACTAAAAACAAAATAAAATAAATATTTAAGGGGGGCTCCCATACAACAAACGCGTTTTTGCCTTTTTATTTGGGTACAACCTATATGGTAGTTCCCGTTGATCTAGAATCACGAAATTTAGCAAAAAGCAAGGTCTTACAGCACAAATAAAGGGAAAATTTCAAAAAATAAAAATAGTTGAAAATTAAAGGGTGTCCCCATACATACATAGTTACGCCAATTAATATAGACTCTGAGTTGTATGGGCGCTCATACAATTTAGAGGTCTAGCTTAATTGGCACCACCTCAAATAAGGTAAATAAATAAAATTGTGCATTTTCCGTGATGGACGGAAGTTTGTACGAAACCCTCGGTGCGCGAGTCCGACTCGCACTTGGCCGGTCTTTTGTTTTCATCAACTTTACTAGTAACTTTACAGTATCAACATTGTACTTATCAAGATATGAATGCTACATTAATAAGCTTTAAAACGCCATGAAAATATTACATTACTAAAAAATAGCAAGCAATTTAGCATGTTACCTTTACTTAAACATCATTTGCCTTGCCAATTGTATTGAAACAGCCACCCGACTCTTGGTGGTGACATCCGATATGGAACAAAAGTAGTGTATTTTGCTTGTTTAAAAACCGATTTTCAAATTTTAAATGGCGTTTTAAAACTTATTTAATGTAGCATTCATATCTTGATACAATGTTTTACTGTAAAGTTACTAGTAAAGTTGATGAAAACAAAAAACGGATGTTTTTTTGGGAAAATTTAAATAAAATTTCTCACAAACTTTGTTATTTACAAGGTCAAATATAAGAACAATATTGTAGCGCATTTAATTTTGCTTTTTATCGAACCCCACACAAGCTTACGGCAGCGGCCATTTTGATGACGTCATAACTGGTGACTTAGCCACGTTAGAAACTGTCTCCCGATGGTTTTTTTTGGTCAGAACATGCTTTACAACATACTAAAATATGGTGCTGGTTTCATCAAAAGCACCTTTTTTCCGCTAAGGGAAGGGACTAACTGTATGTAGTACCTACTTAGGTATTGAACTCTTATTTAGAGCAAGAATATAATCTATAATAATAATATAGCAAATTTCATCTACGCTATCGCTTGTCCTACTTGAATTTCATCACATCTGTCGGCCCGACACGGCGACGTTAGTCTTAAAAAAAGCCGTAGGTATATGAGGAGACGGGGTGCTGGCTGCTGGCTGCTGGCTGCTGCATCTTAACTGTATCGCGTGATGGTTTCCAAATACTATTTGATTTCATGAACATGATGACACTTTAAGTCAAAAGGAAAGTTACAAGATTTGTTTGCTTATTGTTGATGCAGATGGAAGAAAGAAGATTTCGCTCAAACATGTAGGTGCTAACCAACTATCAAATGCTTTCGACGTTTTTCTAAGGACGAAATATCACAGTGGTGTGATATGAATCAAAGTAATAAGTATGAATGAATTGTCTATTAATGTCATCGTTGACAAAGAGTACTATATAATCACTATCGTTGACACCAAAGAGGATTAACTCACTACGTTTTAGTTGACACGATGGAATAGAATGGAGCCACAAAAGACAAATAAAATTGAAATTGGAATGTTGTGAACCCAGCACTAGTTCGCCTCTCAAGTCCATTCAAAATTTTCTTATAAAAAATTCACTTCGTATATAATATATTGGCGGAATTATGGTATTGATTTCAGTCGCCACATTTAAAAAGAAAAGAAGAATCGTAGTGGTGGTGTCACATTAGGGAATAATTTGCGATACATGTAGCTTTTATTACTATTTTGAGATATTGTGACCATTAATGCTTTTTGTTGATTAAAAAAACTCGATAACTTCTTTTGTAAGTTATATTTTATTTATTTGATATTAATAAAAATGTTTTGTGGGGGTCTTGGGTGTATGTATGAACTTTGTAATTTATGGTGATCCCACACTGAATTTTAAAACAGTTTCAAACTATTTTGTTTAAAATTGACAAATACATGAATGTGTTATTTTCCTTTTTTTATATTTCCTTTTCTATTAATGCTTATTACCTTTTATTATTTTTGTTTCCCGTTGTTTTTTCTAACCATGACACTGGCAGTCATTGTTGGCAAGATGGAGCCATAAACAATAAATTGGAAATGGACCAGTAAATATAATAAAATAAAATTGACAATTATTCATTGCTGAACTTTATTTATTATTATGTCTTTTGTTAATTTCTTAATATTGTTATGTATAATTATTTTATAAAATGTTAGTTACTTTTCCACTCTGAATGTTATAAAATGTTAAATTACATTCCAATTCAAATTTATTGTTTATGGCTCCATCGTGCCAGCGATGACTCTGCCAATGTCATAGTTAGAAAATATATCACCAGTATACACCGAGACATTTTTTAACCAGAAAATAGAACAAAGGATTTTATACTAAGGACATCGAAATAAAATAACCCAAACGCTTTTATTATTAATTTATTTATCAATATAATAATATGTATATATAATGTATAACTTACAGCCATAATGTGCGCCGGAAGCGGCGGTAAGCGCTCGGCGCAGGCGCTCACCTCATTTCATGTTTCTAAAAACTTTTTCGAATTTTTCCAAGAAAACATACATCATATCATATTAAATATTGACACCGCCGCGACCGGCGTCAGCAAGCAATCTTAGAAAAAAAAAACATTTCTTAAATTAACCTTCGTAAAGTACACCTACCTATATGACTAAATATTTATGTCTAACAATTCTTTATATTACAACCGAAAAAAAAAATTACCGCTTTCAAATTATAAAAAAAAGGACAAAAATCAATAACAAATCATACGGGGGTTAATTTTACGTCGGCAGTGGGTCTCAAATTGTCATCAATTGATTACCTTGGTCCGCTTTTGTCATCAATATCGGACATCGTCACCAGTCACCACCATATAGAACGTAGCCCCTATCGTATCTACTGGTCGAATACCAATCTCTCGTAAAGAAACACAAAGAAATATTATATTTTTACATCGCTTACTTACAAAAAATCCTTTTTTTTTGTATTTTCAATTTATACAGTAACTCTATAGGGTAATTTTTTTATTTTATTTTTTTCATGCTCCTTTTTAAATTGTCTTCTCCTTTGGCGTACTTATACGATAAGAATGAAATAAAAATTGCAACAATCGATAGAGTAACTTAAAAACAACTTAACAAATAAACACCTCGTCATAAGACGTCACAATCGTCGCTTCACACTTTTACACAATATAATTTCTCACTTTGCATATATAAACTTATCAATTTCTCTATTAGGTCTACCATACAATCAGACACTTCGTCAATTTTTACTAAGTAATATGACTACAACATTATTTTGTTGACTTTCATTTATTTTTACTAACGACTCTCGATATAAGGCTTGTGTTCCAGCAGTGCGACATCCAAAGCTGTCAATGTCAACTCGATTGCCGCACTGTTGTACAAAAATGTGATGCGACGTAATAATCTCGCGATCGCTTCGATTCGAAAATTAAAACTTCTACGATTTCCCCATTCCCACGACTTAAATGGTTAACTTTACGAAATGCACCTATTCTAAGTTATACGGGACGGTTAAAAATCATAAATGTCCTCTGATATTGGGGCGCAGAAATCGTGTTGCATAATAAAAATCTTGTCACACGATGAAACTAGCTATATTCATAAATGCAGTAAATTAAATCAGTATTGTAGCGGCCTGTCTCATTCCTGTTCTGTGTTTTTGATTCTAGAATAAGACTTCGGAATTTGAACTATTCTACGTTGCACAACCTTTTTATGAATATGATAAATGTTTAAATTTAGAATAAATAAAAACAACTTTTTAACGACCAGCGTTCAACAATGAATTCCATTTTTGAATTTACTTTTTATTTTTTTATTAAAACGGTTACATATTTAGTCATGAAATTTAATAAAACACGATTCCTGCGTCCGTATTTACTTTTTAAACAATTCTAAATCAATATCGTATGACAATAAAAAGTAGGAACTATTATTATTATAAGTGTATTTAATAGAAGCGATCTATGCGATATCTAGACGTACCATTTTAAATTTTATTTATTTTAAATTTATTTTTTTTATTTCATTATTCTAGTAGTTACGAATAATTTGCAGTGTATTTGTGGGGGCACTGGTTATTGTGGTTGCTCAACGGTTCTTCGATAAGCTACGCGGCAAGATTACAATACAGGTATTTTGCATAATGTATGGACGAAGGTCAAACTTCCTTATAATTTACATAATATATGGCTGACCCCCCAAACCAAATATGGTAGGTACATAAAGTAAAAATCAATCCACAATTATTATTTTTTTGTTAGTTTTAGTGAAAATAATAACTGTCATTACGATTAAGACTGACCCCAAACAAGACTTGAAAGTAGCCCCACAAATACGTCACAAGAAAAAAAGCACACTTATATACTAAAAAAAAAAACTAAAAAGAATCTTTACCAGCACACACACCTTAACTTTCGTTTTTTATTATTAATATTTATTATAATTAATTAGTATAATATACAGTTTTACATTTTGAATATTCATATTTAGGGTTTAGAGTTGATTGTTTTTTTTTTATTGTGGGAATGCAATACACTGTATCCCAATTAAAAACAATCAACTAAATCCATGTCTCAATCTATACACGCGTGATTTAAAAAAAATCTTGAGCAATAATTACTCTTTCTACAATTTGGTGAAAATTGCATTACATTATATAGAAACTTTTCCATGGTCGAATGTAAGATGGATGTTGAATTTTTTTTTGCTTAGTCACTTTTTCCTACACAGATAAAAAAATCACTCCTCAACACCTAATTTTATCTTTTAATTTAAGTTTTAGATTATTATTGCTGTAAGAAATTATAACAGGACTAACTTGACTCCCCACAATCCCCTATTTTACCCCTTAGGGGTTAAATTTAGAAAAAAAAGGTCCAAGGGTTTATGCTTTATGAGTCAGGACTTTTTACATGTATATATTTCACTAATTCCAATTATATTAAATGAATTTATATTATTACCTTATCCTACCTTACATTCACCATCACATAAAACTGTAAATAAATTGCTAGAAAACAATGAAAATGTATACATATTTGTGTCGTTTACTATAAACTGGCAGTATTGGTAGGCAGACATTATTGAATTGTTACTTTATTATAAGAACATATGCCACCCTGAGGCTGCATTTACAGGTTTGATTATGAGGTAATCATATGATGACGTGATTTTATATAGATACCAATTTCTCCCGAAAGAGGCGCCACTGCAATAACATAAGCAAACCACGTGACTTTTAAATGGCTGTGTTTATTTAACACAAAGATCTTCCATGTTCCTATGGTAACTAGATTAGCTGTTAGCATCGACGCGCTGCCACTTTGTGATTTAACACAATTCCGCTAGTTGATGTGTTTGATGATAAATAATGTTTTTGAAAAAAAAAAAACAAATCTGGAATAAATTAATGTGAACTTTTATACCAAATATAAAATAATAATATCGTACAAAATATTTGTGAAATAAACCAATATGTACTGATTAGATTTAGGTTATATTTCAGTGGCGCCATCTATTGTGTTTCTCTCATCTCTTAATTTAAACACACCATTTAACAGAACTATTTCGAGTTTACTTAACTTGAGAATCGTTAAATATGAAAGCAGCTCCTAGCGGTTTCTATTTAATACTAAATCCGTGCGAGTAATAGCAACTACCTATAAATATTTCAAATTCATTACAGAGGTACTGTCTACTTAATTTGGGCAGTAGGCAGAGCATAGGCACAAGTATATGTATTTTCCAGCCTTATGCAATAATTCATAAGTGATCCATACAAGCTATTTTAACTGCTAACGTCCCATTGGAAACTTGATAATGGCATTTTTTTACTGTTCAATGTGTTTATTTTTTCATGATGACGAATAATCAGCTGCTTTTTAACCAATAGATTCAACAAACAAAGCACAAAAATTTTTTTTTGGTGGCATATATCAAAAAGTAACTTAAAAGTTCTGCAAGAAAGAGATAGCATGCATCCACACTTAGTCACATACGTTATTTATTTAATGTATTATAAATTCATTATATATTTATTTAACTACAAATCCTTTACATTCAACACTCTCAACGCGAAATTACAGTCTTCATATTTACTAATATCAATTCACCTAAAGAGAATTTTATTAATAACTGTACAGAATTTTTGCCTTTTTTTTCATAAAAGAGATCCGAACGAAACCATGGTTTTTATGTTAGAACGGAGTAAAATGAACTTTATTGCTTGTAAAATAGAATACAATTTCTTGATATTCTATAACCATTTTAATTAACCCTAATTACATGCCCTATTAGTTTATCTAACAGAGCGAAATATACTTTATTGCTATAAGAAAAGAGTTCATAACTCAATGATCAGCCATATTTGTCAGCAAAATCGGATAGAAACAGATATGTGCCTTAAATGTCATCAGTTTCTAACTCACGTATTTCGCTACAAAACGTTTCAATTCACTAAAAAATAATGGCTTATTTCTTAGTCCATTCTAACATAATTTTTAGTGCATATTATACTAAAATTGTTTACAGCACCACTAAATATACGTTGGGAACTAAATAGCCTGTGTGACAGAAAAAAAAAGAAATATCTTAGAATTCGCTGAAGTGTCAACAAAGTTTACGTGTGTATGTCAAAAATAAATAAATATATATGATATATATACCCAATATGTTACTTAGACTATCAAGCTATATTATAATGTCAAATAATTTTTTGATGGTGGTCACGCTGTTGCGTTGCGTTGCTTATTGTCGATGCATACAAGCTGAAACGATGGAAAAAATAATTATTAGCTACCTTTAAGAGACTATCGATAGGCGTATCGATAGCTCAGAACGAGGCAATACTATCGATCGTTTTTTTTATTTACGAGTAACAATACTATCGATAAGTTTATTCTTCGCGAGCAACAATACTATGGTATCGATAGTATTGCACTCATTCGATAGTATTGCCTCATTCTGAGCAAATCGATAGTATGGCTTTTTACAAATGAAAACTATCGATAGTTCGGCAACACTAGTGCTTGGCAGCCAGTTCCCTTATAGGCATTGTGTTTACCACCTTCGGCCACATCATCACTTACCATAGTAAAATTGTGGTCAAACACAAGTACCTATATACAAAATAGGTCTTACTAAAATTGGTGTTTGCTCGCTTAGCTCACTCATACCTTTTGATAAAAATAAACAACTCAATATACTGTGAAGTTTCAAAACTAATAAAAAGAAAGAAAGAATGAAATCCAAACAGCATTGAGGTATAGTGAGATGGGCCGGTTGGCGTGGTTGGTAAGATACCCTATCTATCACGCCGCAGGTCGTGGGTTCGATTCCCACTCAGGACAAACATTTGTATGCATCAACATGTCTGTTTGTCCTGTCTGGGTGTTATTATCTACATATGTATGTATTTACAAAAGAAAAGTAGTATATGTAGTATATCAGCTATATGGCTTCCATAGTACAGATGGCCGTGTGTGAGGAATAATGTCTAGAATATATAGTTACATAAAATATATAGTAAAGTTAACAAGTAACTTACCTAGGCTCCAAATAAAATCCGGCCTGCATTCCCAGATATCGTGTCCCAAACTAAATACTAAGTCCAATTGTCCACACGCCCCTTAAAGGGAGACAACAACAGAGAAACGAGACAAAAACTCACAATCCGAACTATATTAACTGTTTTTTTTTTATATAGAAAACAAATGCACTGTTTTTAATTCACTACACTTTAAGTTTAAGTAGCACTCTACCGCGTCGATATATATTTTATTTTGTTATTTTTTTGTTATTTTTTTTCTTGTATTATGTACACTTATTGGCAGGTTGTTGGTTTGTTTATCACTGAGTTTTAGCTGCGACTGGCGTCTTGTGGTCGGGAGGCACGGTGTCTGGTTTCGACTTGGGGGTAGCTGTGGTGGGAGAAATTAAATAATTAGTCATTGATACTGTTAAGGCGACGCCTTGAAGATTTTGGTTGCAAGGATTCCGATTTTTCTCAACAATGACTGAAGCGAACGAACTGAAATTTATTGTAAGAATTCATCATGTCTTTGACTTTATTTTGTACGTTGCATAACACGATTGGTTAACTTTTATAACACAAAATAATTAATCAAAAAGACCTCTTTAAAATAAGAGATTCCAATTTTACCGGCATTGAGGATCGACTTGAGGTTCCAAAATTTCTACATATATTAATTGAAACTGATACTATAAATTGTATTTAGGTTTTATGAAATATATTTGTAGTTTTTAAATTAAACAATAAAAACCATTTTGTCGCATACGCCCGTTCCGTTTACGCGGGTTTTCTATGAGGTCGCTATAGTAGGAAGCGGGACGCAGCACGTTGAATTTCAGATTTTTAAGCTTAACGCGGCGTCACCTTAATGCTGCTCTGACTAGTGTTGCCGATCGATAGTCGACTATCGATGATTAATCGATAGTCTATCGATAGCCAAACAATCGCAAGACTATCGATAGGCGTATCGATAGTATCGATACTATCGATGGTAGCTCAGATCGAGGCAATACTATCGAAACTATCGAAAGTTAATTGTTTGCCTCGTTTGAGCTAATCGATAGTATGGCTTTTTGCAGAAGAAAACTATCGATCGTTCGGCAACACTAGCTCTGACCCTACTAACATTGAAAATGTGATAGTTTGTATATTTGAATGATTGCTACCAACTCTGTAACGGCTCAACGGATTTGGACGAAATTTGGCACATAGACTGAATATATTCTGAACTAGTTGTCCCCCGCGGTTTCACCTGCGTTTTCAACATAAAAAGTAGCCTATGTTCCTCAATAAACTGCCTATCTAACGAAATTATTTCAAACAAATGCCATACTTTCAGTATTTCCCGAATTTTCCAATTTTCTGCGCAATTTTCTTATTTTTTTTTTCACATGAACCATCTCCTGACAATAATTAACACAACAAAAAATTTATTAGTGAAATTGTTCACGCGTGATGCGATGACCAAGGGAAATAGGGATTCATTTTTATATATATATAGATAGAAAATAGATTACCATAGATATAGGATACTCTTTATCCCGGGAAAACATAAGATTCTAGGGAACGCGAGTGAAACCTCGGGGCTGAACCTAGTAGGACATTAATAGCTTAGAAATTCGGAAATCACAAGTATAACGCCGGTTGGCGTGGTTGGTAAGATACCCTATCTATCACGCCGCAGGTCGTGGGTTCGATTCCCACTCAGGACAAACATTTGTGTGCATGAATATGTTTGTTTGTCCTGAGTCTGGGTGTAATTATCTATATATGTATGTATTTACAAAAGAAAAGTAGTATATCAGTTATCTGGCTTCCATAGCACAAGCTCTGCTTAGTTTGGGGTCAGATGGCCGCGTCTGAGGAATAATGTCCCAGAATATTTATTTATTTATATTGTTTTTGTCAGAAAGCTGACGGTCCATCTAATGGTAAGTGGCTACCGTCGCTTATGGACATTAGCAATGCCAATGATGTGTTGTCGAATAATAATTTAAATTTACAGGATGTACTTATCAATATGAACAACTTTTATTATGAGACTAAGTGTTGACCCCTGCAAGTATTTCCAGTGACTAAAAAGTCATCATGTATAGGAAAATATTCATCTGAAAGACATGTAATAGGAAAGTATGTACATACGGCGAGGCCTAGCGTTGGCGATGACGCTCTGAGCGCCGCACGAGCCGGCGCGCCCGCGGTTGTTGTTGTTGGAACCGGTGTTGCCAGCGCCGCTAGTGTTGCCTGCTGGCGCCCTGTTTAATACGAACATTACATTAATAATTTACATATCGCCATGGCCCGGTGAACCCGAACTAAGAAGAATTAGTCTTCTTAGTCCAAGTGTATTCAGAACGTGTGGTAGAATTAATTATAATGAGTTTGTGTTTTTGAGATATATGCATCCTTATTTTTTTTAAATGACAGTTCATCTCATAATCATTTTATTATTTCCTATGGCAATCAAAGTCAAGGTAAGTCATATATTCAGTTTAGGCCCTAATAAGTCACTTCCGAACGTCAAAGCTCCTGAAGTACCACCGCCGGACCATACTAAAATATTATATTCTATTAAAAATATGTATTTAATAACGAAATCTCCATCCAGCGGACCCGCCGACGCCAGCTAGGGGGGAGGGGGGGGCATTGTCATACATACCTGCAGTAGTTCCTGTGCGTGGTGGGTGCGGAGGCGTGGTGCTGTGGGTGCACACGGTCGCTCTCGGACACGGAGCAGTGCCGGTCGTAAGGGGGGCGTGCGGCTAGGGGGGAGGGGGGGGGCATTGTCATACATACCTGCAGTAGTTCCTGTGCGTGGTGGGTGCGGAGGCGTGGTGCTGTGGGTGCACACGGTCGCTCTCGGACACGGAGCGGTGCCGGTCGTAGGGGGGGCGTGCGGCTAGGGGGGAGGGGGGGCATTGTCATACATACCAGCAGTAGTTCCTGTGCGTGGTGGGTGCGGAGGCGTGGTGCTGTGGGTGCACACGGTCGCTCTCGGACACGGAGCGGTGCCGGTCGTAAGGGGGGCGTGCGGCTAGGGGGGAGGGGGGGGGGGCATTGTCATACATACCTGCAGTAGTTCCTGTGCGTGGTGGGTGCGGAGGCGTGGTGCTGTGGGTGCACACGGTCGCTCTCGGACACGGAGCGGTGCCGGTCGTAGGGGAGGCGTGCGGCTAGGGGGGAGGGGGGGGGGGCATTGTCATACATACCTGCAGTAGTTCCTGTGCGTGGTGGGTGCGGAGGCGTGGTGCTGTGGGTGCACACGGTCGCTCTCGGACACGGAGCGGTGCCGGTCGTAGGGGAGGCGTGCGGCTAGGGGGAGGGGGGGGGGGCATTGTCATACATACCTGCAGTAGTTCCTGTGCGTGGTGGGTGCGGAGGCGTGGTGCTGTGGGTGCACACGGTCGCTCTCGGACACGGAGCGGTGCCGGTCGTAGGGGCGCGCGTGGGGGCCGCGCCCGGGGGCCAGCGGGCCCGCCGACGCCAGCAACTCGTTCAGCTGCGGCTGGGGGGGAGAGGAGAGGAGGGGGGGCATTGTCATACATACTCAACACGTGACCCAAGTTTCGAGCCTAGGGGGAACAAATTGGATACCTTTTTTTGGAAATTAAGGTATCCAATTTGTTCTAGATATAAAAGTGAAACTAAACCAATATTTTTATTCTCAACTAACTATCCCTAGATGTCCCTCTGTGTAGTAACGGGCGTAAAAAAGTAGCAGACCGAGTTACTTTCGCATTTATAATATCAAAATAGAAAGAAAGAAAACAAAGAAAAATATTTTATTTTAATATATAATAGATTTTCAGATATATTAAAAGACGAAACAGATACAAAATTTATCAATAAACTTAAACAAATATTATTAAAAAAAAGCATATTATACAGTTAATGACTACATAAATGACACAAAATTTATATAAATTCAACTAATTATCATATATCTATATCGTCAAAAACTACAACATTATCTCCTCTCTCCTACTTCTAATGTTTGTTGTGCCCGACAGGGTCCATAAATTTACTTAGACCTAATTTACCACCTAAGGTTACCTTATGGAATGCAAATAAATAAATATACGCCACGCCATCCGACGCCCCCAAATATAAAAAAAAATATATGCAAATATGAAACGTAAAAATCTCATGGAATACTAATAAATACTGTAACATATTTAAATAAAAAAAATATTACTCACCTCCAAAACGCGAAAGTCCTCAATACTCTTGAACTTGGAGAGATGGGCCTGCAGCTTAGGCTCGACCTGGAGGGCCCCCGCGTGCTTATAGTACTTGAGGAAAGCCCAGAACTTCTCTAGCCCGTATAGTTGACCTGTGGACCAAAAAGTGACAGTAAATATACAAACTGCATGTTTTCACACAATGTATATATATGACTACAATCTCAATATGGTAAGTGGTGATGTGGCCGAAGGTGGTAAGCACACAAAGCGTAGAAGGAACTGGCTCACAAGTGCAAGTACCAGAACACACCAGAAGGTACTAAGCGACAGATTTCCAACTTGAGGGTGGTAGCCAGCCAGGCGGGTACCTACTACAAAGTACTCTGTCCCTGTAGAGGACTATGATTTGAACCTACACCTTTATCATAAGTGGGTAGGTGAACCACATTCAATTTTTTTTTTAATAAGACGATATTTTCAAATAGCACTATAGAGTTTCGTCGTGGTTGGTCAACTTCTATGCTTTACTAGATTTCGCCCTGCAGTTTCACCCGCATTCCCATGCGATCTTATGTTTTCCCGGGATAAAAAGTAGTCTATGTGCTATTCCAGACTATAATCTATCTCTCTGTCAAATTTCATCCAAATCCGTTCAGTACTTTTTGTGTGAAAGAGTAACAAACATCCATACTCACAAACTTTCGCATTTATAATATTAGTAAGGATAAAGGTCGGCAACACATTGTCAATCCCACTGGTATTGCTAATGTCCATAGGCGACGGTAGCCACTTACCATCAGGTGGACCACCTGCTTATCAGCCATCTGACATATCTGAGGACATACCTGTCTCATAATCAGCGAGGGTCTCCTGCTGGAAGTGCTGGTAGAGCTCAGGTCTGAACTTGCGCTCGAGCCCGTACGAGTAGAAGCGGAACAGACACTCCAGACCGTATCGGAACCCAGCCGCTGAGTCTTCGTTGGCTAACGATCTGTGGACATAACATTATTTCTATTGATTTGTATCAACATCTGGTATTATATTGGTAGGCGAATTTTTCGTCCGCAAACAGTGCACAAATGTAAGAGCGAGATAGCATGTAGTCTCTTGTTGTATTTTAAATCTAAACGTAAAGCAACAAGGTCTGTATTTCATTGGTGTTTACAATTGGTTTAAGTCAGTGGAAAGATTTGTTTTTTTTTGTATGTACCAAATAAACTCAAAAACTACTGGACCGATTTCAAAAATTATTTCACCATTAGAACGCTACATTATCCCTGAGTATCATGGGCTATATTTTATTCCGGAAACGCAGGTGAAACCGCGCGGTGAAACAATGTAAAATAATTTAAGTATTTGCGCGACAACATACATGTTGTAAGATTTTCTAATATAAATAACATGAAAAACATAACCTAATCTAAAATGAGTCATGAGTCTGTAGAATAAATAAATGATTTAAAAAAATCGCTAAGAAAATGCAATGTTGTCATGTTTCATGTAAGGGTGTTTTACATAAATAATCGTGACACTGTCGAATTAATTTGTATAAAAAATTAAAACTTTTTTTTTTTTTTTATATAATTCATAAGCCAGTTGATTCTTTGACATGGTCTCATTAATACCCTAGAGTTATGGGATATCAAAAGGAACACGTTGTATAGTACAGTCAGCAACATAAGAAGCTGAACATATACAAATTTACTACGAACTTGTACACCATAAGTATCCATAATATGGAAAAGTAAAGTGGTGTTTTAAAAATGTATGTCTTCAAAAACCTACATACTATAAATGTATACACCATGGATAGTTTTAGTGTACACATGTTTTGTAAATTTGTATCTGTTCAGCTACTTATGTTGCTGACCGTACCATCACTAGAATTAGGCACTTTACGTTTTCTGAAATAAACAAATAATTATAACAATATACCAACCTGAACTCATTGTACATAGTCCTGTTGAAGTGGTCCCTCAGGAAGAACGACCAGAATCTGAACAACGTGTTCATCTCTTGCGAGTGGCCAATGCCGAGCTTCTTGCGCTCTGCAAACAATATTACACTTTATTATCTAGGCACTTAGGTACTTAATTCGTAATCTTTACTAGATTTATAAAGCCTCGGGGGACAATCCTACGAAAAATATTTTTATTTATTCAAATTCACAAGCACTTATGAATAGTCTGACTCTAACGCTCGGTTCGGAAGGTTGCTTTTACTGAGAAGAGCCGGCAAGAAACTCAACAATTACTCTTTTCAAAACCAACTCAGATTTATTACAATTATTTATCTAGTTTCACTGACTATATTTGTGAGTTATGGCAGAAATAAAATACTAAATGATGACTGAATAAATAAATAGAAAAAAAAATGATGGCCAAGGAGCCGATAGACATCTCAAGAGGACGGGCTCCTACCTACACCAAGATATCCAAAACTTGGAGGAAATATTCCTCGAGTAATCTACGGGATAATTTTTGAAAAAAAAAAACCTTTCCCTGACGAGCCGGTTGGCGTGGTAAGATATCCTATCTATCACGCCATGCCCCATAGGTCGTGGGTTCGATTCCCACTCAGGAGAGATATTTGTGTGCATGAACATTTCTGTATGTCCTGAGTCTGGGTGTAATTATCTATATAAGTATATATTTAAAAAAGAAAAGTAGTACATGTAGTATATCAGTTATCTGGCTTCCATAGTACATGCTCTACTTGGTTTGGGGTCAGATGGCCGCGTGTGACGAATGTCCCAGATATATTATATTATATTAAGGGGGTAAAAGCAAGTAAGATAACCTTTAAGACAGCGCGAGTGGTACTTGTGGTAGGCCTGCTGGGTGAAGTGGTTCTCCCGCAGCAGGCCGTGGCTCGGGTGGTGGAAGGTGGGCAGCGAGGCCGGCACCGAGCCGCACGACGAGCCCAGCGTCGGGGACGTGCCCACCGACGACCTGGGTATACAACAATCATTCATTTAAAAAAAAAACATTTTTAATACAAGCTTTTTTTGGTGACTGTTGATTACAAAAAAATATATATTTGAAACTGTCAATTTTTTTTTTTTTTAATTCTTGTGAACAGAATTCTATCGGTTATTGTGTAATACATACCCAGTGCTGTGCGTCCTCGGTCGGTGTTCGCGGACGTCCATGATCCAGCCGACGTGGTGCTCCACCGGCGGGTTCAGGCTGTGCCTCGTCTTGTGCTTCCTACTGCTTCTGTACACGGGAAAGAAAAAAAAATCTACATTAATAAACCGGTAGATATTTTGACATTTGAATAATATAAAACCCGCCAAGTGTGGAGGTACCCACGTTTTAGCATTGATTTAATTTATATTTATTTTACAAATTTGTTTGAGTTATAATTATATATGGTGAAAATAGAGAAAACGAATTTTACCAAATTTGAGACCTAGCTAGATCAATTTTCATCGAAATCGTTAGAGCCGTTTTCGAATATTGCTCATTGAATAGAATAGGATGAGTATGCAAAATTTCAGCTTGATCACTGGTAGGTAGTTTACGAGTAAAATTACCATGACAGATAGATTGACTTGACGACTCTCCCCCTTCAGACCTATTCGGTTACCATTCCGATCAGAAAGGACGATTAATTTAGGCTGATGCTGTGTTAGTCGCAGAATTCATTTGCAGCGATCGTGTACCGATCGACTGCGTCGTTCCAAATGGAAGTCTGAAATGAGAATATAGGAGCCACCCTATTCAGTAGACTACTCACTCGGTATGTCTACCCGATCGGGACCGCAACCGAGTAGATATAGTCTGAATAAGGGCTTGTGTAGGTACTTACATAACATCAGTGGCGTGCGGGTCCTTGTTGGCCGCGTAGAACCTGGCGGTACGGCGCGGCCGCTTCGACTTGCTACCACCTTGTTCCTGCTGGTGCTCCACCTGGTATAAACACCATTATATTAAAATATTTTCATATCCTGTATATGAAAATATGAATTCTGTTACAGCCTGTATAAATAAACAATAAACACATAAATAAAATTTATGTGTCTGTTTGTGTAATATCGAAATAACAGCTTTTTACTAAATGCACATGAATGTATATATGGAACCTATAACAAAATATCAATTTTTAGATTTTTTCTCTGATCTCCGAACCGGCTGGGCCGATTTTGACGGGACTTTCACTGGCAGAAAGCTGTACTGTAGATGTGTATTCCGGTTGCTATACTTGAGATCCATTTCCTTCTACGCTTTGTGTGCTTACCACACCTCGGCCACATCATCACTTACCATAGTGAGATTGTGGTCAAACATAAGCCTAAAAATAAGAAAAAAGTATAGAAGTGCATATAATGTTACCCGGTTAGGTCTGGGCGGCGGCGGCGGTGGTTCGACAGGGTTTGAATGTCTCTCCGCGGGCACGGTCGCCTCGAACTGCTCCCGGGAGATCAGCGACACTGTGCGGTAGTGGGTTTGACTCCCGTACGACTGGAATATTAGGGGGGGGGGGGGGTGTTAGAATTGTGATTTAAGTGAAGGTGATGAATGGATGATGAAATATGCGGTGATTGTGATCAGATTTTTGGAATTGTTTTTAATAGCTTCTTGTATTAAAGGGTATAGCATCTATCTATGAGCCAAATATCCTCCAAATCAGCTCAGCCAGCCGGCCTAAGTCCAGCAGTGGACGTCTTGCGGCTGAGATGATGATGATCAATATTTAATTTCATATTAGTAGAATTATTTGACGGCGATGATAGCTCAGTGGTAGTGACGTCGGACGGCGAAGGTCGTGGGTTCGAATGCTACAATGAGCTTGAGCTTTCGGTGAAGGAAAACATCGTGAGGAAACCATAGCACGGTGGTAGGGTACTTTGTAGTACCAGCCTGGCTGACTGGTGTGTTCCGGCAGCTGCACTAAAGAGCCAGTTCCTTCTAGGCTTTGTGTGCTTACCACCTTCGGCCACATCATCACTTACCATAGTGAGATTGTGGTACCACAGTAAAAAAAAAAACAAAAACAAAAAGTCTAAAAATATTACACCCAATAATTTCATTCTATGCTAGTTTTTAACAGATTATTTCCTTATTTTTATCACACCCATCTCCGTTTCACTTGGATGATCATAGGGCCGATGTATGATGACGATATGGATGATGATTATGATGATGTAATAAATATTGAATATACACTCACAGAACCTACCGATGGAAAGTCTGTATCTGTCCATAAATCCTCCTCGTATCTTCTGAGTCCATCTGTGATCACCTGTGAGGTGAAAAAATCACACTTTGAAAATAAAATTATGTTAAGATCGGAAAAGTTGTTTGGGAGTTCATCGCGGACCTTCACGGCATCCTATGTTCTTCTCCATACCATAGGCTACCTGCATACCAAATTTCATCGCGATCGGTTCAGCTGTTTAAGCGTGAAAAGGTAACAAACAAACTCACTTTCGCATTTATAATATTAAAGTTAGGATAAGGATATTAGCTGCCCTTCCCTCGCGGTTTCACCCGCATTACAGAGATGAAAAGAAGTATATTTTTTCATGATTACACCGCAGGACAAACATACAAATGTCTATCCTGTGTGGGATCCGAACCCACGACCTGCGGCGTAATACGTAATGTTTCATTTTGAATCCCTATAATATATCAGTAGGTTAGTAGGTATATAATATGATAGTTTTACTAGTTAGTCTGTATATGTATATAAAAGGAAAACAATATGAAATTGAAAAAAGGAATTTTCGTACAGTACCAACCCGTACACGTTTCGTATACTTATTATATACATAGTTATTTTCTGAATAGTTTGCGAGCGGGTCGTGATCCCAGTTTGAGAAACGATGTTGTATATAAACTATAGACAGTGTATAGTATATAGTATAAGTGTGTGTGACCTGCTCCAAGTCCTGCGTGATCTTGGTGCGCGTGTTCCAGTCGCCCTGCCGGTCGTGCCCGTCGTGCTTGTGTGCGCGCGCGCCGGTCTGCGTCACGATCAGCAGCCGGCCCACGTCGCGGTCTGTGAACTCCATGTCTGACTCCTCGTCGGACCTAACACATATAACATTATATTAATAAACCAATTAATGTGACAGGAAAAAATGAAAACATACACAAAAGGCTTAATGTTTTTTTTATGAAATAATTTTATAATTTCTAGTCTTGTAGTAATAATCCAAATAGACTAAATCGATACGAAGACAACCACTTAAATACGAACAAAAAATCTATTAGTAAAATATAATTTTGATTTTAAACGTTTTGAAAATACCACATTTTATTAAAAAAAATCCTCCATAATAAAGTGTTACAACCCCTTTATCCAAACTTATTTTATCTTTATACTACCTTCTAGCGTTCCCGTGGGATCATATGTTATCCCGGGATAAATAGTACCCTATATATTATTCCAGGGTATGATCTATCTATGAGACAAGTTTCATTCAAATCCATCGAGTCGTTTATACGTAATTGAGTCCAAAACATGCAAACTTGTAACGTGTACAATATTAGTAGTTTAGGATATGGTGGAAAAACAGAACAGAAGAGAAGAGAACGCACCACGCATCAGTGAAAGTGTTGTGCCTGGGAGGCGGCAGGTCGAGCTCCTCGTCGAGCTGGAAGTGCAGCTCCTCGCGCTGCTCCTCGCCTGCACCAGCTGCAGCCGCCCCCGCGCCTGCCCCACCTGCGCCACCTGCCGCCCCTGCGCCGGGGGCGGGGGGGGCGGGAGGGGCGGCGCGCTCGCGCGACCCGCCCTTTGTGCGTCTCTTCACCTGGGAAACGTAAGTGTTGTTTTATTCCAGTGTATGATCTAGGTATATGCTAAATTTAATTTAAATCCGTCAAATCAATACGGCGTATCACATTTATAATATTGGTAGGCAATAAATAGTGAGAACCTAATTATGAGATTATACGACACTAGCTTGCGGCCCCGGGACCCCCTACTTTATACCATAAAGGGACCATCTGTGCAAAATTTGAAATAGGCGTTGATAAGTTAGTCATTAGTGAGTCAGAAATTTGATTTTTATATAACTTTTTTTTTTAATAATTCAGATTCTGTCTTACCTCAGTCCACATGTCAGTGGTGATCCTCTCGGGGCTGGCTGCCCCGGAACTGGACCTCTCGTCGTGTTCCGGCTTGTCACCGTTTGGGTCCTCTGTTCACATAATAATATTAAATTTACAACACATGATACATTACAATTGACTAAAACTTGTTTCACCCGCGTTCACGAGGGATCTTATGTTAAAAGTATGCAATATGTTTATCCGGAATATATTCTATCTGTGTACCGAATTTCATCCAAATCCATTCAGCCATTACGGTGTTGAGTAGTATGTCCAAGAATACATTTACATCTATACTAATATTATAAAGCTGAAGAGTTTATTTGTTTGAACGCGCTAATCTCAACTACTGGTTCGATTTGAAAAATTCTTTCAGTGTCGGTTTAGCCCATTTATCGAGGAAGACTATAGGCTACTTTTTATCATGGGAAAACACAAGGTCCCTTGGGAATGCGGCTGAAACCGCGGGGCGGAAGCTAGTTTATAATATTACAACATAGACACGCAATATTAGCTTTTATTGCCATGACACTAAAGGTTAAATAGATAAATATCCAGATTCTTTAAAGTATAGTTATGTCAGAATTCGGAAATGATGGAAGTGGCCACCGTCACCTATGGACATTAGCAATGCTAGGATTGACAATATGTTGCCGATGTAGAAGTCAACTGGCTCTCAAGGGCAACTGTCGGGCTACACCGCTTGGCAACAGATTTTCAAAATAACCAAAATATGGAAAGAGTTTGTATTCCTCAAAAGTTATCTATGAGCAATTTAACTCCCAGATAAACATAACTATATAAGAAAAAAATACTATTCCCGCAATGCGTAACCTGAAGTCTCTATAGAAAAGAGAAAAGAGGCCTAAATTACGGGACAAATTAATCCTCAAATAGTTTCAGTCTCCAATAATAATTGATCATTTCTCTCAGATCAAAAATATACCTAGATTGTACTTCGAAGTTTAAATGAATATTTAACAACTTACACAACTTATCGAATAATATTTTTACCTGATCTCCTTGCTTGTGGCACAAACTCGGGTACATCTGGATTGAGATGGTCCATCTGCGGCGTGCCCCCGCCCACCGCCGTACCGCGACCAGTGCGGAACATCCTGTATACACAGTATACTTAATATAAACATTATATAATAAAGGGCATCATACTTTTTTAGCATTTTTTTTATACTATGTTGTCGGCAAACAAGCATACGGCCCGCCTGATGGTAAGAGGTTACCGTAACCTATGAACGCTTGTGAAATTACAGCTAATAAACAAAATTGTTAGGCTAATCTAGCCTATCAATTCGAAGATCGACTTCAATATAAACAAGAAATCATATAGTATACTTGATTTTGTCTTTAAATATATTGGAAATCGCGCGGTCTTACGTTAGTCGACTGTGTGTAATGATTTACCAAATTTTGAAATGGTAATATGCTAGCCTCCATAGTAAAATGTTACAACCCCTTTATCAATTAAGTTTATTAATAAAAACTATAATAAAATCTATTGATTAGTTTAAAAGAACTTATAGACAATGTCATTATTTTATAAGGCTGACTTCCGAACCGGTGGTGGCTTCAGTAAATTCGACCTTCACAAGTGCCCTCCTAGGACCCAAACTGAATAAATGGCTTTGACTTTGACTTTGAATATTGAAAGATATTTTTAATACCTTAAATTTTATTTCCCCTTTCATATACTTCATACTCCAAAAAAACATGAATTCCCCATACACGAGCGCAACTATATGCAAAGTTATACATACCTAGGCAGTGGTGGCGGAGGTACAGCCCTCAGGAGGCTTGAGACGGGCGCGACTAGAGGCCCGCCCATCGTTGCCAAAGGGAAAATGCCAACCATTTGTTTCTTGCGTCTGTAAATAAAAAAAATATATCACTATTGGTCGATAAACTTAAGATTTGATATTAAACAACTTTTAAGAATTTCCTGAAATTATCCCAAAGGGATAATTGATCTAGGGTTAAGCAGGTGAAACTGTGTGGCGGAAAGTTAGTTTACTATATGTAGGAAGAGACTAGACTTTAGACTATAGGTAGTAGAACTCTTAGTGCAGAGTTCGCCCGGGGAAGTACTACCACCATATCTAATTCCGCTGTGAAATAGTAATGCACTTGTATTACTGTGTTTCGTTTAGGAGGGTATGGGAGCCGATGAAATTACAGGCCCGGGAGACTTAACAACTTCATGTCTCAAGGTTGGCAACGCGTGAGTGATACCCTTGGCAGGGAAAATATAAAATTGTATTTTCTTTGCCCGTGGTGTTATGAGCGTCTATAGGCTACGGTAACCGCTTACCATCAGGTGGGCCGTAAGCTTGTTTGCCACCTAAGTAGTATAAAAAAAAAACTACTATTTCATACCTAGACTAGATACTATAGAAAAATCTACTATGACCTTTTATTCGTGACAAAAATATATATGGTTTTGATGTAATTTTTTTGGTTTGACGAACGTAGACGCAACCGCGGAGCAAACAGCTTGTTTCAGTAATAAATGTAGCGACATGTATGATCTACTCCGCGTACGTACACGGGCAGTTCGGTTGTGCCACATTTCTATCGCCCAGATACATTTTATCGACGCGACTGTTTGGACGCAACGACTAAACATACGCAGGGCGCATTTATTCACAAATGGGTATATTAATGAGTTAATTCTTAACCCTTATGAAATAATTACAATTGTAGGTATATATAGCAAACTATGAAGAAAACTTCGATTGTGCGATTTAGGTTTTTTCATTTTAAAGATATAAAATTTTGAATTTTTTCGATAATTTCGCTTTATTCTTGAAATATGGATGTAATGTAATTATTTTGCAAAGTATTATGATTGTGCGATTAAAGTTGCTTATAATAGACAAACAAAATAAGTTTATAACTTATATGTTTGCAATACAGCGCCATCTATGTTGTTGAGTTTGTATTAATGAAGTGTGCTCACTTTCAAACAACTGATTTTAGGACGTAAGCCGGTGTTCATCAACATTTAAATATATGACTCAAAGATGAGCGGAAATAACCCCCTTTTATCATCTCACCTCCCCCCCCACTCCTTGGCAGCCATATTGACAAATAGGTACTTAATATCTTTGAATCTAAGAGTAGGAGAGAATATAAATTCATTTAAAAGCTAACAAACCAACTTAGGTCCTTCAGTGGAATAAATAACAGATTGAGGGTATGTTCCAATATACACTGCGAGCACTGTAAGGTGTGACATCATTTAGTAGATGAGAAGCCGTTCCTTTACATGTAGTTAGCTATACTGTGTACTGTTTAAAACGGAACGCAGTCCAGTATACTGTCTGTCATCCATGTATATATCCTACTGTCATTCCGGACGCTGTTGATCACGTGATCAATGTACCGAGAGCACCTTACCTCAAAAACGCCAGTGCTCACAATACAAAAACGGCGGCGTTTATGACGTCATTATGTTTCCCTAGGATACTGCGGCAGTATTCTGTCAGTCTTTAATGGAAGGAATTTCTCCCCAGTAAGAGCACTGAACAGTGCTCCCAGTGTATATCGGAACATACCCTGAATCAAAACAAAAGTCAATAATAGAAAAAAAAAACTGTACAAATTTATAACTACATCACAAATTGAACAAGAAGACCTATTAATAAGCTTCTTCTATGTATAAATAATTATAGTGAATAGTTTTTTTTACAAACCTTTTCTCCCCGGGCTTCTCATCACCCTCGGACTGAAGCGGGGGATCATCGTTGGACTCGAGTATCTTCTTGTTCTTCTCATCATCATCATCATCATCGTTTTCTATCGGTATGTCCTCTTCGGGTTGTTGCGTTATCTATGAAAATATTGATGTATTAGACCATTTTACTTATATTATAAAAGCAAAAGTTTGTGAAGATGGATGGATGTTTGTTACTCTTTCACCCAAAAGCTACTAAACGGATTTGGATGAAATTTGACACACAGATAGAATATATTCTAGATTAACATGTACGATACTTATTATCCCGGGAAAACATAAGATCCTCGAGAACGCGGATGAAACCGCGGGGCGGAAGCTAGTAACTAGATAAAAATATATGAATATAGGGTATTCACGGAATATATCCATCTCTTTCTAACGTCATATGACAAAAAGAGACGGGGCTATAAAATACTTACTTTACCATCTCACGTAGTGAGACCGAAAATGAATAAAACTTTCAATTTCATTCAACCGTTCATTCAGCAACATACAAACTTTCCTATTTGTTTAACCCCCATGGTTTCCCTCCATGCCATTACCTATCTGCATGCCACATTTCATCGCGATCGATTCAGAGGTTAGACGTGAAAAGGTAACAGACAACGAGTTACTATCGCATGTATAATATTTAAAATGTATATCTGTCATCGGAAAATAATAAGATCCGCAAATTAATAAATTTACTAGGTTAGGTTAGGTAACTTTATAAATTTCCTAGAAAATTTATAAACTCGCGGATCTTGTTATTTTCCGGTGACATATCTATACTAATATTATAAAGCTGAAGAGTTTGTTTGTTTGAACGCGCTTATCTCAGGAACTACTGATTCGATTTGAAAAATTCTTCCCATTTATCGAAGAAGGCTATAGGCTACTTTTTATCTCGGGAAAACGCAAGATCCCTCGGGAACGCGAGTGAAACCACGCGGAAAGCTAGTAATAAATATTTGAACTTACATCACTTTTCTCCTCAACACTAGTAGCCTCACACCCACTTTCCGTCTCACACTTCTGCACTTTTTCCACCACTTCTTCCACACACTCTTCACTTTCTATGCTCGGCGCTTCCGTTTTCGTCTCTTGCACCTCGTTTACTTCTTTTATCTCCTCTTTGACTTCCTCCGATTTGGGCTCTTCGGGCGTCTTCGGTTTCTCTTCGGGTGCTTTCGGCTTGTATGGTTTGTCGGGTTTTTCGCTCTCATCTGAGTTTGTTCCCGATGTTATATCGAGTATCGGCCATTTTGTCGGTTCGAATGCTGTTCGGACCTGTTGGACAAAAAATAGTTAGTTTAAGTATTACGTTTTACTTTATTTCACACTTCAACACACTCCCATAAACTCCCCCCACACTCGCATCAATATACACACTCACACTCACACACACGTCCAATCACACTACCACACACTCCATCACAATTTTCTACCCTCCCCCAACCATCCTCCACTAAAACACACTCGCACACACTTTCACACACTCTCACCTTAAAGCCAGCAATCAGCTGCAGTTTATCAGAATCTCGTATAGCGTCGAGAACTAGTTGCACGTCAGCTGTGAGTGCCCGCACGCGATGGAATGACGCTATCAACGTCACCGGGATCGTACCGTCGGCCGCCATCTTGCGCCGGAGAAAGAAGTCCCGGGCCAGGTTGTCTGGACTGAAGTAGTATTCGCTGTGGATATGGAAATTTTGTTTTAAATGAAGCAAGGAGAAGCCTACGTAAAGATGAAATGCCAATGACACATTGAATGCAACCAAAATCAAAATTGGTGTATAATTTTGTCAATTTAAAAAATCACTTTTCATAAACTCACATCTGCTTCTTAATAAGATCCTTGAGCGTCGCCTGGTCCAAGCCAATGCCGTAGGGCGTGGCGGTCGCCGCTGCGGCTCCATAATAGAAGGCCTGTGCGAGCGGGGGCGCCAAGGGCGGCCCTAGCGGCGTGAGGCCGGAGTACTGCAGCACCAGGCCCTGTGGGACTGCCGCTTGAGCAACCCTGAGCTGGAGGGGGAGGGGGAGGGGAGGGTGTTAATGGTAGCCCGTGATTGTGAACTGTGCCTTTGGTTTTGGACTCAATTAATAGAGATTTCTTGTCGCTACAAGATTCTACATCGCGCTATCGAAGTTTCCTAAGCACTCCGCATAATATACGAGTTTCCAACATCTACAGTTGGACTGCGGTCCCCAGATACGATGACCTAACTTGCCGGAAGATCTGCCCTTCTCAATGGAGGAGTCGACTACTTTGCTCCTCCTTCTACTTCCCCAGTCGAGCTGCTCTTTAAGCAACATATCGATATGATCTACCTCTCTTATTTATTTAGATATTGTAAATAAGGCATTATTTGAGTAGTAGAATACATCCCCACTTCTGAGAACTAAACATCTTAATAGCAACATTTTTAACATTTCGCTTCATACACAAAAAACCAAAGGCACTCTTTCACACCCATAATGAAATGAATATAATCACCTTTATTAGTAATAATACCTTAATAATACTTCATATAAATATATAAATAATATAACCACATGATAATGTACACCGATGCTGTGGATTTTATAATTTAAATCTTATTTTGAGTACCATATGAGTTATTATGCGATGATAATTATTATTTAAAGCGAAATAATGTGTTAAATATGAAATAAATAAAATAATCTGACGTAATAATAGGGTTGTTGCATGTATTCGAGATAAACTATCAAACACTAACCAATGTATGAAACATCTAAAAATCACTGTAACAACGATTATTATGTCGTTTTTTTAATACTTTTTAGTTTTTATGATTTTTAATAACCATTCTAACCACAAAGTGTAGATCTTTTGTTGCTATATTAAGACATCACAAGTTAGTATTTATTTGAAACCATGGGTATGTTCCGATATGCACTGCGAGCACTGTAAGGTGTGACGTCATTTAGTATACTGAGAAGCCGTTCCTTTATAGTTAGCTATACTGGGTACTGTTTAAAACGGAACTCACTCCAGTATACTGTCTATCATCCATGTATATATCCTACTGTCATTCTGGACGCTGTTGATCGCTTGATCAAGACACTGAAAGAAGCTTACCTCGAAAACGCCAGTACAAAAATGGCGAATTTATGACGTCATTATGTTTCCCTAGGAAACTGCGGCATTATACCGTCAGTCTATAACGGAAAGAATTTCTCCCCAGTAAGAGCACTGAACAGTATCGAAACATACCCCATATAAACCTATCGTTTTGACATTTCACAAAATGTCGCTGATATGTCAGTCAACATACCAATTTTTAATAAAGCTTACATGCATATTCTTCATGTTAAAATTCATCTAAACAAATATGGACCTCCTCAAAATCATATATACTGGGTGATCTTTTAGTCACTGGCCATACTTGCAGGGGTGGAAGTACTCATCAATATGAACAACTTTTATCATGGGACTAACTCTCGAGATCAGAAAAATTATCAGCTGTCCATACAAAAGTTTAATACCTACTCGATCAAAATGTATGAATGTTAGTCCCATAATAAAAGTTGTTCATATTGACGAGTACTTCAAACCCTGCAAGTATGTCCAGTGACTAAAAAATCACCCTGTATAAACATGAAATATCATAAGACATCATCACGAAAAAATATTATCATCATAATGTATTAATATTGCGCAAATAAACTATGTATTTCCCTATACTCATGATACAATAAATAAGCAGGTTATAATAAGCAAAATGAAGTAAAAGGATTTCGACCTGTTTAATGGTATGGTACTCAAAATATGGTAACTGACAATGATTCGAAAGGTATTTTGGGATATCGGAACATATTTTGATAAGCAAATTCCTTTTAAAAGAATATGCTTACCATAGACAACTCTGGGTTTGCCCGTTTTTTTTTTTTTATAACCATAAATTTTTACTTTGGGTAGGCTTGTGTTTGACCACAATCTCTCTCGTACTCACACGGGACGCTATATCAGTCGGGCAAGTGTCGTCCTTCTGTCATCGAAGGTCCCCTACCTTAGAATTCTACAATGAGCTCGAACTTTCACCGATGGAAAACATAGGACAGGGGTAGGTTACTTTGTAAGTACCCCAGTTCCTTTAAGGTTTCGAGCGCTTACCACCTTCGGTCACAACATCGTGATCAAAACATAAGGCTTTGAATGAAAGGCTTTTCTCAAAATAGGTACGTACCTGCGCCAGATCAGCATGTTGATGATAGTCATGGTGGTGGTACATGTGGTGCGGGGGCGCCAGGGTGGGCAGCGCCGAGGCGGGGCGCGGGGCCGCGCGGCGGGCGCCGCGAGCGCCGCGAGGGGCGCCGCGCCCGCGGGGCCCGCCGCCCCCACCGCCCCCAGAGCCCACGCCGCGGCGACACTCCTCGCCGTTTAGGGACACTGTGTCTGGACGATATTGAACTTTGGAGATCATCATATTTTATAACAAAAAAATATAATATTGGATGTATATTTTGAGATGACATTTTACATGTCCAATTGAGACCAATATCAGCGCATTTATTTACTTACAAGAGACCGAATAACGTCATGACCGTAGAGTTACAAGACGTCCAGCGTATTCATCAAACTACTCGCAAAATTTGAAAATGAAAAATTTAAATGCATTTTTATGGCACTTATCGATTGAATAAAATTTTCGAGTTTTTTTTGGTGGCTTATTAGCACCTTAGGAACGAATTGAGACATTTTTCAAAAATAGGTGTAATACCCTATGCAATATATTTTGTTGGTAGTTTTGGCACGCCCGTCCGAAAGGACGAAGACGATGGTCCACGCATGCCCAGAAGAATCTTTAATTAAATATTCTTGTCACACCACTGTCTGCATTTGAATGTGCGCGTGGGTTTTGATGCGGTTTTTACAAATGCTTAAGGGGGAACACCTTGAGGAAGAGGCTGACTATATGAATTCCACATTACTATATTAGATGCTAGCTTCTACCCCGCAGTTTCACTCGCTTGGGCGTTCAATCCATGATTGAGTAGCAAACATACCAACTCTCGAATTTATATTAGCAGAATTAATTATTTATTACATCAAATTCACAAAAAAATGTATTTCCCATATAGTTACATCACTGAGATAACTCCCAGATAAACACAATTATATAAGAAACATTTACTTTTCCCGCAATGCGTAACCCGAAGTCTCTATAGATAAGAGAAAAGAGGCCTAAATTACGGGATAACTGAACGCACATAGATTCTATCGATATCGTGAAAAGTATCGCGGTAACATAAAAAAATAAATTTAGCCATTTATTCCCAGATATTTCTGGACAACTTTTGATACAAAGACTATGGCCCATTGTGCCTTCTTTGAATTTAAGAGATCGCCAATCGGAGAAATCTAAAGGAAGCATCAGTTGACAACCTAACAAAAATAGTTTTTTTTATATGGGTTTTATTATGTTTAGAGAATTCAAAATAATAAAAAAATCTAAACCACTAACTATCAGTGATTGACAACCTACGATAGAGGCCTTAAAAAAGATTACATACCATTATCAGGCCTGGCGGAATGCTGAGGCCCATGTTTCCCAGGCCGAGCGGCCTTCACGTCGATATCGAGCGGTACCCACTTGTGCTTGCCGGACTTGCTGCCGCCTTTTCCGACACCTAAAATAAGTTCGCATCTTTATTGGGGCTTAGGCGAGTGTTAGACGTTAGGGAAATTTACTGCGAGATGTAGAGTAGTGTAGCTAAGTCCCCACATCTTGTATACTAATAAAAGCTGTTCCCCGCGATTTCACCCGCATTCCCGGGATAAAAAGCCTATAACGTTCCTCAAGAATTGAGCTATCAAATGCAAATATATATATATTTTTTTATGTAAATCTTTCCCAATAATTAACCAAAAACTCACAAGACCTAAAAATTTCCGCCGTTAGTTTCTATAAGACATTTGCAGAGATGTCATAACACCTTCCCAGGATCCAAGACTGTACCTTGATATCGAAAACTGCTATAGCACTCCAAAAGTTCCAAAAGTCCCAAAAGACCTAAAGTGACAGTAAAAAGACACAAAAGATTACAAACTGACCGGCGTTCTTCGTCTTGTCGTTATGCTTGTCAATGTGCTGGTGGTTCCAAGTCGGCTCCAGTTTCTCCACCTTCACCTGCTGCGGGTGATGCTCCTCGAGGGGCTTGCGGTCTTGCTCCTGGAAATATACGGGGGGGAGCAGGATTAAAATCAATTATATTAATCAATATTTTTGGGCCAAACAACGGTTCTGATAATACCTATCTGCAGTCTTTACTACAGGTATCCAAGAAACAACAACAACAACATTGTCAGCAAACAAGCATACGGTCCGCCTAATGGTAAGCCGTTAACGTAGCCTATGAACGCTTGCAACACCAGGGGTATCACTCACACGTTGCCGACCCTTCCCCCCTCCCCAATGGGCTCTAGCTACTTTACTCACGCGTAGGAACACAACTATAAGTTATTTGGCTGCGGTATTCTGTAAGGTGGAGGTACTTCCCCAGTCGAGCTGCTCTTTGAGCGACATATCGCTATGCTCTAACTCTCTTAAAATTATTTATTTTTAATTATTTTATTTATATTCATTGTAAGACAAAGTTTTTCTGGGATTCTTAGATCTTCATTGCTCAGTCATCACCGTTGAGAAAAGTCAAAGCCATATTAAACTAACATTCGCCCCGCTGTCTGATCAGCGTTCCCTGGATAAAAGATAACCCATGTCAATCTCCGGTCCATAAATCACTATGCAATAAATCACATCGGTCCCTTGCTCCGTGCTGCGTGAAAGAAGGACAAACTAACAAAAAAACAAATACATTTTCGGATTTATATACAAGTATATGAAGGTTAAAGCTACAGAAGTTCCCATCGATTAAGGCATCAGTGCTTCAAGGAATTAGTGATACAATTATGTGGTAGAACTGACCCACAAATATCGCTGAAAAACTGCTCATAACACAACGTAAGAACATACAAAATTTAAACTCACCGCATTCCCATTATGATGTGAAGAGTCAGCATCGTGTGGCGGTGGCGTGGAGTGACACCTCGCGCCGGCAACAGCTGCGCCTAACGTCGGCCAATCGCCGATGTCAGTGAAATCTGATGCCTGGAGACAAGAGAGAAGAGGTTATATAGATTGTAATGAACTGAAGTACGGTATTGTATTGATAAATGTGAGCTGGTCAACCAATGGACCTGCTCAAGTATCAGTCCACAAGTGGATGAACCAACAGGTAACAGACACCCTGCTTTAGGTATAAAATCTTCCCTGAGACGTTTATTATATACTTGAATTTTGAACGTTTTAGAAAATAAAAGGATTTTATATAGGAGATAAGTCTCTCAACAGACATCATGATGATGTATACCACATTAAACTTAATAACAATATTTAGTGTCCTTCGAGCCAGACAGACCCGTCTGATCCTTCGAGCCGGATATAATTTAGAAATAACACAATTGTACGATAACCAACAACTCCAAACCCTCAATACCTGTCCATCCTGCTCGACCTTCGCCCAGCTCCGCCTCGCCCTGGACTTCCTCCGAGTCGTGACACCCGCTGTCATGCTATTCACACTTATTGCTCTATTAGACACTTTATTGTGACATATTGACACTTGCTTTAATACTTTTCAGTTAAGAACGTAGTTCACTGATTTGGTGATATTTTCTGCTGTAATTTTGGTTTAGCTGTGGATTTGTTCCGGTGATTAAAGATATTTATCAAAGTTCAATAGTGATAAAAATTGTGACTGTAACATTGGATTAATTAAGATTTATTTGTATCTTATTTGAAGTTAAAGAGGTGCCTACTAAATATGCGATTTCAAAGTTAGTAAATAAACGGTCAGTTGCTTTAAAATCGAATTATTATAAAGTAAATCTCTCGCACGAATTGATACAGCATTACTGTTAAAATGTTCCTATCATATCATTCTTATATATATATACAAACAATTAAATAAGTGTCTGTTTGTAATGTCATAATAACAGTATTTTACTAAATGCATATTATTATGAAATTATATACGGTACTTATAACATATAACAAATAAAAATAGTTTTTTTGTTTGCTGTCTGTGTGTTTATTCCGCCTGGACCGATTTTGACGGTGACTTTCACTGGCAGTTAATTGATGTTATAAGGAGTAACTTAGGTTTTAGTTTGTAGGCTAATTTTTATAACGCAGGTGAAACAGCTGGGAACAGCTGAGTTACTCAAAATTTTTATATATTTTTTCCTTATTGTCATACACACAAATATTGTTAGTGAGACTAGATAAATAATTTAATGTAATAAAATTGCCGAGTTTCTTGCCGGCTCTTCTCAGCAAAAGCAACCTGCCGAACCGTGCGTTCGAGTCAGACTATTCATAAGTGCTTGTGAAGGCCTATTTTAATAAAATATTTTCATTTATAGTTAATACTTTGTTAATGTCAAGTATTTATCATATAATTAATGCATACCAATATGTCTGTTTCCACGCATCGAGAAGTGACAGAAAATGTGTTGTGACATTTGAGATAAAAATTGAGGAAATCATTATGGAGACCGGTTTTTTTTTTAATGTCCGTAACGAAATTAAATTAAATTTCGATATAGTTCACATTGCTGTGAGGTCAAATAAAATGCGGAGATTCAGTATTTTAGTAGATTTGTAAAGCACTTATAAATAACTTAGCATGTAATAGCTGTTTAAGTATTATATAAATTACTAGCTTTTCCGCACGGTTTCACCCGCGTTCCCGGGATAAAATATAGCCCATGTTACTCAGGGATAATGTAGCTTTCTAATGGTGAAAGAATTTTTGAAATCGGTCCAGTAGTTTTTGAGTTTATTTGTTACATACAAAAATACAAATCTTTCCTCTTTATAATATTACTATAGAAGTATAGATAGGGCATAAACTGAGTTTTAAACTAAAGAATCTCAATGAAGCAAATGTATTTAATCTATGGGTATTTTAGTATGTAAGGCAATTTAAACAGATGTATGACTCCCTTGTTGCCCTAATAATACAAAATAACTAGCGACCCACCCCGGCTTCGCATGGCTGCAATTTACTATAATGAAGAAAATGAGAAGTGTTTTTTTGTTAATGAAAACGTGACAGCACAACTTTACTGTCAAACTGAACGTCACGTTATTTTTATTGAGATTCGCATACAAAAAACCATCTAAATTTCCGACTTTTCCGGTGGATTTTCCAAAAAAAACTTTCATACAAAGTTTGTCCTAAATATTTCATGTACTTATTCAAAAATAATAATTGAAGAAGAAGAAAGAAGAAAGATACATTTATTAGACACAACAAAATAGCACAACACATAACAATACAAAACATACAATATAATATACAATAGGTATTGATGCATTGTTCTACCAAGTTGGGCCCAAAACGGCTCCAGCTCAGCATGTGCTGCAGAAACTACAGCGCTGGTTTTCGGCTGAAGCCATCGGTGATGCACGGACGAAAGAAACGGTAGATGAAAAAGAAATACAGATAAAAGATAAATTTTACTACTTATTAAGTATACATAAATGCATAGATAACTCATAATAAAAAATAAAAATAATAATAAAAAAAAAAAAAAAAAAACTTCAAACATTAAAATTAGCACAAAGTCAATGTATTTAGCAACTGATCGCGCGATTACGTTACTAATAGACAACCAATTACACGTAATGAACGTTTACAATTACCACTACACTTCGACAACTTTCACAGTCAGTCAGAAGAACATTGCGGATCTATAAGCAATTATTTGTTGTTTTATATATCAACGCACAGCCCAAACCGCCGGACCTAGAGACTTGAAATTTTGCACCTAGATACCTTTTTATACAGTGTAGGCATCCACTAACGAATAATTTTCGGAAATTCAACCCCTAAGGGGATAAAAGAAAAAAGCTTGTTTCTCGTTGGAACTGGTGTCAATGATGGAGAAAACTCAGGTACGTTTATTTTTGGGTACTGCATTACATAATCACTCCCGGAGAAACTATCAACAGTAATCCAACAATGAGCAATGAATCTATCAGAAAATCCTACGTTGATTTGTAAATCGCAGATTAAAATATCGACTCCCTCAAAAATTATGGAAAGACTTATAGAAGACAAATCCTGTCAAAAAATTATTATTCATTCAAATTCAGGTGCAGATATTTACCTATGAGATTGTTCACCACCAACTTTGTCGACAGTACAAACACCTGCTGGCCCAGACACATGCATAATGAAAAGTATCGTGTCCGCTACTCCAAGGTCGGATCAATTCTTACAAAATGCATACAATTTCTAGTTGCTAGTTGCAGGTGTATTTAGCATTAATTTATGTATGAGTTTCGGAGCTAGCGTGTGTTCGTTTGATTATTGATTTATTTTATAGTCAATAAAGATATCATCTACATTTTAAAATTACGTGCAGTAATGAAATGGGGGTAGAATCGTGTTAGGGTGCAAGTACTCTTCAATATGAATACACATTTATGAAATAAAAAGTTTTTTTTTTTTTTTACTATTTTGTCCTGTCATTTTAAACGTTCCTAATTTCCTACCAAGTATTCATTATTTTTCGCGATTTAAAATTTAAATTTTCCACAAATCATTCAGTTTAATTCCGTTATTTTAAATTCAATGTAATTAATATGTAATTTCTAGCTCTATCACTACTAAATAACAATAAACAAAAAGATTCCGACGAATTGAGAACCTCCTCCTTTTTTGAAGTTGGTTAAAAGGTAAATGGGAGCAAAGCTTTGACAAATAGCAAAAGTATATTAGCTAATAATGCTATTAGCACAACAGCTATAGCTAGATTTGACACCCGTGTCCACTGTTCTAAGTTTAACTTTGGCTAAGTAAAGTTCTCTGTCACTGTCTCACAATTCTTATTTGACAGTTGCGAGACGGGGACACGCGACTATGCTTATATCCTCAAATGCTCGAGGTATATAAATAGGTTTGATTGATAACAATGTGTAAACGCGCTGTGAGGTCCAATGAACTGATAAAGGTGGCAAAAAAATACTGGATTACAGGTGCTAATATATTAATGGGTTTTACGTAGATTATTGAGGGTCTTGTAATACCTGGTCACAAGCACAGCTCAATCATAGTAATTTATTCAGATAAGGCACTATGCGCTTCGAAGCAGTTGAAATTATTACCGGTTCGGAAGTGAGCCTTCAACTGAGAAGATCCGGCAAGAAAGTCAGTAAAGTTATGCAACACTTGCTAGGACAGCCCTTTGCTATTTGATGACATGAGCTCGGAGAATTACAAAGGCCTTCGAAGTTGAAAACATGGAGGAAGGAGTTGTGAGAAGCAAAGGATATCTATGGTATCCAGTGTGATCAGGCTGAAAATATTACAATAATATTAGAGATAGAGATAACAACTGCTGATAAGCGATATTGATTTTTGACACCTAAAAATATGTAATATTTACAAAAGACCTAAATTCAATAGTGGCCACTTTTGTCACAAAAATACGTAATTATATTCTTTAGCAAGAATTGAATACACTTAACACATTCACACCGCGGCAACAAGCTATGCAAATTGATATAACCTATACAACCGCGTGGCCACCACGTTGCGCTAGCGCCGGTATTGTTGTCCCGCTCTGACAAGCGAGAGTGTCGCCGTCTCGCTCTCCTGGCTGGGGTTCCCACTCACCGAACTAGCAAGGTCGCGGTGACTGTATAACATTATTTAGTAAGTTTGCTGATTGTTAATTTTTAATACGTCGAATTGAGGAATCATGTGAGTTATTATGACGTATGAGTTGGTTTATAAATAGATCCAATTTCGCGAACACTTTTAAAAGGCATGGAAAAATCTGAATCTGGATTACCGTTACTTGTTTCGAAACAATTTCCTCGCAAAATTATGGAGAAACTCCGCCAAAATATAACTTGCGATAATATTTGTCGGCATGCTGTCAGTGAAACAAAAATGTTTCAATAATCAGCTTTTGAGTTCGAGAAGTCATATTTCTTTTTATTAAAATGGGACCTTAGAGACCCGAGGCTTTTCGGATACAAAGATTCTAAACTAATCATCAAAGCACATGTCGTCTGTGAATCAAACAAAAGAAGTCTGAGGATAGCACTGTCCAATTCCAATTTATTGTTTATGGCTCCATGGTGCAACCGATGACTCCGCCAGTGTCATGGTTAGAAAAAACAACGGGTAACAGAAATAATGGGAGAAAAGAAGCAATAAGATCAAGAAAGAAAGGAAAAAAAGCTTAATGAGTAAATGGGTAATACTTAAATGATTAAACAGTAGCACTGTCACAGAATTAGATCATCTGTCAAATTGAAATGTTACTTATGTAACGTTTTGTAGGAGAATTCAGGAATTTACTATTACCACAGATTATAAAACTTTATTTACTTGTTTCTATGACACAGACGGTTGTATTTCTAAATATAAATATTATGTTATCGGGAGTGTATTTTGATCAAATAATTGCTTTTGTAATTCAGTGGTTGTGACATCGGATACCACGGCAATCGTGGGTCTTCAATGAGCTTGTGCATTCGGTGAAGGAGACCATAACACGGTGTTAAGCATAGTGAATGCTAAGTAAGAAAAAGAATGTTGAGATAAAATAATGAAACGTATGACGTAAAACATGTTAATATGAAACAAGGTGAAATATTACGCAATGTTAGTGATAAAAAAACTGTATCTCCGACATACTTTTTACTTCAGTCAATCTTAGTCAAATAAGGGAAAATGCTTGACAAAACTATCAAAAAAAGGGTTAGGATAAATAAATGAAACTAGAAAATCTATATAAATAAAAATGAATCCTTATTTCCCTTGGTCCCGCTATAATTTGAGAACGACTCTACAGATTTCATTCATCTTTTTTTTAAAGTTTTCTAATACTTTGTACAAGGTTCTTACGAAAAAAAAAAGATTAAGAAAATTACAGAAAACTTAACGACTATTTTAAATCCGCGCGTTTGATGAATGTGAATTTAACAGACAGTTGTTGTTTTTTTTGCATAAATATAAATTTAATAGAAAAAAGAAATTGGACCGATTTTTTTAAAATATAAATGCGAAAGTAACACAGTCTGTTACCTTTTCACGCTTAAACAGTTTTTCTCTTATTGTGAAGAGAAAAACTGGAAAATTGGCAAATTCGGGAAAAACAGAATAGCCTATATTTTTGCGTTAGATAGCCAGTTTATTTAGAAAGGATATAGGCTACTTTTTATCTTGAGAACGCTGGTGAAACCGCGGGGACAGCTATATTACAATAAAATTGTTTACTCCTTTCTAAAACGTAATGTAAGTTTGATTTCTTGGCTATCCTATCAGGGATCTCCTTTCTTCTTATTTTGTTAACTATGTCCTTATTATAAGATAAGAAATGAGTATCTTTTTTCATTTCACGCGACGACGAAGTGCACTGATGATGGTTGTGAGTTCGAATCCTACAATAATCATGAGCCTTAGTTAGGAGACTATATCACTGTGTGGTAGAGCACTTTGTAGCTACCACCCTCAAGTTTAAAATCTGTCACCAAGCAGCTACTGGCTACTGGTGTTCCGACAAACGAGACCCGGTTCTCTTCTTAGATTTGTGTGCATACCACTTTTAGCCACGTAACTTTAATATACCTACTAACAATATAATAATAACCCACGAACCCCTATTTTACGCCCTTATGGGTTGTATGTTCAAAAATCCTTATCAAAGAAACCCACATGCAAATTTTCACGATCCAGTTTGGGCTGTGCGTTGATATGTCAGTCAGTCAGTCATTTATTCTTCTATATATCTACACTTATAAAGAATATAATATATACCTTCTAGCTATAACAATTAATTTATTTACATATTTACAATTAAAGTAAAAAATACAAACTATGATATATAGAAAACATCCTCAAAGCCCTCGCTGCTGTCGATTGGCAAGGTTTTACAATTAATTGAAAAAACATATTTCACCAAGCAATAACGGGAATGAAATCCCGTTGAACCGGCTAACATGCAATGAAATAGACAAAATTGTTATATCGACGCAAACAATTTCTGACGTTGGCATTTTTATTCAATTGAACTGCTCATCTAAAAGTGCAGAGCGAGTTGGCATTATGCCAGATGTAGGTACATATTGTTTTGTCATTCAAGTTTACAGGGTGTATCCTGGATTTTGTTACATCCACATGGATCTGCACTTTACAATGGACATTTCAAGGACGATCCGAAATTTCCACTTGATTCTTTAAACAATGTGTTTTATAGATCGACTGAATTCGACTATTCGAGCAACCACGGAAGTTAATATATCAGCGAAACAAGGCCACGCTCCGGAACATAAAGGAGTTAGGATGGCTAGGGTCAGACTGGCAGGGGGAAATCACCCCCACCTAGAATAAGTATGCCACATTCCTTTCTCATTTATAATACTAGCTTCCACCCCGTGGTTTCAGCCGCGTTCCTGAGGGATCTTATTTTCCCGGGATAAAAAGTAAGAATATATTCTATCTGTATGCCAAATTTTATCGAAATCCGTTTAGTAGTTTTTGTGAGAGAGTAACAAGCATCCAGACATCCTGACAATTATAATAGTATGATAGGATTAAGTAACTGACACTTATTAATTTCAAAATTAACCTAACAGTAGAATTAAGGGTTAAATTAACATGGCCACTCATGCTAAAACAATTCATCATAAAGCTTTCAACATACACATTGAGTTTACCATTTAATTTTATGGAAAAAGATATAATTTTGTGAGAATTCTTTTGGCAAGGCCACAGTACGTCGGTCGATCGGTTTTGTGTATAATATACGGTACATTTGTAGATATCTTATTGTTTTAATATTCCCCTGCATGTCTAATGCAAATTACAAGTATATTTATGTAGAACTCACAGATGTTATGCATGAATAACCAGGTAAAGTGAGATTTTTCCTTATTACTAATAACCTAGCTAGGCCATCTTTATTGTAAACATTCTCTTTGCTTAAGTAAATAAAGATAACTTATGATATATGTACCTACCTAGCATACTACACTGTTAACAGAATGAAAAAATGCTTATTGTTAAAAGATACTACAGATAAAGATTATAAAAAAAAAGGTGGGGGGACAAAAATATGAAAAAGTCACAAGTGAACAAAAATTGAGTCAAATTATGTGAATACCGCAGCCAAATAAGTGATAGTTGTGTTCCTGCGCATGAGTAAGGTCATCGGGGTGGGGGGAAGGGTCGGCAACTCGTGAGTGATACCCCTGGTGTTGCAAGCGTTCATAGGCTACGGTAACCGCTTACCATCAGGCGGGCTGTACGCTTGTTTGCCGACAATGTTGTATAAAAAAAAAATACACAACAAACGTTTATTAAACTTAGACTGATTGATTATGTTCACATAATGCTATTTTGGAGAATCACGTGAATTCAACCTTAATTCCATGCGGATGCAAAATAGTTTTCAACACACTGTATAAAGTGAACTGTTAACGACATGCTAGAAAAGGGTTGTAAATCAAGTAATAAAACAACCACATGCAGTATACATTCAATAAAGGTGAAGAAAACAGTTAAAAATTTATATTTACAACTTTTGAACAGCCTGTCAAATGACTTTGTCAAGAAAAATGGTAATAAAAAATTAGAGACAAGAATAGATAAAATAAGTAATCTGAACGTAGTGCGAGTACAGAGCAAGATGAGGAAATAAGAGACTACTACGGTATGGTACAAATGCAAAATCTACGACTACCTTCACAAGTAGAGGAAAACCGAAAAAGAGTAGATGGCAATTATACTAATGAGGAAATGAGGCGAATGCGAATCGAAATGTGCCATGTGGTAAGTAAAATGATATTTAATACACCACTTTAGGGCGTGAATTCTTCGAACAAGCGTGCTTCTACATCGGCCTATCATCGTACTTTTATGGGGGGTGGTATATAAGTGCCACAAAAAAAGACTATTCCCCTCAATCCACGTGGTGCAGAACAAGCTGATGGTTATCTTAGAATAAAAGGTGTACTCTAGAGTAATATCCTGGTTAGAGTTGTTGGGAGCAAGTGGAACAAAACCGCTTATTGTGGAAATCATTGGCTGAACATAGGCCGTTCAGCAGTGGACATCCTCGGGCTGAATATGATGATGATAGTAATATTGATAATTTACAGTTTAATCAATCTGCTAAATCAATATTAGCGCCTGCGCTATTAACTAACAGTCATTTGTAACGCTATTGGAATAATACCACACTAACACAGTGACGACAAGGTGCGGTGATAGTAGTGGATAGTAGACCGTCTAACCTTGACCTTTGCTTAGAGTGATTAGCGATCGTCTGATACGTATTTATTTTCTGAATATACTAAAAACAAGTTTGGTTACCGAACGAAACGTAAGTTGTGGAGAATATTATTAGATAATACCTACATATTCCGCTGAATTATACCTACAAAATTTTTTACGCTAGCAGACGGTTCAGGATGTCGCAAATCGAGTTTCGGCTCTTAGTAGATGATGGGTTTGGCGAAACATAATAATGGCAGGTGCAAAACCTTGATCGACTTGTAGCTGAGTATAATGCAGTATATGGAGACCAGCGCGGATATTAGCAATCGTAAGACTTGGACAAGCGCAAGAATGGCACAAAAGAGAGGAATAATTTAGTCGGCCGCAACTTGCAGCATTTGAATGTGGATGAGCTCCCAACGATGCTACAACATGTGGCAATATAAAAACGGCTCAAACAGCTTTTCGAGGACGACTATTTATTGGCAATGCTCTGGTAGTGGAGACGATTAGCCGTCAAGTGGAACCTGCTTGTCAATCCACTGACATAAATAGCTAGATTCTCTAAGCATATAGATAGATTCTCTTCCGCTCTCGTCACCGGGTATTAAGATACTGTTCATGATAAATTACGATGACTTCACATGTCCTATACGTGCCGGATTCGCCGGGCTACCAACATGACACTAACGACATCTCATTTGCTGGAGTCTGTCGAGGCATTTGGCCTGTGGGTGTTACTAACATTAATTCAATTCGGCTGAAGTTCATTACCCTCCTGACTTTGAGTTAGATTCAAACTTGAGAACCACAATAAGGCGTTTCGATTCGTTTTTACAGTTGCGTTAAAGGGGTCCTTGAGGAAGATTTTTTAGCTTGATGATGCACCCGATGGACAGTAAGTGCTCATTGCCTCCAATGGACATTTGCTATACCAGTGGGATAGCCAATATGTTGCCGACCTGAAAGTTTTAAGACTATACAACATTGAGCTGTTACAAAAGAAACTCTTTACACATGTCAAATTGTCCTTCACTCTTCCATAGAATTATCGATATGTTATGAGATTCTGATCCTAAGTGTTAATGGCCATTTCGTAAGTGTAAATGGTCATTTCGCTAGTTAACAATAAAATCCGTTTCAGCAGTTACATTTCACCCAGAACGGCCCACAATAACACGTCGTACGTAGCACAGAGCGTAGCCCATGTTTACACATAGCGATCATTGTTTGGCTAACAATATGGACATATTTGTATTGCTCTTCACTGTACGTTACAATGGTACGGGCCATTTGTTATAACATGGCGGACAATTGTTAAACTATTGTAACTACTATCTATTCAATATGAGTGGTTAATGCAGAAGACGTTTTAGAAGGTGGTTAGAATTACTGGACTTGAAGTGAGGATAAGAAAAAAAAATACGTTCTTGGGTCTTTGATATTGATGTCGTGTTTGACATTTGACGAAAATGGCGGACATCTGTCAGTTGAATTAAATAAGTCTGTGGTGTAAGAAAACTTTTATAGACGATTTATATGAGTGAGATTAACAGTTGAAAGGCACGAGTGTGTCTTGGTATTTTCCATGACAATGAAAATTTTGGGAGTTTTAAAATGACAATGTGTTGAAAAGGAAGGCAAAATTTGGAGAGCACGTTAAACACCTTTTAAACTGATACAACTTCTGTATTTCAAGACCAAAAAATCTAACAGCGAGAATTTAAAAGGCAAAGAGAACCAGTTGCATTTCTTAATTAACTAAATAAACCATACAACTGTAATGATTATGCGTCATCATCGGCGTCAAGGAAACAGTAAGGAAATAAATGTATTTGGGACTTACAGAACACGTGATAATGAACTAATCATTCTACTCAGAAGTCGAGATTTTTGCCAGACAAAATAGTACACTTGAATCCTCTACCACCAAAGCACACATCCTTCAAAGTTGGCGCTATAATGCAAAGGGAATGAAGATGTACTTTCTAAGAAGATAAAGTAGGACAGCAAGATAATCGGTCTTGGGTCGGTCCGACAATCAGGCCAACAAAATATAGGACATCTGCAGCTCCTTAATATGGCTAAAAAATTTTACCAACGTGGTTACTGTAGTAACAAAACGTATGCGTGTGACCTGCAACAGAACACAAAAATATGCAAATTTGAACTTGACAATTGCAAGACAGGGCAATGCACCAACAAACCGAGCTATCTAAGTAGAATCTCTACGTTCGCTGAATAATAAGTTGTAAGATCAGATTCTGAGGTAGGTTACGTAAAATTCATTTTATGGACAAACGGCAGTTGATGTAAATACTACAGTATGATACCTCCAAATATGTATTAAAGATTTTCTTTAGATAGTCTTGCACGACCAGATGGAATACACCGATAAGTGCTTGGTGACGGTAAATACTTCATCTGAGGTGAATTATAAAGGGAATTGGTGGGTGAATTTTGTGTGATGATTTTGCACAAGGCAACAGACAGACAGTTGAGTCTACTGTTTTCATGGTGTAATTATAGATTCCGTACGTAAATATTTATGTCACCGAAATCCATAGTCCATCCATAAAATCACATTTGATTTTATTCTGGTCATAGCATAACATCCGCTACCGGCCCGGAAGTACTGTTTCTTTGGAAAGTTCTCTACTACTGTTCTTTTAAAGTATTTTTCATAGCTTTTTGATTTCAATGACTTTGTGAAGTCCTAAATCAAAACCATCATCTAGCTAGAGCATAGTAAGGAATGGAACTTAGCATGCTGGGAATTAACTTAAATATCTTCGGAAAACAGTATTTGAAAGCATTAATATAAATTCGTTATGGATACCGCAACGAATGGTCGAACGCTGCCCAGCCGAGTTGTAATTATTTTCTTTATCTCTGAAGATTGGTCAACACCATTTTTTATTACTTTGTATAGGCTTGTGTTTGACCAGAATCTCACTATGGTAAGAGATGACGTGGACGAAGATGGTAAGCACACAGAGCCTCAAAGGCAGTTGCTGGACAATGGTAGGTGTTTGGCGACATATTTTCAACATGAGGCAGGCGGGTTCTACAAGGAAACTTTGTGCTAACCCACCATACTGTTTCCTCACGATGTTTTCCTTCACCGAAACCCCAAGCTTATTGTAGCATTTGAACTTCACCGCTGCATCCGACATCACCACTGAGCTATCATCGCCTTAAAATTACCAATTAAACAAAGGGATACTATACAATTTATATACTGCTTCTAATATCCATGAGATTAAAATTATTAATGGATCTCTATATTATGGTCTGTCTATAAAGTGACACACTGCTTAGCTCAATTCCTGCTGCGATAACAGCTTTATAGCCAAAATTCATTATGTTACAGTAATGGAAAACTGTGGGAGGCTGGTACATGAAATAAACTTATTAGAGGTGGGTCATTGACAGTTTTCGTGGCAATTTAATGTAATGTTAAACCTGTTTTTTTTTATCAACGGAAAGCATTTCATTAGTGTCTGATAAAAAAGCAGTTTGTTGATTCAATACCCACCTACCTTATTTGAATAAAACTCATCAAAATGGCTTTTCAAGAATATGAAATCAATTACGCTGTAATAGGTAAACTAATTAGGGAGGATCATATTGGGTGCTTCTCATCTTTGGAAAATGATTCCATTCTAGAGATTTACAGCGGGCAGATTTTCATTGAATAACTTTTCCCTTTAATTAATTACGACGTCTGTTTCAGTGGGTCTTTAGGCAACTCGTCCCAAATTAATCTAGTCCCATGGAACTCCAGGCACTTTTTGCATAAGGCAACTCGTCACACTGTCAAATCGAACAAAAAACGGTAGTGTTTTTTGTAGTTTCGTAGATAAAAGCAGTTTTAAATGCAATCACATGTCAACGAAAATATGTAGTTACAAAACTGCTTTTCAACAGGTTGCTATATATAACTGATTGCACTACAGTTACGTTCGCACATCTAGCAATATCTCCAAAACTGTGGAATAATGGATAGAATTAAGTCAAATGTTACCAAATCTGATGACTTATGAAACAACCATAGCTCCCGATATGTATCGCCGACATTATCATCATTTGGAATCTATATTTATGTAATAGACGTTTGTTATTTGACACGGTTGAGTGCGGCGCGTCGCCCGCATCATTGTACGTAAATGGGTAAAAACAAACATTAAAAAAAAACATTGTGTGCTATTGTTGTCAGTTTAGGTTATTCCCATTTTTAAGGTAAATGCGAAAGTAACTCGATCTGTTTGTTATCTTCTCACGCCTAAACCGCTGAAACGATCGCGATGAAGTTTGTAACGCAGATAGCCAATGTTATGGAGAAGAACATAGGCTACTTTTGTTACTCGGGAACGCGGATGAAACCGTGGTAACAGCATAATCAGTGGTAAAATTATTTATAATAAAATAAAATACATTGAATGGTTTTAATTAATGTTTAGTAGTGATGAAGTACAATTTCAGGTTTTGTTTTTTCATTAAAATTACGACCGAATATTTTTATTTAATCATTTTCGGAATACTTATGACCTATACTATCATCCCTCAAAAGGACCGTATTTCATTTATTAGGACCTTATATAACTTGACATTGGCAAAATACACAAGTCGTGTGATACTATAAAAAAATTTAACCAGGACCGCAAAACAAGATATTACAGCACAGCAACAGTATCTGCGCAAGCGCAAGACGATGCATTCAAATTTAGAATGCACTTGTAACGGTTGCGAGTGCGAGTGAGATGGTTGAATGTCGCGGGGACGTTGCAAAATTTGTATTTTTAGAGAAATACCAAAAGTATCGTTAGATATCTATCATTATTATCACATGAGTATTTGAATTATATTCGAACAGTTTTTGAATGTACTTTATATCATTTGTTTCTTAGGGACTAGTTGCCCCAGCAAAATCAACGCTTATATTATAAAGCTGAAGAGTTTGTTTGAACGCGCTAATCTCAGGAACTCCCTAGGGAACGCGGGTGAAACCGCGCGGAAAAGCTAGTTAAGTATACAATAGATACGTTGCTTGTGTGAAAGCCTTCAAAACCCGAAAGAATTCCAAGTATAGCAACCACAACTGCCCAATACCTTTTAGACAGAAACCCTTTCGCTGTAAAGGTCATGGGCCTATTAATATTAACATACATATGACAGTTTTACACTTTCTGTTATATCATACATAACGTGTTATTAGTTACGCAAATAACTTCAGAACAGAACAAGAAAAAAAAAACACAATATTTACTTTTACTTTCGACCAACATTAATTAGGTCGAAGGTGGTGAGTTTTGAAGCCTATTGGAACTCTCAAGTGCAGCTTCCACAGGTCATGGGTTCGATTCCCATCCACGATAATCATATACTGGGTGATTTTTTAGTCACTGGCAATACTTGCAGGGATGGAAGTACTTACTCATCAAAATAAACAACTTTTATTATGGGACTAACTGTGCAATCATTAAAATATTATCAGCTGTTCCATACAAAAGTTCAATACCTACTCGACCAATATGTATGAAGCAACCGTTTTATTTTACGCGATATCAGAGTTAGCCCCATAATAAAAGTTGTTCACATTGATGAATACTTCCACCCCTGCAAGTATTGCCAGCGATAAAAAAAACATTCTGTATGTACATGAACATGTCTGTTTGTTCGTCGGTGTATATTGTACATGTAGAGTATATGTAGTATATCAGTTATCTGGTTTCCATTGTACAAGCTCTGCTTAGTTTTTGGATCTGATGGTCGGTGATGAATTTCCAAGGATATTTACTTGGTGGCAGCCACGTAGCCAGGCAGGCAGGTTCTCCAAAGTCTACTACGTTGCTTAAAAGTATGATTATACATCCGGTATATATTCAAAGGTATGGAATCCTAGTTCAAAGAATTTTACCCCAACGCGACATTTAATCAAAATCCTTGAACTTTTGATAAAATTACTATTTTAAACATTTACCCGTAGCATATAAGCATGGTCGCTATGAGGAGGGCGGTAAGAGCTATTATCGCTTGATCGAGTATTACCTGTCAAACGTGTTTTCGATTTAAATACGCGTGGTTTCGACCACTATTGCCGTCCTTGTCTCGAGTGAATTTTATATAGTATTGCTATCTCTTTCTTTGTCCTTTAAAAGTCTGTTAGATACGCAATGATATAATGACACGAGACTGGGTGTTCAATTGTTTTCGGGAGTCAAGTTATGGAAATATGGCAATTACACCATATGTTGTGAAGGGAGGCAATTGCTCCAACCCATTTGGGCCAACCGTAGGCCAAACATGATAAGAACCATTTTATAAAACTACAATTTAACTACTATTCCAATAACCAATTAAGACCAATCCGAACTAAATCTATACTAATATTATAAAGCTGAAGGGTTTGTTTGTTTGAACGCGCTAATCTCAGGGACTACTGTTTCGATTTGAAAAATTATTTCAGTGTTGGATAACCTATTAATCGAGGAAGGCTATAGGCTACTTTTTATCCCGGTAAAACACATGATCCCTCGGGGACGCGAGTGAAACCGCGCGGAAAAGATAAAAGAGGAAAAATCTCTTTAAAATATTATAGGTACCTACTCAAATAACCCAAAGGACAATGTACTCTATATTACAAGTTCAAAACCGGTAACGCAATCATATTTTCCTTCAAAATATTCATCAAGGTTTATGGCACAATATGTCAAACGCACGCCCTTCAGACATACCACCCTCATGTTGAATATCTGTCACGAAGCACTTACCGGTGTGTACCAGCAGCTGTATTTCAGAACCAGCTTCCTATCAGTCATTCTGTGCTTACCAGCTTTACCCGCATCATTGTTTACATTGGTGATATTGTGGGTCAAACACAGGTCTATAGTAAAAAACCTGCAAAGTGCAAGTCGAACTCGCAAAGGGTTCCGTACCATTATCTATAAAAACGGCAAAAAAAAACATGTCTGTTGTATGGGAGCCCCCTTAAATATATACTTTATACTGTATAGTATAAAATAAGATAGTATTCGATGTTATAGCGGCAACATAAATATATCATTTCTGAAATTTTCAACTGTCTAATTATCACGGTTCATGAGATACAGCTTGGTGACAGACGGACGGACGGACAGCGGAGTCTTAGTAATAGGCTCCCGTTTAACCCTATGGGTACGGAACCCTAAAAAATGCCAATGTCCGTTGTGTCATTAATATGTCTCCATCAAACATGTCCACAATGTCCAGTGAGAGTCAAAGAGCGACAGTTGTGGCACATTTGGGAAAGACAGAATCGAAAGTAGTGGAGCATGTTTGTAAATGCTTATGTCCAGAATAGTAGTGGAGCATGTTGGTAAATGCTTATGTCCAGAATGTGGAGCATGTTGGTAAATGCTTATGTCCAGAATAGTAGTGGAGCATGTTGGTAAATGCTTATGTCCAGAATAGTAGTGGATCATGTTGGTAAATGCTTATATCCAGAATAGTAGTGGAGCAAGTTGGTAAATGTCCAGAATCGAAAGTAGCGGAGCATGTTGAGAAATACTTGTGTCCAGAATTGAAAGTAGTGGCGCATATTGGGAAATGGTTATGCCCATTAGCATTATAGACTGATATAATGAAGAAAAAAATGTGCAATAAATCATACGAGATTTGTTTGACCCTACAACCTAATTATAAGACATTTTATTACTAATTAAAAAGCGCGCCGCAATATCTCCAAATGTTAATGCGAAATTTCACAATGAATGTTAGGTTAATTGGGGTCCTCAAGATAATAATAAAACCCTGCATAAAATACTGGCTAGTAATTTTTGACAGCTAATATTCAGTGCGAAGTAACTTTGCAATAACGTTTTTGAAGGACAACTTTTATTTATTTATCTAAAATTTTAAATAAAAATGCATGTCAGGGAAACATAAGAGTAGTTAAATACACGTAATTAATTCATCAAATCTGTAGATATTCGTTCATTATATTTCATTTCGTAATTTACACTTTATTATTATTGACGTTATACGTATGAATAAGTGATAAATACAAACGGCTCTATATTTAACGAACGTTGCGAGGCGGTCATAAAAATGTTTAACAATGTAATATAAATTCTTTTAACGTCATACCAAGGTCATAACGCAGTTCATTTTTCTGTACAGTTGATATTTCAATTCAATTTATTTTATACACTGCAATATTATACTAGTAGAAAAATGTGCTTAGCAAATCACAAATGCCTTAAAAAGAATGCCATATTGCCCATAAAAGGTTAAATAAGCGTGGAACTAGCCCAGGATCTGGAGGTCTGGTTAGAGAAATAGGCAACTGTTTTTTTTATATATTAAAAATTCAGTTCGTGACGTCAATCGCCCAATTAAGGCTCTGCCAGAATACCAGTGTTGCACTGCTTCACAATGGGCAGTGTAATTTTATGTTGAAGTGTGATCCCGCGCAACACTCTTATTAGTAAGTATTTACGTACCTACTAGCTGTACCCCGCGGTCTCACCGGGTTTCACCCGCGTTACCGATAAAAAAAAGTAGCCTATATCGTTCTCCATACCATAAGCTATCTGCATGCCAAATTTTATCGTGACCGGTTCAGCGGTTTAGGCGTGAAATGATAACAAACAAAACTCACATTCGCTTTATTAAGTTAGGATTAGGATTAGTTTATAGACAGACATACACACGTGTTGCGATTTGGGTCTATAAATAATTTTTCTTTCTTTCTATGGAGGGAAAATCAAGATGATGAGAAGGTTTTCTATCCCATCAAATAAAGATCAAACGTAATGAGCACCTCAGAGCTAGCAAATAAACACATTACCATCTTTCGCGTCGCGCAGTCGGGTTATAAATGGATGGTCCAAATCCCAAAAGTATAACGTAACAACTATAATAACAATGTGTTCGTCTGTTCGTAAGCTTCAACTACTAAATTCGTACAAACAAGATTTAGAAATTAAAATATTGGACGGAACCTTCTCATAAAAATGCCAGTGACACTATTTATAACTTAGCGAGCGACAATTGCGCAACATTTTAATAAGTCTCGCCTGCGTCGATGACCTTAAGTTGTGTGTGCGCAGGCGCAGATGTAAAGAAAAGTCGTTAATCTACTGCTATATTGAAAATGGTATGTCATTGTGAACGTACTTTCGATCGCGCAATTCTTTCGCACTTACTTCCGTGAGTATATATTTAATTTATCGACTAAGACATTATCATGTATTATTAAAACAACACCAGTCACTGATTGACGGACTTACACGCACAGCCTGAACCGGTGGACTTAAGAGATTTGAAATTCGGCCGAAATATTCCTTGGGAACCCTTGGGGTTTGGTTTACCAAAATTCAGCCCTAAGGCTGCGTTTCCACCAGAGATGCGTAGCGAGGGTTGTGCTTTTATCCGCCAATAGGATCGCAACATTAGATCTATGACGTGTTAAGCTGTGAAAATAAAGTGATCCTAATAGTTTTGCATGGCAATCAAACCCAGTATCAAACAGTACTTACACAGTTGTACATACGTACGTACACAAGTCGTGTAAGGGTATAGAACCCCGTGGAGACTGGTCAAAAACGTATTGCATAATACCACCTTTCACTCGTTCTAATTACATTCAACTCAATGTAAAATTATATCAAAATATAACTGATTTATGTGTTGTAAAAGATAATATCGGTAATGTTATACAATAACTTGTTTAAAAAATAAACTTATCATAACTCATTAAATGCATTATCACAGACTGAAGCCAATTAACATTATAATGCATGATATATATATGAATAACAAACGGCATACATGTTGCCATCAATAATTCTATAGTATAGAAGATTCTAGACAGACACATCTTTAAAATAGAACTGGCGTTACCCCAAGCTGTTATACAGACAAACAGTTTGATTTTATTATTGAAACTGTTGATTTTGAAGGTAAACATTGTGGAATGATCTTGCCACACCGTAGTTGAGTAAGTCAAAATCAAAGCCATTTATTCAGTTTAGGCCCTAGAAGGGCACTTATGAACTTCGAAGCTACTGAAGTTACCACCGGTTTGAATGTCGCCTTCAACTGAGAAGAAGCGGCAAGGAACTCAGCAAGGTTATATCCAAAATGTAAAATTCTCGTGTCACAATGTTAGTTACCATACTCCTCCGAAACGGCTCGACCGATTTTTATGAAATTTTGTGTGCATATCGGGTAGGTCTGAGAATCGGCCAACATCAAATTTTTTAAACCGCACACATCTAATTTTTTTTTTGAGCTACTTGAATTACTTGAGCTTTCTGTGAAGGAAAACATCGTGAGGAAACCATAACACGGTGGCAGGGTACTTTGTAGTACCCGCCTTGCTGGTTGCCACCCTCAAGTTGAAAACGAGAGCCAGTTCCTTCTAGGTGTTATGTGCTTACCACTATCGGCCACATCATTTACCATAGTGAGATTGTGGTCAACACTATACAAAAAAAAAACAACCTCGGCGTGGACCGTCGCAACATCCCACTCAATAGCGGCCCGAGCTGCAAATAGCAATCCAACCTTCCTAATTGATTTAAATCTGCTAAGTCCGCCCCTCCTCCCCCGGCAACGCCCTGAGCCGAGGTTCGTGCCCCATTCGGGGGCGCCCTCAGACGTCTGTTGCCCAAAATTTTAAATCCGGTTGAGAGCCCTTAGCACTCATGGTTCAGCGCTCGCATAAGGGTGTAACGATCGAGATTTAATTCATAAAAAAACCGACTATTATTTTCATTCAATTACCGTTGCCCCTACAGCTAATGTAACTCTTATTTTGTTTTTGCGTCTGGCTAATTAGCCACATTTTAACGAGCCGCTTTCTGAGCGCTAATAACCTATCTATACCTTTTTAACTATAATATCATTGATATCAACGATAGGTTTGATTTTGTCTAATCTTGTAAGTGTACGGCTAGTTTATACAATGCTGTATCACGAAGCAACTTATGTCAATGTATAAGCTACACCACCTACACCACCTCTATCGCCGAAAAAATAAGATCGAAATTGATTAATTCCACGGGACTTCTTTGGTGGCGCGAACTCTATCTATTCTATTTGCAATTATTTACTTTTAAATATATTTTGGCGATATGAACAAACACGCCTCTACGCTATGCCGTGATGGAAACGACTACCGGTGAGGGTTCCGCCTTCTATTTTTTATTTTATGCATAAAACATATACTTAATATTTTTATTAATACTTTTTAATTTTAGGCAGTCTGTAACAGCTTTTGGTATGAACATCTTTACTGTCAAATAAAAAGTATTATACAAATGTTGACAGCAATAAAATCGTATACAAATCAATCATTACCCATTAAGATCCCAACAAAGGGGGATCTAAACTTATTCAAAGAAATACTATCAGAATACCAACTCCTATCAACAAAGTTTATCTGCCATTATCACAAGTATATAATTATCAGGCTATCATTATCACGATTACATGCAAAATATAAGTGACGTAACGTAGATGTGTCTATGTGCCACTGGTGTTTATAACATGACCTTGGTTTGAGACTTATCGTGAAAAATGACGTTTTTACTATTGATATACTCGGCCACCATTTTTCAATGATAACCGATGTGACCTAAGGTGGTAAGTAAAATGAACAGTCTTGAACACCTGGAACACAATGGTAGGTGCTTGGGGACTTTGAGGGTGGTAGCCCGCCAGGTGGGTACTAAATACTCTTGCACGCTGCAAAGTCAAAGCCATTTATTCAGTTTAGGCCCTAGAAGGGCACTTATGAACGTTGAAACTACTGAAGTTACCACCGATTCGGAAGTCGCCTTCAACTGAGAAGATACTTCTTTTTTTTTTGGACAGTCTGACAATGTTGGCTTTTTTTATACCGTGGCAAAGTATTTCATACCGTGCGTAAAGAGTGTCCCAGGATATTTATTTACCATTACCTAATACCGTCGAATACCGTGACGAATGTCGTAGGTTCGAATCCTAAAATGAGCTTGAGCTTTCGGTGAAGAAAACCATAGTACAGTGGTAAATACTTTGTCATGTCTGTCATGCGCCTGATTGGCTACGAAACTGTGAAAATCTGTTTCCAAGCACTACCGGTTCTCTGGATGCTGCACTAGAGTGCCAGTTTCTTCGTTTGTGTGCTTACCACCTTCGGCCACATCATCTCTTATCATAGTGAGATTGTGGTCAAACATAGGGCTTAATCACAGTAAAAAAGCATTATATTCAAGTGACCTTGCCTGCCTGACATATTATACAGGCGATGTTTTTCGGTTGATCATAATATTTTATCACTATAATATTATGTAGGTACTAGCTAACGAACCATATTAATAAACATAACGATTATAGGGTTGATTCAAGAGGGTAAACGGATATGGTAATTGCTAACGTTGGCAAAGGGTGAACAGTGGGGTTCCGTACAATATTTGCAACAGAACTAAGTTAAAATCAATAAAGATAGTTTTCTTCCTAGAAAACGATAACAACACATTTTTTAATTAACAGCTATCGTTACCTTGGTTAATTAAAAACGATATCACGATATAGAAAATAATCCATTATAAAATAATTAAATCAATAATTGTAACTGGCTGTTACGTAAAAAAAAATACCACGCGATAATTTGAAAAAAGAATAATAAATCCAACCAACAGCGCACCAATTTATGTCACCAGAACAAATCTAACCAATAAAATTCCATACGAGTTCCGATAAAAACACTCCACGAAGCAACACAAACTTATTAGCGCGGACAATAATCCCCGTTTCCAAGGCGCACTATTTATTCATAGATTCCACTTTATAAAAAAATAATAAAAACACAAATACTGTGCGTCGAACACAACGCAAATATTCGTAAATAGAACGCGGTTTATTTTTCAAAATGGAATTTGTATTGGCGCGCTCGGACGCGCGACCGACAGCGACGCCGCTTAGCGATCGACTGGTTAGTGTTGGGACACGGGACACGGATGACGCCGCGACGCGCGACGGTGCGTTCGTGATGCGAATCGAATCATATTGATATGCCCATCATCGGTTCGATTTGACTCGTTTTCCAGCGTCTGCCTATTTTAATACAAGGTCTTACATTGCTTTTGTCAAATGAAGCTTCATAGTGGAATAGAATATATTATAATGGTCCAATTTTAAGAATTTGATCCATAAAAATATCCGCAAAAAAAAAAAAATATATATAAAAAAATAACAGTTAATTAATCAAGTCACGCAACAAGCACAAGTATTTTGATAAAATCGATAATCGGAACCACCGAATATCGACATCATTAAGGTATCGTACAAAACAACAATAAAATCGACACGTAGCGCCTGCACGAATGAAAACGTGTTTTTGCGCAGCAACGAGTAAGGCGGCCATGTCGTTTCGGAAAAAATCGAGGAAAATTTTAGGGACATTTTTTTTTTAAACTGTGCCTCGCTGTTCAGCCGCGTTCTCCATATAAATCTTCAGTTTCCAAGGTTATATCAGAAACGTAAATGCGATATTTTTTTCATACAACTTGTGTTTTCCCTTACCGCAAGTTCAAACTCATTGTAGAATTCGAAACCACCACCGCCACGGCATTCGACGTCACTACTGATCATTTCATCATCGCTATTATGTATTATTTTTTAAAATTACAATGTGCTTATAACCCACAGGGAAAACATTTTTTTACCATCCCACAACCAATTTACCTTGTTTTTTTTTATAAAAGCAAAATTCCGTAACTCAATTCTTGAAGTGCTTACTTAAAAACTTTATCGGTTGACATTGCCCCGTCACGGGAACAATCAGAGCATCTACCGAGGGTCAAAAGGTCAAAGAAGGTCGCCAGTCGGTACTCACTGCGAACTTAATTATGAATGGGAACAATTAATTGATATTGCTTTTCCCAGAGCTATTATCGGGCTTCTTTAATTATGAATGTCAACGTGTTCTTAAGACGTGTCGCGTCTTCTTGTAAGTTTCTATATTGTTATTCCTAATCCTAACATCCTAATCCTAACTTAATATTATAAATGCGAATGTGAGTTTGTTTGTTTGTTACCTTTTCACGGCTAAACCGCTGAACCGATCGCCATGATATTTGGTACGCAGATGGCCTATGGAGAAGGACATGGGCTACTTTTTATCTGGGGAACCCGTGTGAAACCGCTGGGAACAGCTACTACGGCTAGTATATTATACGAGACAAATCAAAGGGATCTGTCATCAAAATAAACTACTAGACTTATATCTTTGCTTTTCAAATCACTGCCTATATTATTCAGATAAAGTTAGCTGGAAAAGTTGGAAAAAGGCTTTATTCCAAGCAAATAGATTCTAAATTAACAAGCAAGATATTTCAAGGACGTTAGTAAAAAAACAAACGACTTATCCAACGTAAAATCAAAAACCTTGTCACACTTCACTCGATTATACAGGCTTGCAATAAATCAAATTACCGACACCCATTCATGCGAGAATGCTCTCAATCAACAAACCATTAGAGTCTATTGTTGAATAACGTTGTGATTTAATAATTATTTATTCTTTACAATGCGAATAACGCACAACAATATAAAATAAATACTTGGAATATTCAAATGATAAAAAAAAAAAACACCACGACACAGTGGTGAGCCTACCGATAATCAAGGCTTTGAGTGCTTATCACCTTCGGGCAAACCATCACTTGCAATGGTGAGATTGTAGTATTTAACATATATTCAAGCATCCGCCCCGCGGTTTCACCCGCGTTCACGAGGGATATTTTGTTTTACCGAAATAAAGTAGGCTATGTGTTATTCCAGATTATTATCTATCTCTGTATTAATTTTCATCCAGATCCGTTCAGCCATTCTGGCGTGATTGAGTAACAAACATCCATCCATCCATCCAAACATTCATATTTATAATTAGGTATAGGTATATATATTAAGTGGGAAGTAGGATTGTAAGTAGCTATTATTATACCATTTATTTTACGTGAGACACGCTAATCGCCTTAAACTTTTGTAGAGAAAAAAAAAAAATAATATGAGCGTCGACTTGAGAACCTCCTCCGTTTTTTCGTCGGTTAAAACGGTTAGGAAAATACTAAAAGAAAAAACAAAGAAGAGCGTTGCCATGGAAACAGTTTTAGCCTCCAATTCCACGCTTTAATTTTCACATAATACACACAAATAATAAATAAATAAATTTTCCGCAACAATAGGCGTGTTATTTGAATGAGCTACATATTTATAATAATGTTACGGTATTTAAAACTTGTTTCTCGCCCGCGGTTTCCCTCGCGCAGACTTTAAAATTCTATAACTTTTTTCCCCGTTAGTCACTTTCGATGAGCCTATTCGAAGTGTCAAGCTAAGCCTAAGTAACTCGTGGAAGAAAATACGTTCACCGACAAACAAAAACGATAAATTGCATTCTGTTACTCTTCTTACATAACCCACACTCCATTTTTGTAAAAAAAAAAAGTACAGACACGCTGGTTCTACAGATTTATTATATGTATTGACTAGCTGTTCCCCGCGGTTTTACCCACATTCCCGGTATAAAAAGTAGCCTAACCTTCCTCAAGAATTGGGCTATCAAATGCAAAAATATTTTTTCAAATCCGACTGGTAGCTCGACAGATTAACGCCTTTAAACAAGCAAACAAAGAAAAAAACTCTTCTTTATTATATTAGTATAGATAAATAGGTTCTAGTGACAAGGTAATCATTTGTTATCAGGTAAATACACCATACTAAGGGTTTGCCTGGATGAGACATAACTGCGTCAGAAATGTTAGGTATTCTCGAGAATCATGAACAGATTCAAATTTCAAGATAACGTTTGAGACGTCAGAAATAAATAATAGAAATATTTATAAAAATAAAATTGCATCAGATTTTCCACTACCAAAGAAAAACAACTTACTTTTTTGTTGATCGATTCCCCAAAATTCCGAAACACATGACAACCCTACAAAAAGGTCCAAGGAGAAAAAAATGGCGCCGAAAGTAAAAGTAAATTCTTACCTTCTGATTAATCTTTGCGTTCTTGGGCGCCTTCACCACGGCCGGCTTGGGTACTGGGGGTGGTGCTACCACTACTGGTTCTGTTGACAAGATTTAAATTTATTGTTTTTTTTTACCTTTACACTAAGCCTAGAAGGCACTGGCTCTCAAGTAACTGCCGTAACACACCAGAAACTTCACGATGGATTTTCAACTTGAGGGTCGTAGCCAGCCAGTCTACCACAGTGCTATGGTTTCCTCACGATGTTTTCCATCACCAAAAACTCAAGCTCATTGTAGGATTAGGGCCTACGACCTTCGCTGCGGCGTCTAACGTCACTTCCACTGAGCTATCTTCACCCAATGTTTATACAGGTCGGTACGGATCTAAATATAGGCCTTTATTTATTTTGAATAGGCTTTGCCTAACAATTTGACCGTGATAAAGCACACAAAACTTAGGAGAGTATTGCATCTGCTGGAACACATCGGTTGGTGCCACAGTTGGTGGCGAAAGATTTTCAACTTGAGGGTGGTAGGCAACGAGACGGATACTACAAACAAAGTAGCACTGTGCTATGGTTTCCTCACGATGTTTTTCTTCAACGAAAGCTCAAGCTGCTTGTAGGATTCGAACCCACGAGATTTGTCGCGGGATTCGAAGTCAAAAATCTTTGTGAGTATCAGCCACATTATCACTTACCATGACACAGGCCTATACACAGATCAAATACAGGCCTATACACAAGTAAAACACAGGCCTATACACAGGTCAAACATAGGCATATAAACAGTAAAAAAATCTTACCTGGTTGCGGTGGTGGCTGCGCCCTTCCCTGCTGCTGTGGTTGCAACGGTGATCTTTTCTCCTGCTCTATGAGAGACGGAGGCGCTGGTGGTGGAACTCCTGTACTGCCTCCTCGCACCTGACGAATAAAGAGATGTTTTAGTACCTACTTTCAAACTTTAGCCTAATGGGATTCCCTATATGAAAAATCTTCTATATTACTTTATATGGATGAAAAATACTCTATGTAGTATATCAAAGTATATCCAGCCGTTAGAATTGTACATTGAGAATGAGAAAGATATAGCATTTGTAGTGCGTAGTATCTATCACACAAAGATAGAGTCAGGAGTAGACATCCAGTGATGAGTCTATATCGTTGTATCAAAGACGTCAAAGCCATTTATTCAGTTTAGGCCCTAGAAGGACACTTATGAACGTCTAAGCTACTGAAGTTACCACCGGTTCGGAAATCAGCCTTCAACTGAGAAGAACCAGCAAAAAATTCAGCAAGGTTAAAAAGAATAAGTGAGTGACTGACACAAATCAACGCACAGCCCAAACTCCTGGGGCTTGGACCATGAAAATTTGCATATGGGTTTCATTGACTCTGTAAGTGAGCACTAAGCAAGGATTTATGAAAATTCAACCCCTAAAGTAGGGGTTCGCGGGTGAAACCACGGGGCGGAAGGCTAGTATATATAATCATGGCATACTATTATTATACCTAATACATAAGACGAACACGTGCATTCCATACTGTAGGATTCCGAAGTTAATTATGTTGACCCGATTTTGTGCGACAAATTTACTGCTGCCGCTACATATGAATACGTTCCTAACACTTTGGTTGGAGTACGTAGTTTATTAACTGAAAAATAAATTTGTTTTTCCTCAAACACAAAACAACTGCTGATTTCAAATCATTATCTTTTTGTCGTATTATTTGTATATATTTCCGGGAAAGTACTAGAAATATTAGTGATAAATGTACCGATTCATACAGTGTTGATAATGCTAGTCACAGTCATGCACAAGGAAAGTCTTAACATAAACCTCAGTGTCGGGTTAAGACTGTGGTATTTCCCTTACTTGGTTAGTACCACAGGTAACATCTTGTTACAAAGTGCATTACATCGTGATTTTCCCTATAAAAAAATAGAAGAAATAATTATTTGCAAGTAAAAACCTGTTACACGAATGTTCTAACAATATCCCATTGGACCACCTCCAAAAAACGAAAAAACCTACGAAAAAAAATCCCAAAAAAAAGTATCTTCAATTTTATTAGATAACATTGTTTCCTTCATAGATATGTATCGATGAACTAGTTTATGAATGAAATGGGAATACCAAATCAACAACATCATCAACAGGAAATCGACGTCTTTCGCTCCTCCACAGAGCATCATCAGGCAGGACGTAGACAACGTAGTAGACCCACTGTCACCGACTCTACGAACGTGCAAAGGCGGAACGGAGGAGATCCAGCGGAATTAGTAACTAAATATTCGTCTTGTAATGGATTTCCGCAAAGTCACGCCCGAGTCAATTTGTTACCTGGATGAGAATCTAACCGACAACCTATGGTGTAGCAATTAGAGTATCAAACCACTGCCTAATTATGTACAATGTGGACAAACCAAAACTAACATGGTTCAACCAACCAGCTACTAAATGTGGACGTGAAAGGTAAAAATCAAGTGCATTAAATAATACAGAGCCGAAATGCATCGCCAAACTTTCCTGAGAACAATTATTTTTAAATTCCAACACGAAATCGAGTTTTAATATCGAAAACTCGTTTAGCGTATCAAAAAACTGTAACAAGTTGGTACAAGTTATAAGTGCAGCGTTATCGATAAAATAAACGGACTAATACAGTTGGAGATGGTTGCCTACCAACCAAGGTTACCAAGCTACGTTTTCAAGTTTTTTTAAAATGTAAAATGGTTTTACGTTTGGCCATCGACTGACCCAAGGAGTTGACGAGCCGAAAATGTAGCATTCTTGCCCAGAAATATGGAATATGGTGAAATCTAGACAATTAAAGACTGTATGTGGTAACTTCAGTAGCTTAGACGTTCATAAGTACCCTCCTAGGGCCTAAACTGAATAAATGACTTTTATTTTATCGAAAAAAGAAAATCAATAGGTGAAACTTCTGTGTGCGTTATGGGAGTAAAATCTCAAGGTCGAATTTGAGTGTAACATTTTGTAAGCAACCTAACCTAACGCTATAAGCGTTGCTAGGTGACTGTCACACTTTCGTTTCACATCTAAGTTATACGCACTTTTTTACGACTACAATCTCACTACGGTTAGTGATGATGTGGCCGAAGGGATACAGCCTAGATGGGAACTGGCTCCGAGATGCTGATCACACTGGTAGTTGCTCGGCAACAGTTATTCAACTTGAGGGTAGCCAGCCAGTTATGTCATCTCACGATGTTTTATTTCACCCAAAGCTCAGGTCATTGTTGGATTTTAACTATCAATGTCATCTATCAACTGTCATCGAATACGAAAATATTTATGTTGAAAACATGAGTATTGGGCCCCATCTGTAGATCTTGTTGTATCTATGTACGTTAACTTTATTCATGGACTGAGGCAGCTTTGAGAATAGATTAAACTTTGGAAGGTTGTTTCAGCATTTCGCCTTTAACTTGTACCACAAACAAAATAAGCAACCAATGTATCAATATGCGTACGTTTATATCTTACAAACAAAATTCGACTCAATAACCCTTATCAGCCAAACATTAAGGTACATTATTGCATGCCGTTATTGATAAAATCGACAAGACAGGTTTTAGATTGACTGTGCAAATGTCAACTTATAATATTGAGCAATTTATTACTGTTTTATTGCTCTAGAATGATATAAAGCACTTAAGCAGCTGTTTATTATTAGTTACGTCACTTATAGAGGAGAAGGGGGGAGGAGAGTGCAGTGCTCTCTTAAACAAAGCCTATTGAATATGAAGGCTTTAGAATATGGCTTTCTTGCTTTGATACGAAGAAATGTATACTTATAGCGAAAAATCCTAACCTACTTATACAGGGTGATTTTGTTATCACTGGCAATACTTGCAGGGGTGGAAATACTCATCAATGTGAACAACTTTTATTATAGGGCTTACTCTGATATCGCGTAAAATAATATGGTTGCTTCATACATTTTGGTCGAGTAGGTATTGAACTTTTGTATGGAACAGCTGATAATTTTTTCATGATTTCACAGTTAGTCCCATAATAAAAGTTGTTCATTTTGATGAGTACTTCCACCCTTACAAGTATTGCCAGTGATAACAAAATCACCCAGTATTATAAACGCGAAAGTTTGCGAGTATGGATGGATGTTTGTTACTCTTTCACGCAAAAACTATTGAACGAATTTGGATGTGGCACCAGAATATATTCTGGACTAACATTTAGGATACTTTTCATCGCGAGACAATATAAAATGCCTCGGATCCGCGGGTGAAACCGCGGGGCGGAAACTAGTTAATAATAACTATCGAAAGTTATCGAACATAGAATGCCCCCAAAAGGTCTTGGGATCCGATCCTTTCGTAGAAAGAAAACATCGTAATGTACCAACCAGTCAACAGATTTTTGACTGGGTGGTAGGCACCAAGTAACAGCCGGTGTGTACCAGAAGCTGTACTCCTTAACCAGTTCATCTAAGCTTTTATTGCTTATCTCTAACCACGTCATCCGTCACACTGCGACAAAAATATTACCAGATCTTATATTTTCCCGGTATAAAAAGTATGCCTATGTCATTATCTGATCCATAAACTTCAATTCAATGCTTTAAAAAAACCAAATGAACATAGTTACTTTCGCGTTAAAAATACTAGTTGGAATACTGACAGAATCAAAGACAAAGAAAGTCATCAATTAAATAAACTATAACTTAGCTAAACTTTGAAGTAACACAGACAGACAATGATCATTCAAATCAATTAGCAACACCATTAATCATCATCCATAAACGTTAAGCGTGAAACTAAATCACTCGGCACCCCGGATGACGTCATAGCAAAAAACGGAGTGTCATTCTGCGAATAATCGTTAGAGCGAGACAGATATACTATCAGAAGTATTTAGAAACAACTTAACAAAAATACAAGCAGGCTATTTCATTTTAAAATCGTGGGAAAGGTGAGACGTGCAATGACTCGAAAATGTATTGAAAACTAGCGCGCAATTTATGAACCGACCTTTGGCTCTAGACTCTAGGGTATTTTTTAATGAACTACTAAATAGAATAGAATATAATACAAGTATTCTTTACTGTATACACCATAATATATCTAGGAGAAGCTAACATAATATAAATAAAGAAAGAGAACAGACTGCCTAATCGCTGATGCTCAATGTATTCTTCCAGAGATTTTTTAAATTTACTTAAGACTTTTCATGCTTCTTATGTAATTTACGTTCAAAGTACTGTTTTAAAATACAGATTCTTAAAGCCCATAATCATTTCACTGTCTAGATAAAATAAAAACCCAGTTAATGAAGATACAAATCGATATCATTCAACTTTAGTGCGATAGCTCATTTCTTCGAATGCCGAGACAAAAGACGTTTCGAATCCTACAATGAGCTTGAGCTTTCGGTGAAAGAAAATATCGTTAGGAAACCATAGCACGGTTGAGGGTACTTTGTTGTACCCCAGGCGGGTCTCTGTTAGCTATCACCTTCAAGTTGAAAATCTGTCGTCAAAAACATACCGGTGTTTTCTGACAGCTGCACGTGAGAGTCAGTTCCTTCTAAGCTTTGTGTGCATATCATCTTTCAATCCATCTTCTTCAGTCTTCTCCATGTGTCATATTTATCTCTCTTTTCTTCCCTTCTCATAGCCTGTCATCAGTTATTATTGCACGCAAAAATATCGACTTCATTCCACTCTTATTACATTTCGATGACCTTAGAGGTCAGAGGACCCAATCGATTCAATTTACTCCGAGCAACGAGGTGCCGTCCGCGGAAATTAATCGCAAATTCAGTTACAGACGGCCAATACCAAAGGACTCCCTCCTGTAGGAGACAATTAGATTCATCAGTCGATATCGTATTAGTTGTTTTGTTTTAGCTTGTGTTGATTTCATAGTAGATAACATATTTCCGATGTTGATAGTGCCGCCATAAACTCTTGAAATTAGGACTAATGATGACGGATCTAGTAACATTGTAAGTGACAGCTACCAGCTAATCATGACTTCAGCTAGAACCGCATTTGTGAACTTTAGGGCTTTTGCCTTCCATCACGTTGAACCAAAAATTATCTTCTGACCTATTCCCCCTAAAGGACCGATAATAAGGCCTTATTCATGAATAGGACATTCCTATTTAGGTCCCTGAACTTTTTCAAATCAAGATCTATGGCGTTTTTATTTTCATAACATGATAGATAGAAAAGTCTTTACATTTTTACGTGTTTGTACATAAACACCGTGTTGAAACTGAAATATTCAACTTCACGGATCGCCGCGCACATAATAACTGGTGTGTGAGTGAGACGGCAAGATCACTGAATAATACAAAACTTTTTTACAGAATAACGTCCGGCGATGTTAACAAAAACTGCGCGCGAGTGCTCTTCGGTTTTTGTCGACTTATAATCGGGCCACAGAATGTGCGATGGATCGGCTTGGCGGAGGCGGAATTTGAAGCGATTTCGTAACATAATGATACTAAGTTTTTAATATGATGACACTGTTTACTAAAATACAGGTCATGGTTCCAGATGATTTTTACTTGGGTTCTGTTTAGCGAAAAGAAATCCGTACCTATGCAAACCTTGTTTCTGTTTATGTTAAATGGAAAGAAACTGTATCTACAGATGCCCGTGAAACTAGTCCTATATTAAAATGGAACAGTAAAACCGCACTGGGCAAAGTGCAAACCACGACTATTCAAAGTTGAGCAAGATTACATTGTTAGTAGATGATTATTATAATTTCCCAGACAGCACAGAAGCCGTATAGTATTAAAATTGATTAGGGTGTGACACTAGGAGTTTGAAATTAAATTTCTGCTCGCTAAACAGACATTACCTACGCGCCTATCAGGGAGGTCAGTTTTTGTACACGCTAGATATTTTGTAATATTAGAAAGGATTTATTGTATTTATATTTGTACTTTTTATTAATTTTATTTTTTCTCTATCCCTTTATTAATAGCCATCATGTACTATTGTGGGAGTATTTGTCGTTTATTGGAACAAGATCGTGATATATAGACTGACCTACTTATACTCAGTGGTGGCAAAAAGGACTATCTTAACTATAATATTATAAATGCGAATGTGAGTTTGTTTGTTACCTTTTCACGCCTAAGCCGCTGAACCGATCGCGATGAAATTTGCTACGCAGATAGCCTATGGTTTATAATCCAATATCTAGACCGCAAGTAAGATAGCATCAGTTGGAGTCCTCGATGCAGCGTCTTCTGATGAGCGTCAGCGACGATGAGTAAGGTAAGTGGATTTTTACTATGGAGAAGGACAAGGGCTACTTTTTCCTCGGGAACGGAGGTGAAACCGCGGGGGACAGCTAGTATAAGATAAAAGGACCACCTAATAAGTTATTTATTTGAGTAGGGAAAAGCTCGCGCGGGGAAAGACACGCTTGTAGATCCTTCTATAATATTATAAACTAGCTTCCGCCCCGCGGTTTCACCCGCGTTCCCGAGGGATTATGTGTTTTTCCGGGATAAAAAAGTAGCCTATAGCTTTCTTCGATAAATGGGCTATCCACCACTGAAAAAAATTTTCAAATCGAGCCAGTAGTTCCTGAGATTAGCGCTTTCAAACAAACAAATTCTTCAGCTTTTAGGATACCAGTAGGATAGATAATAATGTTTGTGTACGTATGTTTATGTGATTGTAACTCAATCCCGCTCTAATGGCTAAACAAACAGATAGAACAAATAAAACGCACATAGGATACTTCTCCCCGTGAATACATTAAATAACTAGAAATGCGAGTAAAACCACGATAGAAGATAGTTATTAAAAATAATAATCGTTATGCTAATATCTACTAAAGAAGACATGAAATCTCAAAATTGCTATTAACTTCAACCAGCTACGACTGAGGAATGCAAATAATATAATATTACGCCCACCAAGAACTAACTATGGTAAAAAAAAACATTACTTTTGAAAGTGCACAAATATATGACAAACTCCCAGACGATATAAAAGAAAGTGAAACTTTATTTCGATTCAAAAAATTACTTAAAACCCATTTGGCAAAAAAAAAAAAACTAACTAAACCCTAATTCCTTGTTAAACCCGTTGTCGCATCTAGTTGTGGCCGATCCTTGTATGTAAACTCGTTCACTGCGCTTCGCTGGTACCAAAATGTCATCGAAGGACGTAGTGGAGTGGTTTTGTTAGAATGACACAAAACTACCCACCTCATAAAGATATTGAAATGATATGTTATTGTAACTAATTAGTTTTATTGTTAATTTAGTACGCTCGCATACTATCAATAGTTTTAGTACCTAGTTAGTTTTTAAGTTCTCATATTAAGTGAATGTAAATTCTTTTTGAGAATAAAGTTTCTTTAACCGTAACTTCAACCGCTCATCAAAACTCGCTTCCCCCATGGCCCCAACAAAGATAAGACAGACAAGTTCGATCTCTTAAAATACAAGATGGCCGAACTTTTTTGCCGCCAAATATGACAAATGGTCATTGACTCGCGATATAGTTTGGATTACTTTGTGATATAATAAACATGGTGTATTTTATATTACAGTTTGATTGCTTAAATACCTGAGTTATCCTATTAAGTAGTAGGTATTACTTTTATTTTTACAACTAGCTCCTGCCCCGCGGTTTCACCCGAGAGATCTTATATTTTCCCGGGATAAAAAGTAGCATATAGTCTTCCTTCTAGGTTATCTTAATGGGCGTCAACTATGTATGTTTGGGGACACCCTTTAATTTTCAACTTTTTTTATTTTTTAGAATTTTTCCTTTATAAGTTTTGGGTCGAAAACCTATATGGTAGTTCCCGTTGACCTAGAATCACGAAATTTGGCCAAAAGCAAGGTCTTACAGCACAAGTAAAGGGAAAATTCCGAAAAATAAAAAAAGATGAAAATTAAGGTAAATTTTGGTACTAACAAGGTTTCGCGAAAATCTAAATTTGTCCATACTTTTTATACACCTAATAGGGACTATTGACCTAAGTATCTGGCATACAACTTGCTACGTCCACCCGTCCCTGAGAAAATCGGTGGTGACACACGGACAGACGGACAAGAGAGGATAGGAGGTTATAAGGATTCCTTTTGAGGTACGGAACCCTAAAAATGGTAAATCAGTTATGTGGTTTCCATAGTACAAGCTCTGCTTAGTTTGGGATCAGATAGCGTTAGGAATGTCCAAGATATTTATTTCCTGGATAGGTGATTATATTATTATTATTTTAAAATAAATAAATGTATCCGAAGGTGATATGCACGCAAAGATTAGAAAGGAACTGGCTCTCAAGTGCTGCGACTGGACCTCCACCATATCTATACTTAAGTAATATATTTACAAGAGAAAAGTAGCATTTGTAGTATATCAGTTATCTGGCTTCCATATAAGCTCTGCTTAGTTTGGGGTCAGATGGCCGTGTGTGAGGAATAGTGTAGAATATTATATAAGTGATATTTTTTTTTATTATAACTCGACAATGGCAAAATAGACAAGCCATGTGTTACTATAAAAAAAAAATCCTTAAACGATATAAACCTTATAAATATGTTGATCGATGACTGGCAAGGCGGCCGTTATCACCGCTGTTATCAGCTCAAGGACCCTAACCTAATCAGTAGTGTACGTACGTACTAGGTATTATATATAATTTGTACATAATATACATATTTTTTTAATCTGTTACTAGTCGACCATAAAATTATGCAATTGGAGCATTGTACCGTGGGCAAAATCGCTGTCTATTAGGGTTGTCAAATTTTGCTGTTAGTTTTGTTAAAGACCTGGTGTCAAGAAGCCGAAAGCTTATTTAAAATTATCAGATCATAAAAAATGTAGCCTTGCTGAGTTTCTTGCCGGTTCATCTCAGTTGAAAGGTGGTAACTTCAGTAAATTTGACCTTCAAAAGTGCCCTCCTAGGGCCTAAACTGAATTAATGGCTTTGACTTTGTTTCTTTATTGTTCGAGAAATGTACAGTTTGACAACTGGCAGAAAAACTCAGTCACGGCCAAGACTTGCAAATTAAATATTTTTTCGATACCTTACCTCGTAAAGGTGTAAGGAATAAACAAGAAATAAAGCTATAAAATAGCAGCATCCGTTTTGACAACCCTAATAGTAATTGCAACACAATTCAGTTTAAATGCTAAAAAGCATTCAAACTCCATCTAGCGAATATTGGTGGAACTAAATAATCGTTTTTATGAATGGACCAGCTTATTGCCAGCGGCTTCGCTCGCACAGACTATCTATATCTATACTAATATTATTAAGAGGAAAGATTTGTATTTTTGTATGTAACGAATAAACTCAAAAACTACTGGACTGATTTCAAAAATTCTTTCACCATTAGAAAGCTACATTATCCCTGAGTAACATGGGCTATATTTTATCCCGGGAATGCGGGTGAAATGGCGCGGAAAAGCTAGTAAAATATAAAACATTAATATGAAATATCTATATCTTTTCTTCTTTTCATCCAATTTCGATGAAATAAAAGCCTATTTGAGGCGCTAAGTTAAGCAGCATTAACCTCCATGAAACTGCATGAAAATCCGTTCAATGGTTTCGAAGATTAGCGTGTTCAAATAGAAAAAAACCCCTTTTGCAAAACAAAAAGCAAAACCGACTTCAAAGTACACTAATTTGCACTTAAAAGTATCAAATAACGATGTTAGAACTCGTTTTGAAGTCAGCGAAAGGGAACATGTTCCAGAATCTCAATTCTTTCCATGAAATCAAAATAATTTTATTTTTCCGTTTTTAGTTTCGTGTGTATTGAATACCTATCAAGATTTGTCATTGACAGAGGATGTGCATTTGCATAAATTGTCGACAATATTGAATAAGATATTTCAATCGCGATATTCGTGCTCCTTTTGGTTGAAGATTTCCGTCATATCTTCGAAGTCCATGATCAGATCATAATAAAATTTATATGGGACCATTTCGGGAGTATACCCTTTTGAACAAAAAAATAATTTTGAAAATCCGTTTATATATGACGGAGTTATACCCGAAAATACATAAAAAAAAATAGAAACATCTGAATTGAGAACCTCCTCCTTTTATGAAGTCGGTTAAAAAAGAAAAAAAATGTACAGACACGTTTTCCTTCTTTATAGATTCCATTTTCGAAACTGAAGGATTTTCGAAATCGAAATCACGCACGGCATATGTTAACCTTCAAGAATATTAAAATCACGCGTAACAAATTAACAACTGGTTAAACAAACAGTACATATATGACAAAATATGTATTTGTAAGTCAATCATTCGTCTACAGAGTAATATAAAGTTATTCAATCAAACATAAAACTCATTTATACATATTGGGCTCTGATAAGGCACTTATGGACATTATAATTGACTCTACCACCGGTTTCGGCAAGAAACTTTGCAATGGCAATTTTTGTGGATCTTTCTTTTAAACAAGTCGAGGAACAATAATTATCCAAAATATTAAGAATAATGTATACAAACTCTTACAAATAAATGGATCGAATCTAGTTCACAAAGGAATCAAAATATTGAAATAAGTAACATAGACACCAAAGCAAATTACGCATTACGTTATCATTCATGTTAAACGAAGCCCTTGCTTAAGATTCACAAATTCGTAAAGATTAAAAAAAAACTGGCCAAGTGCGAGTCGGACTCGCGCACGAAGGGTTCCGTATCATTATCTATAAAAACGGCAAAAAAATCGCGTTTGTTGTATGGGAGCCCCCTTAAATATTTATTTTATTTTGTTTTTGGTAGCTATCGCGGTTCTTGAAATACAGCCTGGTGACAGACGGACGGACAGACAGCGAAGTCTTAGTAATAGGGTCCCGTTTTTTCCCTTTGGGTATGGAACCCTAATAAGACAATACTACAGAAGAGTGTGTCTCCCACGACACAGGTGACTTAAATGTGGGACAGCTAAAAATGTATACGTATTTTTTCGGAATAAAAGTTATTTTCATTATCAAGTAAGTAAGGGTTGAAATGTACCGAAACTAAAGAAAGTTATTCATAAGGCAGGTTGCATGTTACCAAGTAAAAAAAAAAGTTTAAAGAAAAGCTGGCTCCCAGCCAATGCATCAGCTCACCTAATCTGTCAACATCCCACAATACCCGTATTTCTATTTATGGACAGTTTGGCTTTATTTATTTTTTACTGGACCAAATGAACATATTTTTTTTTTACTCGGGGAATTTTGTGAATGTTTAGCAGCAGAGAGTAATATAAAGTGAGGAATAGAACTGCGGGTACTTTGTAGTACCCGCCTGGATAGCTACCATCCTAAAGTTAAAAGCATAAGTAGATTTTTTTTTTCATTGAATTAAACCTTTGAAACCCTACCACAATCCTGTAAAAAAGCTCAGTCATAATTTTTTAAATCTTTAACTAGCTATTCTCCGCGGTTTCACCCGCTTTCCCAGTATAAAAAAAAACCCGATGTTTTAATTGTTATTCTGCTATTCGGGGCGCAGACAAATCAAAGATCATAAAAATCGGACCAGCCGTCCTTGAGTTATAAATGGTGTAACTAACCCGACTTTGGATGGATATCTATCTATACTAATATTATAAAGCTGAGTTTGTTTGGTTGAACGCGCTAATCTCAGAAACTAGAAAGAAAGAAAGATAAAAAGTAGCCTATAAGGCTATAGGCTACTTTTTATCCCGAAAAACATAAGATCCCTGGGAACGCGGGTGAAACCACGGGGCGGAAGCTAGTGGATGTATATTCTTTTATTTAAAAAGTTGACGTGAAATGAGATTTTACTAAATCAATGGGGGGGTCCATTTTGAGCTCACATACTTAATGGATACATCCCAAGACAATTTTCACGATTCCGAATGGCACGATTCCAACACCGTAATTTGAAAATCTTCATCGTCATCCTCAGTGTCATAATAATTATGATGACCTGCACATTGAACTTCCTGCACACTTCGGATCTATGATTGAGTTATAGTTGGTTTACAATTTTACATTTCAGAATATCGCCAACTAGCTGTTCCCTGCGGTTTCACTTGCGTTCCCGAGAAAAAAGTAGCATATGTCCCTTTCCATACCATAGGTTATCTGCATACCAACAGACAGAATTACTTTTACATTTATAATATTATTTTGGAATTTATTTTATTTTGATGGGCCGGATCAATCACTTGCTTGCTCTCAAGTGTAGATGCCGGAACACACCAAGGCAAGTCAAGTGTTAGGCAGGATATTTTCAACATGAGGGTGGTAGCCAGACAGGCATACTAAAAAGTACCCTAACATTGTTCTATGGTTTCCTTCACCGAAAGCTCGAGCTCAGACGACACTATTAAGATAGTGATAATAATCAGTGATTTTGAGAAAATCGCGGATATACAAACATACATACATACGGGTCGAATAGAGAACCTTCCTTTTTGAAGTCTGTCAAAAATGCTTCTCTTCTAGGCTACAAATAAAGACAGATTATCAAAATAACATGTTTATATTTCCTACTAGATTCCACCCCGCGGTTTCACCCGCGTTCCCGAGGGATCTTATGTTTTCCCGGGATAAAAAGTAGCCTATGTGGTATTTCAGACTATAATCTATCTCTGTGCCAAATTTCATCCAAATCCGTTCACCCGGTCTGGCGTGAAAGAGTAACAAACATCCATCCATCCATCCATCCAAACTTTCACATTTATAATATTAGTAGGATAGTAGAATTACCAGCTTCCGCCCCACGGTTTCACCTGTGATCCCCGGGTAGGTATCTTATATTATCCCGGGATAAAAAGTAGTCATACCAAATTTCATCGTGATCGGTTCAGCGGTTTAAGCGTGAAAAGGTAACAAACAAACTCACATTCGCATTTTATAATATTACTAGCTTTTCCGCGCGGTTTCACCCGCGTTCCCGGAATAAAATATAGCCCATGTTACTCAGGGATAATGTAGCTTTCTAATGGTGAAAGAATTTTTGAAATCGGTCCAGTAGTTTTTGAGTTTATTCGTTACAAACATACAAACCATTTCTCTTTATAATATTAATATAGATAAAAGTTTTAACAACAAAAAATGTAAAATTAAATTTACAAAAACGTATAACATTGTACCGCGAACGTGACCTTTCACAGACGTCTGGTGTAACGATTACGGCGTCAGAGGGAGTGACCTTGGCATTAGGGGTTGAGCGTTACGGCATCGTAGGGTTGGCAACTTTACAATTTTAAGGATTACATTCGTCGCTTAGAATTATTTCTCGCTCCTAGTAATATAACAAAGCTGAAAAGTTTGTTTGTTTGAAATCGCTAATCTCTGGAACTACCAGTCGGATTTGAAAAAAAAATTTGGCATTTGATAGCCCAATTTTTGAGGAAGGCTATAGGCTACTTTTTATCCCGGGAATGCGGGTAAAACCGCGGCGAACAGCTAGTCATTTTATAGGGGAGCCTATATTCAAAATAAGTTATCAAACACTAACCAATGTATAAAACATCTAAAAAAAGGGGAATCCTCGATTTTTATGATTTTTAAAGACCAATCTAACCAAAGAGTAGAACTTTTGATGCTATACAATTATGACGTCACAATTTACTATTAAACTAGGGAACTTTGACTTTTGCCGCACTATGGTTGTCTCTTTTTGGCACATGGATAGATATGGACTGTTAAACGAGGCCCTTTAAAACGGCACCATATTAATACAAAACTCCATATAAACCTATCGTTTTGACATTTCATAATAGCTGATTTGATATGCCAATCATCCCAATTCTTTTGAGTGTATTTTTTTTCGTGCTCGAGTCAAGCATTTTTAAGGTTGTAATTTTTACACTCTTTTATTTGAAGAAGACTTGGACATGAGGGAGATGGGACTTACGGTAAATGACGCATAAGACCGGAAAAAATGGCGTCGCATGATTGGGAGTGCCGACCCCGCGTAACGGGAAAGGGTGAGGCCGAAGAAAAAAGATTTTCATGAAATTTGGTATACCGATACTTTAAGACCCCACTGGAAAATGGGAAAACGTCTTATAATATTTAATGATTGAAAATTTTTAGGAGACTGAACTTTACCTAAGCAGTTCATTTTATCACAAATACTACTTTATAATCTTAATCGTTAACTCTTACAAAATCATTCAACGAATATAACTTTAATAAAACATTACTTTTAAAGTTACGGTTGGGTTACTATAGTCTTCCCCTAGTATTTCTCGATGTTGACAACCCTACTATACTTAAGGGGGGCCCCATGCACCGCCACAACCGCCCGTTAGGCATGTGCGCAAATATTTCAGTGCAATGCCGCACGATGTATTGATCAAAGCATTTTGCGCATCTCGTATGAACTACCTTTAGACGTCAAGCGATATTAGCGAACTTAGCACTCGGTCAGTACGTTCTATTTTCGAATGGCAGTAATGCACGTGGGATCTTTAAATAGTTTATCTAGCATGTCTGAATTTTTAAAGGATTTCCATTGGGAAAAGACGAACAGAGAAGAATAGACAATCAAATTAAAACTCTTTGGTTTTAATTAAAAAATAATAATCCGTCAGTCCGTTCCACTAGTCTAAACTCTAAAGACATTAATTAAAAATAGTATATCTTGCTCACACGCACACAACTATTTCATTTTGCACATCAATTTTCATCTCCAAGATTCTGCTTAAAAAGTTCTGACGGTACGGTTATTTTAGCCTCGAGATTTGGCAATATACAACCACGAACTTAGCTAGCTAAATAAGTTACTTAGCTAAAAGGGATTACACATAGTTGTAAATATTGTAATCCAGATTCTACCAACACTGCTAAGACCTAATTTTTCAATGGCCAGATAAACGGTATCTGACTGTTTATTTGAATTTAGAACAGTTTTGTACCAAGGTTGATCCAGCGATTGTAAAATCGGCCCTAAGTCGTTAATAACTTCCCATTACCAGTTGACAAACTATAAACGCCATATCCCAATCGATAGACAACTAAATAATTCAACAAGTCTTCTCCAAATAGAGACAGCATTTCGAATTCAATTTTCACTCGCTCTGTAAGTCACTGTTAGCAATACCCTAAGTGTTCATGGCAGGTGCATTTATAAACTGTTCAATTAAAAACGGTTCGATGTTTTTATAAATAAAGTTGCATTCCCCTCTCCGTAAGGTAATTAGGATAATAATTAATTGGCGAGCTGGCAGGGCTGGAAACGAGTGACAAAAGGAGGGGTCTAAGTTGATAGCTTAGGGTTCGAATCCCACAATGAACTAGAATTATCGTTGAAAGAAAACATCGTGAGGAAACCATAGTACACTGGTAAAGTACCCGTCTGGCTGGCTACCTCCTCAAGTTGAAAATCTTTTGAAGCACCTGTTTCAGAGGCACTTGATAGCCAGCTCCAGGCTTCGTATGCTCACCACCTTCGACCACATGATCACCGAACTGACCATGGTATACTTGTGTTCAAAGTAAAAAGAAAAGCTGTCGGAGCATAGTATTAATAAAGTCCTTGCAATCTAATAAGCCCGTTTTCACAGCCCATATGCAACCATGTGACAAAAAGAGACAAATATATCGAGACTGAAAGAGAATCCTCTTGACAAAACAGGCCTATTGGATCGTGATGATATTAGATCCTTGATTTTTCAATATAACCAGTAGTGTCCGACCGAAGATTCGGCTTCGGCTTCGGCCAAAATGGGCCGACGTTTTGGCCAAAGCCGAAGCTAGCGCTGAAATTGAACGAACTGTTGTGAATGAGCGAGAGCGCGAGATGGTTGCGACGACGCGCGGGGAGTCACACGAAAGTTGTGGACTTGCGTTAGCCGGCCGGGGCCATCGCCAATCAAAACTTATATAGCTTATATATTATAGCTGAAGAGTTTGTTTGTTTGTTTGAACGCGCTTATCTCAGGAACTACTGGTTCGATTTGAAAAATTCTTTCAGTGTTAGATAGCTCATTTATCTATCGAGGAAGGCTATAGGCTTCTTTTTATCCCGGGAAAACATAAGATACTCGGGAGCGCGGGTGAAACCGCGGGGCGGAAGCTAGTCATTTATAATATTATAAATTTTAGCCAATTTTGAACCGAATTTCTTAGGGTTTTTAAACCTTCGACTTCGGCCAAAAATCGACCTTCGGTCGGACACTAATAACCAGTCAACTAGTTGTGAACTTTGCAAAATAAGAAACGTCGAACACGTGAAGACCTTACTCTTGGCACAGGCACACGCACGTAAACTGTCATGGTCATATTTCTATTACGACTAGCGTTACTAGTGAATACACCAATGTTTTAATAGTTATGTTTATTTTAACGTGCAATATCTCTATTCTGGAAAGGAACATGCGAGATCGTTAGAGAGATACGAGAAAGAAACGATGTGATTATATGTTAATTTTCTTTAATTAAAAGTGTCTAATTTAACATCCGTACTTAATTTAAAATTATTGTGTTGGTTTGGTTTATGAGTTAAAGTTTAGTGTGCTGTGTTTGTGCTTCTGTAGTGGTCTTGCCTTGTCATTCTAAACTTATATAACAATAAAATTAAATAATTCATGTTTAACCAGCTCACTCTAGCCTGAAGCACAAATGAAATTACAGGACTGAGGATGTAGATGCTTGACCAGAAGGTACTAATTCACCCTAACTATAATCACCCGCGTTCCCTGGATAAAAAATACCCTAGTGTGTGTGTGTGTTTGTTTACTTAGATTACTTAACAATGATAAAAAAAACCTATAAAAACAAATCAACGGAATAAATTTTGCGTTTTACATTAAAATTTACCCTTTTTGTATAACGTTTCGATATCGAAACGGATGTTACCGGGTGTATCGATCTTTACTGAATAAGCTGCCACACCAAGGCTAGACTCGTGCGAGTTATTTTGTGTATAATCATTGTTATACTCATCGTTAGCATCACATTTTAGTGTCGTAACATTTTTGATGACAATTAAAATCTAATATTATCACAAACATGAAAGTGTAGATCCCTGGGTTACGATTGACCACATTCCCTTTGTTGTAACTGGTGTGACAGAATGTGTACATTGCGGTAAGTACCTACACACAGCCTCGCCTTTGACTTTAAAGTCACTCGAATGAGACAAGTCGATGTCGAGGTTCTCAAGTCATCGACGAGCAAAAACCAAGTCATCTGGACTGTAATAACCTAAATAAATTGACCTTGACGAACTTGCTATAACACTTAGTAGGTCTTAGATACTCCGGCGTAGATACTTATTAAACATCAGGTAAAAATAGATGCAACACTGGATTATACTCCATTGATCATACACACGAAGATGCCTGTTTATGTGGACATCAGAAATCCGATATAAATGAAATTTCGTAATTTCGGATAAGAAGTAACTAGGATTTTGTTAACAGAATTTTCATTAATATATTCAAATTTGGAAATAAATAGTAAACTATAAATGAACATGCATTGTTTGTGCATTTTCAATAATTCATTCGTCCATTACTCGCAAGTTCACGAACAAAAACCAATGGTGTGATGAACATAAAACATAGCATTTGTAACAAACATTACGTGAATATGAATGATCGAGAATAACTACTTGGAAACGATCCAAAGTAATCAATTGATGTTGATTTTTTTTTACAAAAACACAAATTCTTTTGAAGGTGTGACTGAGAGAAGAAGTTGTCACGGGGTTCGACTGTCTGGGAATGATCTATGAGTTGGGAAGAACTCGACGTTTTCAAAATGATTAAATTGGGACGTCTACGATGGGCAAGATAAGTAACATGAATGGATGAGACAGGAGAATATAAACTGAAACTGGAAATAAACCTGACGTCTATAGAAGGCATAACCGACCTAAGCTCACATGGTTGGATGGTAAGATCCTAGGATTGAAGGAGTTGAAAAGGAAAGTCAATCAGAAAACTTCTGCCTCAAAGAATACACACAGCAGCCCAAAGCTCGCAGCTATAGAGTACTGGAATATGATGAATGGAGCGTTCATATGACGTTGGTAGGAGAGGATTGTTATGTAAAGCACAAGTACTGCTAGAGATATATCGTTTAAAGAGACGAGCAAACAGCTCCAAATGACTGCACAGGCGCAATAATGCGAGCATGGCAGCAGAGCAGACAATAGTATCTTGATAAGACTTTGCTTTATTGAAAATCCTCACGTATAATCATTTTTAGAAAGATAATAAATTTCTTATTGGGGCGGAAGCTCTCACACCACCTTGTATAGTTCTCAGTCAGGTTTTTTAGAGGTGATCATACATCAACCAAAAACACTAAATAGCTTAAGTAATATATTGGGGAAATTACCTTTGTCTTGGACATAAGTTGACTGAACTAATTTGAATCTTGACTTGGTTTTCAGTTAACTTTGAATAAAGTTAAATGAAAACAACAGCTAAAAGACATTTCAAGAGAAAAGACTTACTCCAACTTGTAACAAAAGGACTGCTCTTCACTTATGAATTAGATTCTAGTTATATAGATTTTTCTTTTTAACTTATACAAAGCTTTCAAGTGCAACTGCCGGAACACACCGTTAAGTGCTAAGCGACTAATATTTACAGGGTGGTAGCCAGCATGATTTTCTTCCAGATGCTTTCTTTCACCGAGAATACACGTGAGATGAACGAGCACCACCCATACCAAATATTGTCAAAAACATTAACGAATCCCCAAGGTTGTAGCGAGCTGACCGAACTACATGTTATACCGGGAGATTAATCACATAATATGCCATTTGGAATTCGGCCAAGTGTGTATCTACGTCACGTAATGTCAACGCCTCCGTTGCGTGTGGATCTTCATGATCACCGTTGTTTATTTTGGTCAGGTTTCTTTGTCTACAGATATTTTTTTGGAGCAATGATTATTTGGAACGCATTACAGAGATGACGGGCGTGTTTAGTGAACCAAATCTGCTAGGCTTTGGCGCGACATTGGCAAAGTTGCACCATAAAGTGTAGGGCAGTTTACTAGAGATCAGATTCGAGCAGTATGAGAATCTGAGGAATCGCCTATCTCCTGAAGAATGAGGTTCTGATAAGTGTATCAGACTGATTGGCATATTGCATCATCTTGTTAGTTTAATTTATTGATTAGTGGAGTGCGGGATTCAGTACCTGTGGAGGATGGAGAATAGGAAACAAAGTACCATCCTTATGAGACATAATGGCGCGATGTTGCATCATCTATTCTTAACGTTATCGCGTTAGGGTAGATTTATTGCACGGAGATCGCGTGTTTATGTGGTTACGGTTATATCATCTGGCTTGTCATTACTCTTTTTGGAGGTACACCCTGCATGCCCATACAGTAAAAACAAAAGACCTTGTGATGAAATGACCTAACTTTGATGCAGAGGCCTGTGTTTGACCACAATCTCAACATCACCATGCAGTGATGATGTGGGCGAAGCAATTGCAGCTGCCAGAATTCACAGATAGGTTCTTGGCGACAGATATTCAACGTGGCCGTAGCCAGCCAGGAAAGTACTATAAACCCTACTACCACATTTAATTTATTTCTGACAGTTGTTTCACATTGAGGTCAATTCAGGAGCTGAGCGTGATTCCATACCTCAGCACAATGTATGACAGCGCCATACACCGCACACTATGCACCGTATGTACTAGGAATATGGATTATATTCTCTCTGTTTACACAACGATGGCTTGTTGGACAGCGATAAGAGAGTGAAATTACTGGTAGGTCTTTACTTTAACTATGCTTCTACCGTGCCAACTCAACTTTATTTAAACCACTTTTGGGATACATTGTAGAGATATTGTGTTGTGAGTAGAAGGGTACAGATTTGTAAGACCTAAGAAGAGTGTCTCTCTAAAATCAGATTCGTTTGTCTCTTTTTTGGCACATGGATTGATAAGAGACAAGAGATCCTTTTACACAATGATGATGATTCTAACCAACGCCTAACGCCTATAGAATATAATTTTTAAGCATTAGTTAGTGAAAATAAGTCATTACATCTTATAGCAAAACAATCGCAATCTCAGCACATTCGTGTGATGTAGCAGTAATGGGAGTTTTTGATCCTCATTGGTCGAGCTTTGGGCAAAGAATTTTTCATTTCGAAATCTTTTCGTTGGAGAGAGTTGCGTTTACGCACATTTTCGAAATTATAACTTTTGGCTGAAGGTGGTCATTAAATTACTTTCGATTACGGTACATTGTCAGACAGATTATTATAATTATATTATGTACTTACATTTTACATGTAAAGTAAATAAATTAGGCTGTAAAACATTACAATATGGATTTACGTTTATTTATCTACAATTGCAATAAGGGACAATCTTATCTGTGGCAATTTTTCAACACTTTTAACAATGTCCAACTTTGAACGTCGAGTGTAATCAGGAAGTGTGATATAAATAAATCTGATTATGATGATGAGACAAGATATGTGGATACTTAAATCTGTTTTCTGTAACAATACGTATTTGAAATAAAACTGAAACAATAATCATGATTATGACGGTAACTGCTCTACTGTTTGAATCAGAATCAAGACTTAAAAGACACGACAGAGATTATAGAAGAGAAGATAGAAGTAAGAAGTGGAAGGGAAAGACTTAGGACCTACAAGAGTAAGGAAAATAAAGCTATGCGGACTTAGAGGTCCTGGAAGTCGCGAAGAAGTTTCCGTCGATAGCCTATCTCTTAAATCAACCGAATACCTAAATGAGTTTTGAGCACTTCGACATCACTACCTCTGCTTCGAAAAAATGGCGTCAAAAGATATTAAAATTCGTATTATGAAGTATGAACATATAAACAAAGCAAACATCTTTAAAAATATGGCAACCCTACATTTAAAACCATACACGACCCCCACCGCAATCAGCCAAGAAAAGTTGTAATTTTACATCAATCTAATCAAACGACAGTCACTCAGCGATTATGAAATCCCCGCTGATAACAGCAAATGATAAACGATATGATAACGTACTTAACCTCAAAATTAGTCACATGGTCATGCTTCCTTGCTTGCGAAAATTTAATTTATACAACCATATGTTTAAAACCAACGTTGAGTTTATCATACCGAACAACTTACACTAACTTTGATATGGCGAAATTAATATTTTTCATACATTGAGTGACCAAGGACCTATTAGATGAGTTTTTTTTTTTACATAAACCTAACATATATTTCAAGATGGTTGAAGATACAACTACTCTGAAAGGTTAAGTAACTTTTTCTGAGGTTGGTAATTTGATGGGTGACCTCCCAATAAATATTTTTCTTAGAAATTTCTTAGTTATTACGATTAAAGATGAATCAGCCGTATCAGTTTAGAACTTAATGATATCAAATGTTAAGCTACTTTCACTGCGGCTGGTAACTTGATGGATGACCTATAAGTATTTTACCTTAATGCTTGAAGGAGTGTATTAAGCAATCAATGCAAGAAATGTTTATTGGGGCATTTGGGGCAGGGGATAGGATGGGTGACCATATCACTCAAACTCTTAGAAACTAGATCCTACTAAGTATCCTTTTTTGTGTCTCAATCACGCATAAACATAACTACATAAAAACCTTGCCATTTCCTAAAAATTTTGTACTCAGCAATCAACAAACAGTAGTGGCACTTATACATACTCTTCAAATGATTTAGAAGTACCCTTGACCACAGAATTATAAAATTTATCATCCATCAATAAAAAGTATCCTATAATCACAAAGTAACATACATTTGCACACTAACTTCCCATTTTAAAAGGGAATTATCAACACCACCATAAATACCCAGGGCCGGTAAATTTATTTATGACTAGCTTCCGCCCTGCGGTTTCACTCGTTTTCACGAGGGATCTTATGTTTTCTCGGGATAAAAAGAAGCATAATATGCGCTATTCCAGACTATAATCTATCTCCAAATTCCATCCAAATTTGTTCAGTAGTTTTTGCGTGAAAGAGTAACAAACATCCATCCAAACTTTCACATAATATTAGTAGACATTTGCTGCCCATGATTCCACGCATTGGTGGTTGCATGGTAATCTATCTCTGACCTGTTACATCAAAAAACAGTCACAGCATACATAGCCTAAAACCATCCTCAAATAACCACCTAGTTAAATAGACAACTGTATCAATATCTGTGCAGTCAAATGCTCCTGGCATCACAGCGCAGCTACCCTAGAGACCGCCTTAGTAAATGGTATAACTGTGTAATTTGACTAGTAGATTGGAATCAAATATATGATATCGTAAAAAGTTTACCCAATAATTTATTCGGATCTTGCATAATTATTGTACATGAGAAGATTTGTGTTAAAACATGTATGCTAATCATAAGTGTGCAAAGCTAAAAGTCTTATTTTATCCTACTAATATTATAAATGTGAAAGTTTGGATGGATGGATGTTTGTTACTCAATCAGGCCAGAACGGGTGAATGTATCTGGATGAAATTTGGCACAGAGATAGATGCTTTTTATCCCGGTAAAAGATAAGATCCCTCAGGTAGGAAAGGAAGCTAGTAGTGTCATAATTTATTTTCATTTTGAAAGAAGATCATTTTTAATTTTACATTTCAATTTGCTGAGCTGATAAATTTTACATTTCACTTTGCTGAGCTGATAAATAATGCTTGATGCATATTAAGATGTAATCTACATCATTAAGGCTTGCCAGCTTAATTATACATTCAGAATCTGTGAAATATATGGGTCAATAGGGTCTTACAATGAATTTAGCTTAGTCAAATGTAACAATTGTTGGCAATTATTGAATTTAAAATTGATTTATGTCAACAAAATGTGGAATGTTCACAGGATATAAACTGAGACATTGCAGGGGGCATGGTAGTACTAAGATATTACTTGGGATATGTTTGTCAATCAACCTATAGCTTATGCACTGACTTATCACTACATGGATCATCAGATCAAAAAAATAGAAATGTGGTCACAAGCAGCCTACTTGCTGAAAAAAGGGCCCTCTAACCCTGGATCACCTCAGTTAAATGAAACACTTCTAGTAAATCTAGTTTTGTATCATACACACATAAACAAACAAGACAATTCTATAGCTTCATCATCTTTTTTTTTTATAGACAACCCAAGCTTACAATTTAATTATAAATAAGTTGCCTGCAAATAGTGTTGGTTATCCTGAAGATATAAGCTTAAACTGCATAATTAAGCATTTCAATCTTTATGTTTAAAATGGGAGTTGAAGCAGGTGGGCTAAGCTCTAAGCTCTAGCTTATGGCATAGCCCTGCCTTCAAAGGCCAAAGGGAGGTGTGGAAAGAGGGATTAGTCTATTACCCTACAGTTTTACAATACAGGATCAAATTAATTCAAATATGCATATTTTAATAGGTAGGATGTATACCTACTGTATAATTATACATACTTGAATAAATTGTCAGCAATTGGTAAGATAAAATTGTTTGTTGTTATTAGTTTTCCTAATAGAATAAATAAATATTCTGGGACATTCCTCACATACACCCATCTGATACCAAACTAAGCATAGCTTGTACTATGCAAACCAGATAATTAATTTACTACATGTACACCTAGACTCAAGACAAACTGAATAACAGTATTGTTAAAGCAATACCAATAAACAGTGTCTTAATTGATTTATGCATGTATTCTATATGATTAAATTGATAATAAATATAGTTTAGTTAAATTAGAAGTCAGGACACATGGTTGGTTTTAGACATAATATATGCAAGGCAGTTAAATTATCAAAATTACCTTAGAGGTTACTTTAAAAAATATTGCCTCATGCTTCACTAACAATTTACAATCCAATAAGATTGAAATAGATATTACCTCAATAAAAATAAAGAAACAATAATAAAAATCTTTCGATTACACCACAATCATCACCATTTATATCCTGGGATATCTCTAAACACAACCATCTGATCCCAAACCTTGGTAATAAGGTGACCAGACAATGATAAACAAAATATATAATACCTTAACTTAAAATGGAAATTTAAAAAAAATGCTTACAAAGATATTTTACACTTAAAGTTTATATTGACTCTTTATTGAGGGGTAGCCTTAACCACTGCCACAGTGTGGTACCCAGGATTTGTAACTGCCATACCATAAGAAATGAGTAAAATGTAATTGCATTATAAACTTTAATATATAATACTATTTTCATATATAGGTAGATAATAAAGTCAGGACCCAAAATCATGAATATTCAGTTACTAGAAATCTTTGCAGGCAAAAACATAATTTTACTGACAAATCTATATGTAATGATATATAAGTATTCATGTATTATAATCATTATCTATCCGGTGTTGACTATTACTAAATAGAGTAATTATTCTAAAACAAATCTCATTTCAAACAGTTATGGATCTGTCTAATTTGTTCATAGCCTTGAGGATTTGTATTTGAATAGTCAGCCAAGCAGTAACAGTAAGTTAGTTCTGAATATTGTGTTAGTTGATAAGAGTTACATGAAAGTGAGGAAATAACTCAACATTTTCACAGGGTGAATGTTTGTAAACTTGTATTATATTATAGTATAGGAAGATTTAACAACCACTGTGATTAAATAGTCCTTTTATACATATCCGTTTATCATGTTATGCACATTTTACAAAACATTATGAAACAGTATTATTCATACAAGAATCATATTTTCATCTGATTCCCAACATGCAACAGAGATAGAAAATCTTTACATAATAAGAGAATAGACTGTATTGTTCTATAGGTACTTAACCTAAAAATAGTAAACAATTGAGTTGTTTATTTACATCAGGACTCACCTGCCACGGGTTGACTTTTGGTATGGGTGCTTCAACAAACTTCTTCGGCTGGTCTTCAGCTGCCTGTGCTTGTTGCTCTCCACCTGCCTGGGGCTCCGAGTGCGCCTGGGGAGTCTTGTGAGCCCGCGGCGGCGCTCTGCGCTCGCGCTCCTTCCGACCCTTGCCAGGTCGACGAGCGTGAGAGATGACAGGCACGAAGCCCTCTTCCTCCACGTCGTTCTGCAGGGGTGGCGCGTCCGCCACCTCCTCCACAGCCTCTATGTTCTCTATGTTTTCCTTATTACTATCACCACCTCTAAAGTTCAGCACTGATGCGTAAGAGGGTCCTGCGCCCTCGGCGGACACGCGCGCGGCCATACCACCGCCGCCGTCCACGTTATGTAAGCCCGGGCGCGCGCTCCGCGCCGACAGACGATCACGAGCGCGCTTCCATACCTCTCAACACGACGGCATGCTGCTCGCCTAGAGCACTAATCGAGAATGAACTCCCCGGATGGACGCGACCCGATCGAAATGTGCGAAGGTCGAATACCTAACACGCGACTCACGAGATGTATTCACGCGCACACCGTGACCAAATACGCGAAATATGCGCCGAATCCTTGTGGCACACCGGACTGACCCTCGATCGCACCGTATTTACATTGAAAAAATTCACTTCCGTTGACTTGTTCCAACTCTATAACGGCACTGAACGATCCTTTAACACTCTATCTATCGATGGCGTGCACTTAACACTTTGGAAAACGTATTTATGAACAGAAAATCACTGTAGAACCATATTTTGTTCACAATTCACACATGTGGTCGGACGCCCAAAAAGGGATTTTTCCGCAACACACACGGAACTTGCGGAAGACTGTGACTTCTAATTTTACACCGCAGACATTTTGTCGCTAGAGGGCGCTGAAACATCATTGACAGTGACCGCGTTCAAAATATCGAGTGAGAAAAATACATTTATTAAATTAAATCTGTATCTAAGGGACGTTGATTTTAAATAAATGGAAACAAATAATTTAAAGCTTTATATTAAAAATAAATAAGCTTATAATTTCTATTTATTTTCAATTTTCGTGCAATCAAGTACTCGTACTACTTATGAACGCAGCTGACAAAAGTCACATTTTCATGCTATTACGAAATTTTCGCAACGCAGTAAATAATGCAATATTGAAAAATACAGAGAAATTTCAAAAAAATAATTTCAATTTTCAAAATTCCTAAAATATCAATATTTACAGAATTTTTTAAGTTTAACATATAACATAACATGTCTATGGGTTTTCAAGTTGCCATACTTAATAATAGTCAAGTATGAAAACAGAAATAAATAAAATATAGTCCACATAACAAAAAAGTATGAAAAAATAATTTATTTAACCTTAGAAACATTAAGAATTAAACTGGGTACATGATTATTAATATATCTCCATACAAAATATTCTATAACATGGTGGAAACCAACAACGAAAACTATATCTCTAATAAGAATTTCAGGGATAGTTATGATCTGGATTAGTGGGACAATACATTCCTAAAAAGTTTCTACAATTTCTACAATAATGATAAACATCTTTACATGACCGCAAGATATAAGGCAACGGTGCACAAATCCAGCAGCAGAATAAACACAAGATACAAGAACATAAATGAGTACAAATCGTTACTCTACTAGTTATTACGGTCATACCAGTATAACCACATTCGGGACAGACAACGGGCATAGACGCGAAACCGAAATTGTAAACTCTTGTTGGCACGGGAGGAAGTGGATTATCAACATAAATATCGAAAGCTGTAGCGTAATTCGGTGGCGGAGTATGTTGAACGAAGGAAGGTGAGGGTATAAACGTACCCATTAGTCTAGGTCTTCTCCTAACCGCTGATTGCCTAAGTACAAATGAATAAGAAGGTGGAGCGCTCGTTATAGAATCAGGTGGAGATAAATCACCAGATTTATCAACATTAATTGCCACTTGAGCATGATTCGGTGGTAGTTGAGATTTCAAACGATTAAGAAAAGCGAAACTTATAGAATTTTCGTTTAATTTTGATAAAGCTTGTAGAAATAATGATTGAGGTTGTTCGTTTAAGTTCAGCGATATTGGTGATGGCAAGTTTGAGAACCGAGGTTGAGAAGTGATCGGTAATTGAAAAGAAGATCGAATAAATAATAAGGGTATTGATGAATTTGTAGCATTAGCAAGACTGTCATTTATATTAGATATTGTATATGGTAGAATAAAAGGCTTCGGTGCTTCGGGAGTAGTAGGCCTTGTGTCGTCTAATACGAGTGAAGTAATTTCACTTGATATACTGGATTGATTGTCTTGTATTTTGGTTGTTTGAAAAGTGGATTCTGGTTCTTCTTTAGTGGCATGACTGCATTCAGGAGCATTTTGTTCCATTGCTCCTGTTAAATTGTTAAGAATAATTTATTTTATATAACAGCAAGTTCTTATTCTTGTAAGTTGAGTTAGTAAGCGTAGCGTGGGTTTGCGCCGCCCGGGGCCGACCAGAAATTTGCCACCCTCCACCCCCTTTTTTAAAATTATAAGTTTAAATATTTTATTCAACGGGCTTAATGTACATCGTACAACTTATTGAAAGTCAAGATAAACTACCACTGCTTCGGAAGGAACATACATCTTCACAGCCCACTTCAGGCGCCTGGTTCCTAGGGTGATGGGTGCGGTGGCTGTTGCCGAACACCGGCGAACCGGGTGCTTTTTGCAGGCGGCTGTACTTGGGGATCGTGCGATCAAAATGTCCCGTATGGGTGGACGCTCTGAACCGCGGAATCTTCCTGCGTGGCGCCGTAGAGGGTGGTAGTGATCTACGCCGAAGCGGCGTGTGTGCTGGCGGGTTCCTTGCCTTGGGACCTTAAGGCCTCGCGTCAGTATCCTTTTGGCGCGAGGAGGCGCTGACCCAAGACGAGAGGCCGGCACCACGCGAGGTGGAAGGGCGCATAGCGCAGTTGCGTGCGCTCGCTATCCAGGAGTGGAAGTCCAGACTGGAGCACCCTAGTGCGGGACTGAGGACCATTGTGGCCATCCGTCCAGTGTTGGAGGAGTGGCTGGAGCGGCGGCACGGTGACCTTCCGGTTGACAAAGAGCCTCTGGAGCCGACCGCCGTGTGTCACCACTGTGATGGATGCCTCGGCAATAACGTCGTCGTAGTGGAGGCCTCCCACCAGGCTGTCGCTGCTGGGTAGGTGCGTGGATGAATCCTTCAGCGCTCTCGTACACCCAGCCGGCAGCGACATATAGGAATAAATACCCCAGGTTTTTAGTCAGTAGGAGTCTGACGTAACCCCGCCGCTTCCCCCCGGAGCCGCAGGGTATCCATGAGGATAACTTCTTCTGAGGCCAATTTTTATCGATTTTATCTCGCCTCCTCTATTTCGAACCCTTGCGGTTTCGCTTGCCACGTAACATTGCGAGCGCGATTTATTATTATTTCCAATTGAACAAATCGTGGCGCTTGCCGCTGCCCCCTTTCATATGCCGCCCGGGGCCATGCCCCCCCCGGCATCCCCCACGCTACGTCACTGCAGTTGAGTGGATGTATTGTACTGACATTGACAGTACTCAGACCTATATATTTGGTCGTATTGAGCGTAAAGTTATTTTGAAATAGAATAAATGGGACTTACTTAGTTTTCTCAAATACCTATATATAATTAAAGTACATTAACAACTATAGTGTTTCTAATAAATATAGTTCAGAAATTAAAAATTTATAAAAAATGCATCACAAATTCATATTTTATATTATGTCACTATTTCATCACACTTATAAAATATTGCTAAAAAAAAGAAACGTCATTGCAACGTCAACAATATTGTCAAAAATCGGTAGCGCCACAAACCTCTTAAAATAAATAATTTTAAGCACATACAATAAATTTATAACATTATACTCTATGTAAAACATTTATTTGTTGAAAAAATTAATAATAAAATAACCTTACTGAAATAAAATTAAAAACTAAAAACTACTTACTTATAAATAAAAAATTTGCCCCAAATCGCTGCCGAGCGGAAGTGTGCCAAAAAGGCTGGCAGCATTGCCACGCTGAATGGCAATGCCAATTCTTTGGGCAAAATATACGCCAGCCGTCTTATCACGGGAAGCCTCAATTAGTCGAAAAGAGACCTCCTTAAACAAGCGATGAGCCTCCGGTCCCCAAGGCCCTAGAGTTTCAACCCCAAACGCCGAAAATATGTTAGTCCTCAGTAGACTAGCATACTTGCGACGCTTGAGACACTCTTGTTGTGCAGCAGCAGTGCCGGCAGCTACAGACGTGTCTGGAAGGTGGGATGGTGCGAGGGTGTCGACGCAAGTAGCGTCCCACACCAGGGGCTTACTCATCTTCCAGGGCACCAATGACATACCATCCGGTCTCTTACCATCGTCGCGCACCAGGCCATTTGGTTCCAAAACAGCAGGTACGCCAATGGTAATAAGAGCACGACGGATCAAGTCATTGAGTGCCGCATGTCGTGAAAGCCTTCCGGCACTCCTCACACACGACAGGCCATGGTGACCTAGCTCATCTACATTGTCTCCGCAGAGGCAGCGATGTGGGACATTGGATATTGCACCCAAACGGAGGCATGTGCATAATCTAAACGTAGAGTTGTCCAATAATGTGCCCGTATTGGACGATGGAAGAGCATTTAGCCAATGTCCAGACTCCCATTTAGCAACAGCCAGGAGACGAGCTCACTCAGCAGTGCTGCCAGATGTCTGCAAAAGAGAATCATACGACAGTTTACTCAGCGGCTCGTCCCACAGTTTTTGTGACTGTTTGGACGATGGTATATCTGTGCTTGAACAAGCCATTATCCAAGCATTTCTGGCCTCAGATAGGAGCGAAACCTCAAAGTCACCAAGTGACGAATTTCCTTTATGTGAAACTATAAAGGAAACTATGTTGAGATTACAAAACTATAAATAAAATAACATAATAAGTTACATACAGTTCAATTATGTCTATGGTACCTGACCGGACTAATTTGACCCATGCCCACAATATACAATTTATAATATAAAAAAATGTGATTGTCTATAGTTTAGTCATTTTATGATTTTTAATGGGATCAATTTTAGATTTAATCGAAAAGTATTTATATATTTTTTTTTAATACAAATATTAGGTATGTATAATTTTAATGTATTGATACAGATATTCAGATAAGAAATCACTATATTAAACAGTAAACTATTAACTAAATTAACTAATTTTGGGGCTGGTAACTGCCCGTAATTACTGTCAAAGATAATAATTTTGACATTTTGATTTCCGGTCTTTTCACTCCTCCGTGGCATGGCGGATGGTCTTTACCGCCGCCTATAGTGTGTTTTTGGAGGAATATCTTCGCTAATTTAGCGAAATGGTAAGTTTATATCAAAATGAGGTGTTTAAACTATCTAAATTATGTAAAGTGCATCGATTTATCTAAGTGCAAGTGATTACTTCCGTTGTAGCTTGGTCTTTTGTGCTAACACGTGTTTGATTTTTATTTTGTTGAAATAACAAATTGTTTCGAGATATCAGTAAGTTTTCATCGCATTACAGCATGTTAAAGAACTTTTCATGTATGTTTTACCAATCTTGTTAGGTTTGAAATTATATTTATAGGTTATTTCGCAAAATATTATCCTCGTCACGCGTACTATAATTTTTTTCTCTAAAACTTGTTTATAACCTAAACAATGGCCCGAAATAGCTTCAGATATGTTGAAGGACCTTGCATAACATTTTCTAAAGTAAAATAAACGTATTTGTGAAGACCTGTCTTGGGTGTATTTGCTTATGAAAATTTGAGGTTAGAATGTCAGGATGTAGCGACATTCAGTTTTTATTTGTTTGATAAAACGTTTATTACCTTGTAATGAAGTTAAATAGATTAAATATTCTGTTAAATCGAGTTTTCAAAATAACTTTGTCTAATGTTAGTCCTATGTTGAAAGTATTATAGTAAGTGTACATATAAAGAATATACGCAATTTTAGTTTGACGGTATTGCAATGATTTAGTTAAGTTTGTGGCCTGGTTGCTACATTCTAATATTTTATAATAACTTTATTCAATCAGTCATACTATAATCTACCAAACACCATTTTAACTTATTGATTGATCGGCCGGTTGGCGTGGTTGGTAAGATATCCTACTTATCATGCCATAGGTCGTGGGTTCGATTCCCACTTGGGTAGACATTTGTGTGCATGAACATGCTATTTGTTCTGTGTCTGTGTGTAGTATAAGTATTTAATTAGAATTTATTCTAACCCCAAACTCTTCCTGGCTGAACTTATTAGTCTTTCAGGTACTTGAAGGGGGATATTAAAAAAAAGTTCCCTTAGGAAACACTTCAGGGTCAAATACTCGTAGTGTGTCGACATGAGGAATACATACTTAACTAGTCACAAATATATGTTTGTATTTTTGACACTAGACACATAGGTGAAACTAAGGCTGCTTTTTCACCAGAGATGTGCTATGCTGCGGTGCTATGGATGCGTTTGATATCCACCAATCATTTTCATTGGTCCACATAGCATAACACTAGTGGAAACGGGTTCTACTAAGCTATGTTTTTAATATGGATGGATGAGTGCCAAGGATGGTCACGATTGGTGTAGGATGTGCTCCGCTACATAGTTTAGCATAAGTGGAAACTGTCACATATTTTCATAGCTTAGCTTTCACTCCTCACATCATAGCTGCATAGCACATCTCTGGTGGAAAAGCAGCCTTAGAGCAGTGAAACTGCAAAGTTAGTAAACAATAAAACAGATATGTGTGGCTCTCGGGGACCTGCCGCAGTAAAGCTATTGCATAGCATTTTTTATCAACTTATGCAATTAGGTTTAGGTTTTTTCGATACGGAATTTTTTCGTTACGAAATTTCTTGATTCGGTCGCCGCGCTCAAACCCGAAGCCCGCGATAAAAGCTATACAATAGTTTAAAAACAACATTTTAAAATAAGAACCTCCTTTTTTATGAAGACTATTCATAACCTAACTTCAAATAGACAAACTTATACGGTGTTATTACAAAACGTGGTCTAAGTTTAGTACCTGGTTTAAACTTGGATTAATCCATGGTCCAAAATAATTCTTATTACAAAACGTAGTTTATCTCTAAACCGTGGTTTATCTATGGTAAACCACCGATACCCCTAGTTTATCTGACTAAAGTGACAAACGTCAAATTATTATTACTATTATTTTGTGATTAAAAGTGAAAAATGAATATTAATAGCATTGATCTTGAGGACATTCACGATTTGGAGTTATTAGGTATGCCCCGTAGACCGAACAGACTTCGATATCGGGTAAACCCTCTTGTTGTGTGACGAAGACTACAAATACCTACCGGTTCACAAAACCTTTCGGCATGAAAATAGTGGACTTGGTAAAAGAAGATATATCCCACGATCCCTGAGGATATCCCCTGAATTTCAAATGGTTTGCGCGTGACGAAGCTGGGCTCGCCATGAAGTAAGTGCTTACAGCCTGGTTTGCTAATAGTACAACAATGATGACGTATAACGTACTGTAATGTATTATTGTCCTTTATTTTTTTATCTTAAGACTACTTTTTTTATAACATTAATATCAAAATCAAAAACATTATAAAAAATCTAGCCTAAAAAGAATACATTTTTTACAATATTTCTAAACAAAAATAATAATATTATAAAAAAAACCTAATCTTAGTACACCGCCAGCAGCGGGACAGGGCCCAAGCTACCGGTGGTTAGGGCTGCAGAGTGAGGAACCTCCTAACAATCCTAGCCGTGTCTAGGAAGGATTACTGCCTTCTGCATCTGACCCTTGATCCAGCTACCAAGTGAGAGCCTGTATTATTATTATTATTATAGATTCAAGATGATACAGCTGATTTGCATGGTGTGTCTCAAGCAGTTCTGAACCAAACAACCATGCAAAAAAGTAGCACGGATGTCCCACAGGTTTATCTAAATGCCCGCTACTTGAACAAGAGGATGCAATGAGAAAATATCATATTTGTACGAGAAAATATTGATAATACAGTTCGTGTAAATGTGAGGAGAAGGCAGTTCATTGAAACTTATTTGCATTGATTATTTATATACTTAATTATTATCGTTTTTCATTCAATAAAGCTTGACTACTGTGAAACTATTTTCGTGTATTTTGATTGTATCTTGATTTTTTGTAAAGTTTCATTGTGTGCCCTTCTAAATAAACAAATAAAGAGCCCTTCTAAATAAACAAATAAAGAAGATAAAGAATATTGCAGTTTTTTATTTCAATACAAAGTTTATCTTCTGTTGATCCATTTTATGCTATTATTTACCTAGTTAAATTACTATAGAGCAGTACGTGATATTGTTAGTCGATCAAAGACTGCTATTGATTGCATACCTATACGAATGAAAAACGATCACATAAATAAATATAATAATAATTATAGTGTGATGCCGAGTTGGATTTGTATAAACTTTGCCTTAGGTGAAGGTTTCGTATTACGCGCCAAAATTTCATTCCGTTACGCGGTACAGATGTAGCTAAGTAATATATACATGCATATATTTAACGTGAATTAAACGCCAATAAATTAACATTTCGTTGTAAATTAAGTAATTTTGAAAAATATTTTTCAAAACGTAACTATTAAAGTTTTATCTTATTTTATATATTTTTATGTTATCATCATATTAAACTATATTTAAAATATCGTTTATAGGATAAATTAGCACGATAGGTAATGGAACGTTGCGAACGAATGACCTCAGATTGAATGAATGATTTCTCTAGATAAGCTGTGGATATTACTTAGACCATGGTTCAAACGCGGTACTAACAGATCCTCGATTAGTCTGCGTTTTGTAATAAGCTCAACATTTATTCCTAGTACTAAAGTTAATACCGTAACAAACCTGGACTACTTAGTCCTGGTTTAAACTAGGGTTTATATAGTTTTTTGTAATAACACCGATATTGTAAATATTGTACCTTCTATTGAACAACTTTCTTGTACTCTCAAAATCCCCAAATTTCTTCCAGAGTTTATCCGTAGCCCGACCTTTAGTGTCGGTGTACTCTGAGAAGAGTGAAACGGTGCAGGGAGCATCTCTGCCCCTTCCCTTCGTGTTCAAGGCGCCGATCCGCCCTGACTTGGTCAACGATGTCCACGTGTCGATGTCCAAGAATGCACGTCAGCCGTACTGCGTTAGCAAGGAGGCTGGTATGTGAATTTTACTGATTTTAAGATTTCAGGCTTATTATTACCGTCTCATTGGGCATATGATTATGTGAACTAGGTACCAAGCACATGAAAGCCAAGAAGTAGTTAATTAAGGTCTGAAGTGTAGTTACAAAAACATGGATAGAGAATAAACAGATCTAGGTGAAATTTGCCACAGAGATAATTTATAATCTGTAATAGCACATAAACCACTTTTACAATAGATAAACAAGGAAAACAGGAATGCAGGTGAAACCGTGGGATGGAAGCTAGTTTTTTTATAAAAATCAATGTAACTAAACCTTGGTCAAGTCACCAAAGTCAAGTTTTTGATCACTGACATGACCAATGTGCATGAATCCACCTTTAGAAATAAAAATCCAATCAGAAAATTATTTATTAACACATTTTGCACTAAATGTCCACATTCAGCGAGCCTGCCGCGCCGCTGAGTGTCACTGCGGATTAGTGCTACATAGACGTATCGACAAGGCGTTCCGGACGCGCTCATGTAGCGGGGACGGGTGCATAGTTGTTACTACAAACATATCTTATTATAAAAAATCTGTACACGGCTTAACTACCTAACTAAGAGCAATGACTACTTTTTAATCTCCGTAACGCTGTTTAACCTACCTTTAACCACAGCGGAATAGAAAAATAGTAATATGGTACTGATAATTCAAGAACCAATCTTGAATTTTTTCTTATACTACTAAGGTGGTAAAGAAGCATACTGCCCGCCTGATGGTAAACGGTTACCGTAGCCTATTGACGCTTGCAACACCAGGGGAATCACTTGTGCGTTGTTGATCCTGCAAAAATCTCTTCACACACTTCTTGAAGAACCCCAAACAGGGGGGCTAAAAAGGAAGCTCGAGCAATATTGCTAATGCCATTCATTTTTCCGAATTTACGGCATATTCATCCATACCAAACTTTTTAAATTGTTATAGGTATGTGACTATTTTACATAAAACATATTAAAATAAATAAGTAGGATCTGCCGAGAATTCGAAAAATGGATTCCATTAGCAATATTGCTTAAGCGGCCTTCTTAGTGGGTCTGGACTGTTCTTTCACATTTCCAAATTTTTTGTTAACACCATCATCTCTTTGCCAGGTCACCAAACCAGTGCTGAGTCATGGGGTACCGGTCGTGCCGTAGCCCGTATCCCCCGTGTACGTGGTGGTGGTACCCACAGGTTAGTACCATAGTGTTCAAAGTTCTATTTTACCTACATATCTTTTATAGCACTAGGTAAACACGTCAACGAATTGGCGTCACAGCTTGAAAGCACAGTGTGACTACTTTTTTCACTTCATTTAATCAATTACGGCCACTTTTGCATAATGGTTGAAGTTAACAATATTTTGCACTAAATGTCCACATTCAGCGAGCCTGCCGCGCCGCTGAGTGTCACTGCGGATTAGTGCTACATAGACGTATCGACAAGGCGTTCCGGACGCGCTCATGTAGCGGGGACGGGTGCATAGTTGTTACTACATGTTTTCAATCATGAAACGAAATCTCATGATTTTGAGGAAATTTTTCCATGTTTATGTGATTCAATCTCTGATGGTGGGAAGCACAGAAAGTCTAGAATTAATCTGTCTCAAGTGACTCAAGACTGGTGCTTACAAAGCAGTCTATTAAGATGTCTTCACATTTTTTTTCCTTATATGAAATCTTATTCACAATATAATTTAAACTCCCGTGACATTAAAAAACAGTATAACCTTGCTTATTTTCTTACCGGATCTTTCAGTTGAAGGCTGATTTCCGAGCTCTGTAACTTCTCTAATTTTGACTTTTATTATGGGTCTAAAATTGAATAAATGGCTTTGACTATGACATATTTATAGTTTCAAAAAAACTTTATCTATCACCAACACTACCTTCTAACCGGTGATATTTTCCACCAGGTCAGGCCAGGGTGCGTTCGGTAACATGTGCCGTGGAGGTCGCATGTTTGCGCCGACCAAGCCGTGGCGTCGCTGGCATCGTCGCGTCAATCTACGTCAGCGTAGGGCTGCTGTTGCCGCCGCTGTCGCCGCTGCTGGTGTACCGGCCCTAGTGCAAGCTAGAGGTAAGGAACTTTGGGTTTAGGTGATTGAAGACACTGGCGTTACCATAGATTAAGTAGGTATAGCACATAGGGAATGTTGCTAAAAAAAAAGAAATTCAAAAAAGTTTTTTTTTTTCGATATTATAAATTATCGTGGTAAATGTATGTCTCCCTCCGCAAACTGACAGAGTGCATTCAGCTCTTTATTTCGAATCATATTACACTGGAAAATTTCTCAGGAAACTTTTTATTTCTGTGGAGGGCTGTGCCTTGCATCTACAGGATGTTGAAATAATATCATAAGACATGGAATACTTTTGATGAGTTGACATCATTGACAATTATCTGCAATAAATAATTATTTGATAAGAAAACATTTTGCACTAAATGTCCACATTCAGCGAGCCTGCCGCGCCGCTGAGTGTCACTGCGGATTAGTGCTACATAGACGTATCGACAAGGCGTTCCGAACGCGCTCATGTAGCGGGGACGGGTGCATAGTTGTTACTACAAACATTTAATAATAAAACCAAATTACCTCAACATGATAAGCACACAAGTCTAAAAAGGAACTGCTTTTTGTGGTGCATCCACCTGATTCATAATGTTGAAAAAATTGATCATGTAAATCAATGTGTTGTAACTGCACTTCTCTAACTTTCCAAATAAACTAAATGATACTGCATCCTTCAGGTCACGTTATCGACAAGATCCCAGAACTGCCATTAGTGGTATCCGACAAGGTACAAGAGATCAACAAGACTAAGCAGGCTGTCATCTTCCTGAGACGCATTAAGGCCTGGTCTGATGTTTTGAAGGTAAGATTTCATATTGTTAAACATTTAATGGAAAAAAAGCCAACATTGTCGAGACTGTCCAAAAAAAATTATTAAAAATGTAACCTTGATGAGTTTCTTGCCGGTTCTTTTCAGTAGAAGGCGACTTCCGAACTGGTGGTATCTTCAGTAGTTCTTTCTTTCTTTCTATAATGATAATAATCTGTATATATAAAAAGAAAACATGACTGACTGACTGACTGACTGACTGATCAATCAACGCACAGCTCTAACCACTGGATGGATCGGGCTAAAATTTGGCATACAGATAGCTATTATGATGTAGGCATCTGCTAAGAAAGGATTATTGAAAATTCTACCCTTAAGGGGGTAAAATAGGGGTTCGCGGGTGAAACCGCGGGGCGGTAAGCTAGTAATCTCAAAAACGATTGTAGCGATTATAAAAATTCTTTCACCATTGCTACATTATCCTTGAGTAACATGGGCTATATTTTATTTCGGGAACGCGGGTGAAACCGCACGAAAATACTAGTACTTTATATGTTGATATACAGAACTACTCGGCTGGATATAGAATTGCGATCGGGTGGTACAATCTTAATTTATCCTGATGCTGTGTTATTTGCAGTCTTTTAAACCTAGCTTTGTTTAAAGTTGCAAAATAGAATCAATAAGTCTTAAGTGTGTGTGGATTTGTACTGTAGAAAAGTCCTTGAATATACTCACAGAGTAACAAATTAACTGTGTAGTACTGTTATCAAGTGAGGACAATAATAAAATTCCATTGACAACAATCAAATAGAACTCATTTCTATTCTGGAATAGACATTGGAAAACAGTATAATTTTATTCATATATTTTTTTATGATTCACCCGCGTTTCTGAAAAAAAAGTAGCCTATGTCCCTCTCCATACCATAGGCTATCTGCGTACCAAATTTCATAGCGATCGGTTCAGCGGTTTAGGAACACATAAAGTTTGAACAAACAAACATTGATTTTTGTATATAATTTAAGATAACCACACGGTTTTTTAATATTTTGCAAATATCAAAGTAGTGACTAAAAATTTTTGTCACATTATATCAGTTTTACATGGTCAAGTCATGTCGGTCAGGTTTTAGCAAAATGGCCGCCATTCTAGTAGGTTCTACTAGAACTTGTCACGGACTTTCTGAATAGTCACGATACACGAATTCATTTCGTTTCACTTCACAAGTGCACTTGAAATCGCGAAAATAATTTCATTATTTTCACTATTTCCTAAATTAACTGCCCCTTCAGTTTCACCCGCGTTTTCGGTCATAAAGAAATAGCTTTTCCGCGCGATTTCATCCGCGTTCCCGAAGGATCTAGTGTTTTCCCGGGATAAAAAGTAGCCTATAGCCTTCCTTGTTAAATGGGGTATCCAACACTGAAATAATTTTTCAAATCGAACCAGTAGTTCCTTTCAATGGCTATCTCCAGATACAAAACTATCTCCAATTTCATCAAAATATGTTTGGCAGTTCTGCAGCAAACCCAACTGACAGTCACTGATTTTCATAAAATTAGTATTTTTATTAGTAACTAGCTTTTCCGCGCGGTTTCACCCGCGTTCCCGGGATAAAATATAGCCTATGTTACTCGGTGAAGATGTAGCTTTCTAATGGTGAAAGAATTTTTTAAATTGGTCCAGTACCTTTTGTAGCCAATTTGTTACATACAAATCTTTCCTCTTTATATTTAGGGTATTTGCCTGTATTCAAAATTAATTATCCAACACTAACCAATGTATAAAACATCAAAAAAAAAGGGGAAACCACGATTATTTTATTAAATTTGAATATTTAAATGACCAATCTAACCATAAAGAGTATACTATATAATTATGACGTCACATGCTTGTATTTCATACAAAACTCCATATAAACCCATCGTTTTGACATTTCATAAAAAGTTGCTGATTTGAATGTCAGTCAAATACCCATAGTATTGTAAATAAGTAAACCCCCATTGGTTGCACACAGGTATACAAATCGCAGCGCCTGCGTGCCGGCAAGGGTAAGATGCGCAACCGTCGCCGCGTCCAACGTAAGGGACCTCTCATCATCTACCACAAGGACCAGGTTTGTGATCTTTGTGCCATATTTTGGTTATATATTTGCATAATGGTGGTACCACACATGGCTATTGGACACATAACTTCCAGGACACATAACTTCCAGGACACATAACTTCCAGGACACATAACTTCCATGTGTGGAGGGTCTATTTGCCAAATATTCGAGCATATTTGCCTATTTGGCGAATAAGCAAAATAACAAACGCGTATCCGAACGCTTTTCGGTTTTTCAAGACACATCAAAAGAGACAAATACGCAAATATACCAGCCACACATGGTAGCAAACATATTTGTTGTTTTGGTATTTGGCTCCATGTGTGGACGGTCATATGGCCTATGGCAACTAAACGTCAAATATCCCAAATACTGTCAACATGCTATCACAAATACAAATAGCCATGTATCACCATAATATTTGATCAACAACATGTAAGGTGTATACATTGCTGACTGGAGCAAGTGATGATAGATTAAATGAGGTAATACTTAAGACTTGAAAAAAGTCAAAACCCGACTGTGTAAAAAGCAAACTGAAGGTGTAAGAAATACAAGGGAATTGACAATGTGTTGCCGACCTTTACAAAGCCTAGAAGGCAACTGGCTCTTAAATGCATCTGCTTGTATGCTTGTCAATGGATTTTCAACGTGAAGGTGGTAGCGAACCAGCTCATAGAATTCGAGTTCACAACCATGCCACGGATTTATGACTTGAGACTTATCAATTCTTTATTCCAGGGTCTGACCCGCGCCTTCCGCAACATTCCCGGCGTGGAGATGCTGAATGTGGACAAATTGAACCTGCTCAAGTTAGCCCCCGGTGGGCATGTCGGCAGATTCATCATCTGGACACAGTCCGCTTTCGACAGGCTTGGTGAGTACAACTTCTTTGTTTAACATTTCCAGGTCGAATTTGAGTGTAAGTTTCTAGTGATGAGTGAAGTTTTAAGCGAGATAGAATGAGTGAGAGAGAAAGTGAGGTCCTACTAAATTAAGTATGGTCCATTTGAGAGGTAAGGTCATTAAGTCATAAGTATTCAAAAAAAATATGAAAAATATTCTATTGATACTACGTATACCTACGTTGCAGTGTGAATGACCTCGGGCGGACAGCGCGTCTGGCGGCACAGCTGACCTACCTGTCTTTTATTTTAAATTTATTTAACCAAACATGTACAGCTTTTGAAATTAAAATTAATTCTGCCTAACTGCGTTGCGTAGCTAGAATTATAAATTGTATAATGATCATATAAGTTTAAAATACTTGTATGTAATTACTAAACTAACGTTTTTACCAGTAACCATACTGTTATATTCCTTTTTTATGAAATCATTTTTAGTAGTGGACCCTTTTAATAGAGGATGTTTATAATTTTTTCCCCGGAAAGCCTTTCTCAGTATGTCTTATACACATTGAGCTACGAATGTCTGGGGTATATTGATTAGTCCCTTAGGAAACATCTACTTTGACTGCTTGTCTGTTGGTGTGTCGACGTGTGGAATACAATATATTTTTTTTAATATGCTGTCCCTCGTGGTTTCACCTGCGTTGTTAACATAAAAAGTAGCCTATATTCCTCAATAAACTGCCTATCTAACGCAAAAATTTAATTAAAAAAAAATCTTAGTGTTAGAATTTCCCAATTTCAATATTCTTTGCTAGTTATCCCCTCAATGTTAATGAATCCATCATCAATAGATGCCCTCTTCGGCTCCTGGAAGACACCATCCAAGGAGAAGAAGAACTTCAACCTGCCCCAACCGAAGATGGCCAACACCGACCTGAGCCGTCTTCTCAAGTCTGACGAGATCCGCAAGGTGCTCCGAGCGCCCAAGTATGTATACTGTGATTTTATTAAAAAAAAAAGAGTATTAAAAGTTTTTGTAAAAAGTTATGTAGTTTTTGAAAATTAGACAATAAACATGTGGGAGATCGGTTAATGATGACATCCTCTTATCAGAGCATTGGGTTATGAAAACCATGATTACATAATCACGTTGACAATTTCTGAACGTTACCTGTTCTAAATACCTTAGAACTGGTCCCGTACAATACTAAAACTCGAATCATTTTACAGCAAACGCGTTGTTCGCGCTACACGCAAACTGAACCCGCTCACCAACACGAGGGCGATGCTGAGACTCAATCCTTTCTCTGCTGTACTGAGGAGGAAGGCAGTCCTCGATCAGGATAGGAGGAATAACCTGAGGACGTTGGCTGTTGCTGAGAAGCGTGGGGTAAGAAACAACCAGTTTCTGGAAGTCCGATCCAAGTTAATCTATAGTCAAAACAGCCATCTTTGTCATTATATACGTCGTCGACAGAGACAGGTATACTTTTATATCCATCAGATTCCAAGCTACCTGCCAAGTTTCTACAAAGACAGTTCTGTAGTTTAAGTAAATTAATGCAGGTAACATACAGATGGACACACTTTTTTTATGTAAGGGTTTTAGTTTGGGTCATAAGGTTGACCAAAATGTATCCTGATTCCTGTAATATTTATAAGTTTGTTGTTAACTTGTGCTCAAATTTATTTAATATCTTGTTTAAAAATAAATGTATTGATATGTATGGAGAATTGTCAATGTACCTGTAGATAATTTTCAATTTAGAAGATGTAATTTATGTGTACAGATATAGAGTCTAAATTAGCTTGGTTCATCTAGTTAACATATGATGATAATTCTCATTTCAGAGCATTGGGTTATGAATATAATGATTACTCAATCACGTTGACAAATTCTGACAGAACCCAACTGACACCCACCCGAATTGTAACATAACACAGCTACAATAACCAGTTATTTCCAGATCAAACTGCCGGACAGTGATCCAGCGGTGAGGGCAGAGAAGATTCGCGAAAAGAGACGTAAGCTCATCAAGGCTGCAGCGGCAAAGAAACCTAAAAAGCCAGCAGCGAAGAAAACCGCACCGCCTCCGCCCAAGAAGAAGGCGGCTAAAGTAGCTAAGCCGGCACCTAAAAAGTGAATAAAATAAAGTTTTTAAACGGTTTTTTGCGTTTTATTGAGGATATAATATCCTGTTTTCTGACTCGACAGCGTGGGTATCACATGGCGAATTGGCGATTAGGATTCTCCAGGTATTTTAGGGTAAAAAAATAAAAGTAATGCAAGTAAGTAGGTACATCTAAACTAATAGCAGAATATTATAATATTTGATCCGCTGCAACTGCAACACGTGTATTTTTAAGGAAGTCTATTACATTGCAATTTGCACGATACGCAACAACTTAGTTTGGGTCTGTGTGGTACGCTTAGGTTACATGCGCATTATGCGGTTAACCGGAATGCCAAAGAGTATATATTGGCGGAATGCGGGCCAGCCGTTCGGTTGACTACTTGTAAGAAAAAATGGTGCGTGTAGCCTACGTTAAGCGAAAGAACTCTACATAAATATCCCATTGTAATCAATGTTCTTATCATATAAACTCACTAGCAAGCTGTTTGTGTATATTATAGCCATGGATAATTTTTTAAATGCGTGAAAATCTTTGCATTGAAGAATAATGAATTACCAGAACTAAATATCATATTTGCCTAAATCATAATTTTTCTGATTATTTTATGTAGCTTGTGCAGATTTAGTCGCAAAGGTAATGGCATTAAATAGCACATTTTTCACTATTCCCTATAATTTCAGATTTGGCTATCCATGCCCACGGATGTAAAAAAAAGATCCGTGTCCATGCCCAGTTGAAAAATTCTCCTATGTATTATTTTTGGGACTTTAAAATCTTAGTAAAACCAAAGTCGGCTGCAAGCAAATGCGACTCGTCATAGAAAACAGGTGCGTCCAGTCTAGTGTACACTTATCTGAATAGTTGTGATAGGCTTTCCATTAACTAGTCAAATATTTGTTAAAACATTGTTACAATTATACATTTAAATATCTTAGAGCAGGGCAACACTTATATATATATATATATATACTAGCGGGCCCGACAGACGTTGTCCTGTCCAAACTCGATTACGACGCCATCTACTGGGTCCAATTGTATTTTCAAACCATCCAGGGACCCACTCATATATACACACAAAAATTCATCCAAATCGGTCCAGCCGTTTAGGAGTTAGGTGACAAACACACGTACAGAAGAATTTTATATATTAAAAAATATATAGATTATGCAGTATGAAAAACTATAGGACGTGTATGATCATACAAGTCCTATAGTTTTTCTTTTTATATAAGTCCGAGTCACTGTAGATATATAGTTCTTCTGTGTCCAAATTTTTAATTGTTGATTGAATATCGGTGTAAAGATTTTAAAAGTCGTTCAAGCACAAATATATTCGCCCGCCAAACTTAAATTACAAAATAAGACTTCTCATTTTATCGTTAAAATTTGTCGACAGCGGGCTCCCAGATATAAAAAAAATCTTGGACAGTTTCTTTACTCATCATATCGTGTATGTAATAAATATTAATATCTTCACATCGCTTTTACTGCTCATGCATGGTTCAAGGGACCGGACGTCGTCGATCAGAAGGCCATGCATGACGGTTCTCAAATCCGATAGTGAATTGGCCGCTTTAGTCTTGGAACGCACCGATTACAGTTTTCGGTCACCGAATCAGGAAGTTACGTTCTAAAAGTGGTTTACCTACTAGAATTATTTAAAACGTAGTGGTTATATTCTCTTTAATTTGGATTTTTCTGTTTTTTTTATAATCAAATACTATAAAATAGGGAATATCCAGAAAAAAAAACGTAAGAGAAGCTCCGCGATTATATTATGATTACGATTGCTGCTACTAAAACTTGAAGACAAATTTTGAACTTCTAATTAATGTACATTTTCTCTGTTTTAGTTATTTACACTAGTTATTTTTTAATAAAAAAAAAATCAATAAATTGATTAGCACACTGTACTTTCGACGTAAACTTTTCTTTGGAGTATGGAACGCACCTTCGCGACTACCCGACAAGCGGGAAGTTGTTTTCACACGTCTATTATAACTCGACTAAAATACACCAGCCGTGTTGGATCACTGACTGACGCTACTTGGCGCTAGTATCTCGCAATATAATATAAGTTAGACAGAGAAAAGTATAATTTTTTGAGTTGTATTTTGTATTTGATGGTGTTCACTCAAATAATATTTTCTTCATTGGCGTGGCGAACGGATGAATGAAGGCGCCTCGGTTCGTTCGAGTGTTTTGCTTTCGAGTTGTGTTTGATAGTATGTAATTACGCAGTGTGCCTGATGTTTATGTTATTAAAAGTTTAAATATGTCGGAGAATAGTAAAAAAAGGTGTCGAAAATCCAAATTGGTGCCGCGCACTTATGATTTGGACGATGGTAAAGTCGAGGACGATGACGCGAGCCCGAACGTAAAGGTAGGGTAGATCCACCATTTTGTTTGTTACCTACTAGTTTGGTACCTACCTAAAAAGTTGAGAAGATTATTTTGAGATTATATTTTGTATGCTACACATAAGAAATGGATCTTAATTAAATTACTATTATTTCATAAAGGAGCGGTTTATTTGACATGACAAGGTTATTTATATAAATTTAGGTATTCAAACAAGGTTTGAAAAGTGGGTAGGTCTGTTATCGTACATGTTATTTTCTTTGTCATAATATTCCAAACACGACTTATTTAACTTCTGGAGGTAGCTTTAATTAAATATAAAGCGTTTAACGCTTTTATATTTCCATCATGCCGGTTTCACGAGGCCGCGGGACCTAACCTATTTTTGAAAACACCTCTACCTAAACAATTCAAATATGTAATGGGTGCATTTAAATTAAATTCTAATGCCTATTCAGTTCCAGTTTGATATGCGAGATTAAGTTCATTTTATTGTATTCATTGTATTCATATCGTATGTATTGTAATTTTCGTAATAAACTAGCACTCACAGTGCGGTTTGACACGCATCTATCTTATTTATTTATATATTTAAGGATTCCATTTTAAATTACGTCCATGTATGGGTTTCTAAATGCAAGACCTATGTAAATGCCAAGTTTCATCATAATCCATTTAGTTATTACAGTTTAAGACTAGTAATACTTTGTATAGACTACTATAGAGTGTTTAATTTAAATCATTATAATCGGAATATGAACAGACCACCATAAAAGGGTCAGGCAGACTTCATGCCCTCCAATTATACAATATGCCGGTTATGCAGTTCTCTTTATAGCTTTGATTGAGGGCTATCTTCGGTCACATCAGGTAGGCTAATAGGCCATGGTAACCGCTTACCATAAGGCGGGCAATATGCTTGTTTGTCACCTTAGTGGTATAAAAATGAAAATGGTGAGTGATGCACCTAGTAAAAATAAGTCTGTGGTCAATCCATTCAGACATAATGTTACTCTTCTGTTCCAGGAAATATCATCGAAATTACTGAAGATAAAACAAGAAATTGAAAATGACGACTGTATTTCCATACAAGATACCATCTCTTCTCCATTACAAAATTATGTGGCTAATCCTTTACAAAATTATATGACTTCACAAAACTACATTCCATCTCCCATACAATTCTCTATCAAAGTGGAGGTTGAAGAATGTGATGACCTGGACTTTGGAATAATAAAGAAAGAGATCACTGAACAAGAAACCTTGGCTAAGACAGAAACATTAGAGACCCGGGTTTCTGTGCCGTCTATATCAGATATTGATATCAGTAAAGAAGCTGATAATCTACTACTGAAAACAGAGAATATTGATTTAAATCCAAATTTTTCAGAATGTATAAATTCTCCATTAGAATTGGAACCCATTGATATGGGTCAAGATGCAATTATTGATGGTCAGGACTTAATTATTGATATTGCTAAAGAAGAAAGGTTAAATGGTGGGAAATATATTGTATTGTCCGAAGAGGATATTTTAAATTATCAACCGGACCCTGAAGATGTACCAGGCAAATTGTTATGTATAGAAATCAGGAATATAATGGGACGGGTAAGGAAAGACAGTTTGGAGATGGACCGCCATGAGAAATTAATACAAGTAACTTTAGAACAGAACAAACTGGGTTTGAATCAGTTCAATGATGTTATATTTACTTACAAATGTTATATTTGTAAAGAAGCCTGGTGGCACCTGTACCCATTCCGGGAGCATATAAGGAAACATGATGATGCAAATTTGGTGGTAAGCATGGAATTCAGTCGAGGGCAAGAAATTAATATGATAGCATTTACGGGAACGGTACCGAAGAATACGGATATAGAAATACACTCTAATTGTTGGCATTGTGGTAAAAACTATAGTATTCATAAACAGATTGAAAGCAGTATACGGTTCACATGTTCATATTGTACGGAAACATTTGTTACATGCACTCAACTGATCATGCATGAAGGAGTTTGTTTCTGGCATATGCACAAGATGCTCGAGGACGATTCACAGTCCCATATATGTCCTTACTGTCTAATTGTAGTTTTCTGTAACACTGAATTGAATGATCATTTGATTTTACGTCACTCGGTAAGGTCTGACGTTCCAATGCCAGTTACATTTAAACACTGTCCGTATTGCAGAGGAATATATTTTAATTTTAACTCGCATGTTTGTCCAAAGCGGACAGGAAATAAAGCTTGTTTATATTGCAATAGAAAGTTTCCTAATAAAGTACTGTGGGATGCACATTTATTGTTGACGAAAAATGATGTTAATTGTCCTATTTGCGGTATTGTTTTGGCAAAGGAATGTATGATGTCGAGCCATATATTGGAGGAACATAGCACTGATTTCACAGTGTGTACAAAATGTTCTTTGTGTGTAGATTTCTTGGTCTTCATAGATGATGTGGCTCAGAGGGAGCATAGACTTGTCCATCATAAGCTAAGGTATGACCGAAGGCGAAGTATTTTTGAAATGGTAAGTTGGAAATAATTAAAATAGATTTAGGCCCTAAAGATAGTGAATCAATACATTATCTATTTCAAGGCTATGATAAGTCAGTGGTAGTGACGTCGGATGCCGCGCAAAGGTCGTGAGGAAACCATAGCACGGTGGTAGGGTACTTTGTAGTACCCGCCTGGCTGGCTACCATCCTCAAGTTGGAAATCTGTCACCAAACTACCGGTTTGTTCCGGTAGCTACACTTGAGACCCAGTTCCTTCTAGGCTGTATGTGCTTACCACGCTCATCATTTGCCATAGTTAGATTGTGGTCAAAAACAAACCTGTACAAAGTAAAAAAAAAAAACTATACTAGACTTGGTCTATATGCAATAACTGAATATAAATGCTATGATGTAAGGTGTATTTTTGACTAACTTAAGCTCCGCGGTTTTAACCGCTTTCTCGAAATGTGTTATAGCCTATCTATAAGTGTCTATTCTTGAGTCTAGTTTTTAATGAGTTTTCAAATAATAGTCTTAAATACACTGTGATAGAGGTGAATTTTCAATGCCTATGATATGAATTGGTCGGCAGGCAAATATCAACTCAATCCTATTCTATTTTGATCTGATGCTGAAAATACTTCATCGTCATCATCATCTCAGCCGCAAGACGTCCACTGCTGAACATAGGCCTCCCCTAAGGAATAAACTGAATTGTCAGCATTTGATATAATAAAAAATATTACTTTATAGGTGGTGATACCGAAAATTTTATTATTAAATCCACTTGAAGCACCCCCTCGACCGAAAATATCAAGAAAAATATTGGTAGACCTAAGTTGTGCACCGAAAAAGAAAAGGAAACCCAATTTTAAGGTATTACTGGAAGCGTGTGGAACCAATGCTTTTCTGAAAGCAAAAAGTGAGTATATTAACTTTTTTTTTTTTTCATTTTATTCATGGTGATTTTGAAGTCGGTGGCATTACTTGCAGGGGTGTAAGTACGTACACGTCAATATAAACAAGTTATAGTACGGGACAAACTGATATTTCGTAAATCAACTGCTGCATAAATTTTGGTTGAGTACAATACCTGAACATTTGTATGGAACAGCTGATATTTTTTCGTGATTTCACAGTTGGTCCCATAGTAAAAATTATTATAGTAATGCTTCAAAATCATCCTGTATAGTCTTGTGTTTATCCACAATCTCATTATGGTAAGTGATGATGTGGCCGAAGGTGGTAAGCACACAAAGCCTAGAAGGAACTGGCTCTCAAGTGCAGCTGCCGGAACACACCGGTAGTTTGGCGACAGGTTTTCATGTTGTGGGTAGTAGCCAACCAGGCGGGTACTACATAGTACTCTTCCACTTTTAAACACTGTAAGGGTGTGGCAAAGAAGAGGAATTCAATTATTTTGTATGCAATATACAGTGATTTTTTATTCACTGGCAATACTTGCAGGGTGGAAGTACTCATCGATATGAACTTTTATACTATGGGACCAACTCAGTCCCATAATAAAAGTTGTTCATATTGATGAGTACTTCCACCCCTGCAAGTATTGCCAGTGACTAAAAAATCTGTATAAAAAGTCAGCTTCCGTAAGTATGTTTTTGTCCGTAAAACTCGAAAAGTGGTTGATTAATTTGAAATTTTTACACAACATCATGTACTATGGAAACCAGATAATTGATATACTACATTATACTCCTTTTAAAAAAATACTTGTATAGATAAATTACACCCAGACTCAGGACAAACTGACATGTTCATGCACACAAATGTAGCGTGATTGATCAACCGGCCCCATCTTCTATACTTATAGAAAGCTTACTTACTAATATTACAGCGTAAAAATCATACAGTGGTCTATCGCGTTTGCAGACATGTGAAATGCCGCTTTGCATAGGCATTCGTCATTGCTCCATTGTGTCCCAAGTGAGTGTATGGCAGCTTGGCTGGGCTCGATACCGTCACTCTCTCACCCCGCAAGCCCCGCACGATTGCTCTGCCTAGACGTGTCCGTTGGCCGACTGTAAGAGTTACATAGACTGCGCTAATATTATAAAGCTGAAGAGTTTGTTTGTTTGCTTGCTTGGTTGAACGCGCTAATCTCAGGAACTAATGGTTCAAATTGAAAAATTATTTTAGTGTTGGATAGGCCATTTATAAAGGAAGGCTGTATGCTTACTTTTATTCCGGGAAAACATAAGACGGGGCGGAAGCTAGTAAATAAATAAAATTATTTCAATACTTACAGTGGACATGAACAACGAAATAGAAAATAATGTGGAAGTAGAAAATAATGTAGTCATTAAAACTGAACAAATAGAAGCAGCGGATAATGAACATCCAGATTATGAAAGTATAATTCAAATTAATCAGATAGGAAAGATCAAGAATACAGAACAAGATGAAATCAAACCAGAAGATTACATTAATGTGTCTGATATAAAAACAGAGGTGGAAGACATTGATTGTGTTGAAGGAAAAACAACTGATTATGAGCAATTGCTGTCAAACGTATTTAGAGTATCAGAAAATTTCACAAACATGAGAAACGAAGTCAAAAGCGAACCACTAGAAGAGAATGATGATAATATAGAAATAGCTGATGAAAAATTATACCTTGAACCAGAAGTGATACTAAAACCTGGTTACCGGAAGCGTAAAATATACACCTGCTGCAGATGTGGCTATAAGGGCTACCATAAAGAATATAGAATACATTTAAAAAATAAATGTGAAACTGTGAAAGTAATTGAACAAAAGAATGGTAAATTTGGTTGTACGAAATGTAATAAAAATTTTGACAGTATGAAGAGATATTTGGATCATTTATCGCAACACGGTTATAAATGTTACACGTGTCCTGAATGCTCAGAGCATTTTGAAACTCTTTCGTCATTGACAGGTCACGTCAATTATCATGTCAGAAAGAGTTATGTCAAATTATTGATCATAAATCGTTCAAGTAGAAATACAAAAGTGTTGCAGTGTAAAAAGTGTAAAGGCAAAGTGGTGTTGGATAACTTCTTTGCACATTGGGAGTCGCATTTGGAACTAGGTCATGTTCATTATGAAGATGAGATGGAGAAATATGAAGACACTGTTTCTACTGCGCTGGAACCTGAAGTCCTGAAGGAACTTATCAGTAAGTTATTTGTTAATTTCATTTATGTGGCTTGTATTGGTGTCCTCGTACACCCAGCCAGCAGCGACAGGTAGGAACACCCCAGGTTTTTAGTTAGTAGGAGTCTGACATAATCCTGCCGCTTGACCCCGGAGCCGCGGGGTATCCATGAGGAATTTCCTGGGTAAAAAAATAGGGCTGCTCCACTTGACGGGGCGCAGATACTGGCGCTTTCGTAGTCTGCAAGGCAGTCATTACAAACAATCACCATGATGCGGTGTTTTCTTTCATCGAAAGGTCAAGTTGAATGATTCGAATCCACGCCATTCGACGACACTACCACTGATTTATCATCGCCTTAAAAATGCCAAGGCACTATTTTAGTATAATAATTGTAAAAAAAGAACAATTAACACTGAAAACAGATTTTTCTCTAAACTAAGTCCGACTATGAAAAGTGGGTAGTGGGTATTTTCCTATTATGTTTTGTTTTTCACCAAAAAGGCATTGCAGAATTCTTGAACCGGTATTTGAACCTGCATCTTCATGATAGATACGTGTTATCCACTGAGTTTAGATAGCTTTTATATGTAGAATTCTTTATTTCCAGAACTATTAGTCTTTTACGAACGTGGTCACCGTATGAAAATTGTGAAGAACTGTAATGTATGTCACAGACATTTTGATAGAGTGAACGATTGTAAGAGACATCTTATAGAGCATTTGCTGGTCGATGCTTACGCCAACAAGCCGAGGAATAAAATGCTGAAGTGCCAAATATGCTGTGAGGGGTTCCGGAAGGCAGATGGGTAAGTTAACTTAATTATTATGTCTATAGTTAGGGTGTTACATACCATCAAAGTTAATGCCATTTATTCA